>JACCIC010000002.1:1515000-2115000 GCA_018907035.1 Sycobia sp. Sy_11 | reverse complement strand
AATTGCTTTTCTCTACTATTATAGGTCATAAGAAAATACTTTTTTCACCTCCTTCACTTACGGTATTCACTATTTCCATAGGAATACCCCTGCGAACATCAGTCTTTCCTTCTTGTTTACTTTTCTCTATAAATTTAACATATTTCATAACGTATAGTTCGCATTAATTACATAAATCTTATGGACTGTAAGTAGCGTATAAAGTTCAATAAAAAATTTCTGCAATGACACAGTCATAAATAATTAAATCTTACTACCAATAATTCGCGGTTTTTCACGACATAATAAGAAAACACTATAACGACTGAATCCTTATTATTGCAGGTTTGGAAAGTGAATAAAACTCGTGAGGGCCGCGGCTAATGCGAAAAATAAAATTACGGTCTACGTGTAATATTATTGAATATCGATACTCCGATTACCGCTCGCGTCCGTTTATTTCGACGCCTGTGGAATGAGGAACGAATGAAACTTTAGCGATATCCATTAGATGCGAAACGTAACGTCGTATGTAACAGAAATTTCAAATAATAAACCAAGAGGTAATGAGGAAATTTATGAAATCAATAATTTGAGTTGTTTAATTTGTAGACGGAAAAAATGGAGCCAATGACATTTACTTTGTTCATTGCTAAGTAAATACTTCAATCAAAGTCATTTGCACGCAGAATGTAGCTTAACTGTAAAGTAATCATACTAACGTTTTTTAAAAAAAAATATTACTATTTCAGGATTTTGTTAATAACAGAAATCCACGAGACATATTTATATTTTAAATTTACTTCATAAAGTCTTGCATCGTTGTAATAAATCATGGAGTGCTATTTTATGAACGTGGTTGAATTTATTGCCATAAATATTTTGCAAAAGTTTGCCAATCGAGTACAGATTTGTGTGCTTCTCTGCTAATCAAATTTTCGAATAATCGATACTTATTAATCAATAATAACTGGGAACACTACAAAAATTAGCTGCAGTGACTAAATTTAGAACAGCATTAATGATTTACGGAAATATCAATTTTTTCCCCCGTCAAATCGTAATAATTCGTCGATAAAACAGGCAGGTTTTATACTTTAAGATCTTTTATCTGTTATTATATTACCAATACTTATAATACCAATACTTCGCCGATCTAGACGAGATTTGCATCCGGTTCGCAAATATTAAAGTAGCAATTGACCTAATCGAAAGGATATTTTGATTGAATATAAATTAACAGTGTAAGAATACTATAAGATACATGAAAAAAAATTCTCTGAATTTTAAAACACAATAAAGTTCTCTCGAGAATCAATAAGTAAATGAATCGATAAAGTTTTTGAAACATATATTTTCAAACTGGTATTTGTCTCTTCAATGAATTCACCCTTTCACCTAGAAATCAAAGACGCCACCTACCCCTTCTTTTCTGAATAAAAGGTTCTTATAAGGATTTTCCTGATTATACTGAAAGTACCATTAATAAACAACAAATTTGGCCAGATGGTTTTTCATCGAATCAAATGTGTATAATTAATTCATCTCGTATAGTTTTAATATTATGATTGGTCGAAATTTATTTACGCAAAAATTCCATTGGGACGGACGGGTTGTGAACTAATTCCACAAATATTTAGTGTCGATTGAACTTTTTAATATTCTACGAACCTTTTAAATCGTTAACCGACTTAAGTATTGAACGTGAATTAAGCACATTTTTAAAATATATTTTTAGTTTTAATTTTTTTTTTAATTAAATTTTTAGAAGGGTTCGTAGTAATTTCAATATATCATATATATGTCTATTTGTATTTCGAATTATATGTTTTATTTCCTTCATATTTATGTAAACAACAATGTTCATTAACATTTGCATATCAATGTAATACTAAAATGAAATATTTGAATACGAAAAAATAGTAAAATATAGATCTATTTATACTTATAAAACCAATGTGGATTAATATTTGAATATCAATTTAATAGTAAAATTCTCCATACCAACTTCATATCAATATAAAAACTTACATATATCAATTATAACCATTGCAATTTTAATAAGAAATATTAAAAATGAAACTAACGTGAAAACGCAGCTTTCGTGCAGCTGTATGGATTTATTTTTTATGCAACTTTTTACCTCACCCTTCAACTTCTCTAAACCATTTCCGTTGACATCGTTAAAGTAGCACAGGAGAGAACTTTAAAAACAATAATTAGACCCCAGCGGGTAATGTCCATCGACTGCGCCTGTATTCACTGCGCTACTGCACGGGCTTTGCGGATCTCGGTAAACAAAATCTACGCGAAAAATGTTTCAAAAAAAAAAAAAAAAACAAAAAAAGCTTCCCCGAGACCTAAATTTTCGTCTCAGTTAGATAAGAACAAATAATCTCGTTTCTTTAATAAAATATCTGTGACCGGTGAGAACAGCAATAAAAACTAAAAAGAGGAAGGAAAGAGCAAAGAACGCGGCCCACGGTAAGGGGGGGGGGCGAAAAATTTTACGCCACATCGCCGTGAGCAGCCCGGCCCTTTTACTGTAGATACATAAAGCCCCGATGTTGCGGAGCACGCGATAAAAGAATAAAAGGCACGTGGCAAAGCGTAACGAGTAACGAAAACAAGGATGTATCCCCGGTCCCTGGGCGCGAGCGGGGGAGGGAGAGGATGAAAACTCGCTGCTCGCGCTCGCGCCTCCCGACTCGCAAAGGCCTCCTCGTCCTGTCCTTCTCTCTCGGCCTTTTGCGCCCCCCCCCCTCCTGCAGAAGAAAAAAGCGCACGCTTACCGAGGATAAGGCGGCGGTGTCGGATAGAGTGGGAGAGGGGAGGGGTAAAAAATCGAGTTCACAAAACGTTACTATATACTTATACATATGTATGTGTGCGTGCGTGTGTGTATGCGATATTTGCATATTGGCGTTCGTTTATGAAATCGGGAGCAAATATTTGACCCGGAAAAGAGGAAAAACTATGATGGGGAATAATCTACGAGGGACACGCGATCTAAATGAAGTTTTTTCCTTCGGATTATTTTCATGAATTTCCATTTAGTTATGGAGGGTAAACGTTGACCGAGACAACTAAAATTTTAATCCGTTCAAAAAGAGCACAAAGCCGAGAAAAATATTTGTTAGCCTGAATTAAGTCGATTAAATCAGAAGTTTTTCAGGATTTCCTTTGATTGTCATTAATTTCCTGCATTTCCGGGATGAATTTTTCATTTTCATCTATATTAGTTGATCGTGTAAAAATCACTCAGTTTTTTGTTTTAAATAAAAATATTTCTAACGTAATACGTATACGTTCTAACACCAGTAGCGCAAAGTCGATAAAAAGTATTAAAATACGAAACAATCCAGAAACATTTCAGTATAAAAATCACTCCTCTAAGTGTCACAGCTGGCCTCGCAGTCTATCGAGAGATAAAAATCGCAATACCGTGTTTGACAATATCCTGATTTTTAGCTCGTGACGCCCGTCCTGAAACATCAAAGGTTCTTTTACGCTATAACAGGGGATTGCCATTAATATTTTCGTCAATCGGAGTTCGGATCGAAGTCTGAGCTTTTAGTGAAAATAAGCCGATGATATTTTGGACAAAAGAACCGTACGCGTGTATCCATTCTAAAAAACAAAATGCATTGAAAACAAAAAGTCACGAAGTAATGGACGATCGGCAAAGAAGAACTGTGGCTCAACGGGGAAATTATACTGAATTTCACTACTTTGGAATACTTTGGAAATCTCAGGAATTTGATAGAGACGAAATAAAACAAAAATAGGGCCACAAAAAGCTTTTCCCTTGATTTTAGAGCGAATCGTCTGTATAGAATAGATTGTAATCGTTGCGTGAGTCTAATACAATTACTAATACACACTGTGACGTGCGTGTATATATATATATATATATATATATATATATATATATATATATATATATACATTTCCATTTTTCATCTAGTTTTTTTCACAGTAGACCTTCGGTGATATTAATACGCAATATTTCATGGCTATAGTCGCTATCGACTCATATATCTATTTATCTCTCTCTCTCTCTCTCTCTCTCTCTCTCTCTCTGTGTGTGTGTGTGTGCGCGCGCGTGTGTATGTGAATGTGGGGAACATATTGAACTCTCGGCTAACTAAGCGTTGACCTCGCTGAGTACCAACCGTAGAGCCAGTGCGCGTCTCTCGCGATCGAATCAATTTTTTATTACTTTATAATTGGCGCCGCTGTACCGGAGATTTAATCCGCGGACCATGGATACGAGGATTTGGCGCTTAATAAACGGGGGAGTTGAGCGAGAGAGAGAGAGAGAGAGAGAGAGAGAGAGAGAGAGAGCGACCTGCTATTTTCATCGTGTAACTTTTAATGGATAATTGAACGAGTAGCCATCTCGCGGAGACAAATTGCGCTATAGTACAAAGGTTCGCGCGCTGGGTTACGGTGGAGGGATTTAATTATTTTTGAACGAAACGGGACGGGGATTATTGACCGAAGTGTAATAATACCTCGGGATTCGACGATCGACTTTCGAAGATATATATATATATATATATATATATATATATATATATACCAGATATTATGGGCAGATGTATAGGTTATTATTCGTTTTTTGCTTTCTCGAACCACAGTAGAGCAATTTTACGCCTTTTTTGATTCTTTTTTTTATTTATTCTCGCCATTATATGGGAATTAAATAAATTTATCAAATATGCATCTAGTTTTCTTATAGGAATCCGAAATCAAATTATTATTAGTCGTTAAAAAAGACTTTTTAATCCACAATTAATATTTTTATAGCCCTCAATGTCCTCGATGATATTTTATATAGATAATAACTGGCAAATACAAACATAAATTTTCATTTGTGATTAATTAGCTTCTGTAGAGTCGTCTTGAATCAGAAAGGAGAGAAAATAAATATCAATGAGTCTATTCATGCTGCGGCAAAAAAAAAGTATTGTTTACTCTTTTCGATTCTCTTTTATGATAATTTGTTAGTTAAAATAACAACAACAACAACAAAAATAATAACAATAATAATAAGAACAACAACAATGATAACAATAATAATGCCGAGAAGGGTAGCGAAAGCACCATAAGGTACAGCCTTGGTCGAAAAAATCTTGTAACTGGCTTACTAAAATTTTTTATATCAAGCGACCTAAATTAGTAAGAAAAAGTATAAGAAAAGTCGTAAAAGTTTTAATTTAGGATTTTACAAAGCAAATTGCTCAAGATCGTATACCATGAAGTCGAATTTATTATGATTATTATCCTTATTATTATATATTTTTTGTTGTAATATATTATATATATAAATATATATATATATATATATATATATATATATATATATATATATATATAACAAGCATCGATATCAAATACTCCCTGCAAGCAAGTGCGAGGACCACACGTTTAATTCCATCCCTTCCCTGTAATTCCTGAATAAATTAAACTTAAATACAGGAATCAATTGCAAATCGGACGTGATAATACAACGGTATTTTATGGCAATACCATTGTATTACAGAATCCGTGTTTTTTCACGTGCGTTCCATGGACTGCCCGAGAAACGAGACGAAACGAAATCCAGCCATTAATTTTTTTTGTTTTTGTTTTTTTTCTGTAACCCTATTCAATTAAACAGTTTATTAGAGAACAATTTAAGAGTTAATGAAAGGGACGCAGTGCATTTAGTTCAAGACATATATATAGGAAAGAAGCGGTATTTCTCAAAGAATTTAATTAAAGTTATGGGCTAGTTCCCTTCGCTATGCTATTTTGATGCCGCTCAAGTAAATTAATCAAAACGTCGCCCGATTTATTTGTTATTCGCGTAAACTTATGCCGAGCGTTAATTACAATTATATAGGGTAATAAATAAATAAAAAACATTCATTCGTTTGAAATTAAGCGAAATGAAATAATTAAACTTTCGGATGGATTTTCCAGTGATTTACTTTTAACGTCCCATTCGAAATTTTCATGCTAATGATTCATATTCAGATCGCAGTTGGGAGAGAGAGAGAGAGAGAGAGAGAGAGAGAGAGAGAGAGAGAGAGAGAGAGAGAGAGAGAGAGAGAGAGAGAGAGAAGCTCCGTCAGCGTACACATTTCGTATATTTAAATTTTGCAAGTAAATTCAAATTGTTAATTGAACCAGTTTCTTTAACTTTGTTGTAACTTTCTTGAAAACACTTTGCATGTATTAAAAAATATTTACCTAAAAAAAGAAAAGAACCGAAGCCAACAAGGATTTTTTTATTCGAAATAGGGTTTAAAATATTTACATTGGATTTATTTGTTATTTCTTAGTAGAATATATTGTTACAATATTTTTACGTACTGAAATAGTTAGAAATACTTTTGATATATTTCCAAATTGTTATTAACAGTATATTATATTGCTGAAAAAAAATGAAAAGAATATGTCAAACATATTTATTTAACTATGTACGTTTTTTGAATGTGGGTATTTTTAAATATCTAAGGATATTCGTCTAAATGTAAATAAGTTCAAAGTATTTAGACGTTATGTATTGATAATCTAAAATATTGTCAGAAATATTTCTAAAATACTTTAAATAGATTACTTTGTCTTCTTTCGTAGAACATTTGATTGGGATTCTTTGCAGATGATACGTGACGCATTGATATTAATTACGTATATCTTTAAAATATTCCTCAAATGGTATCGGATATATATATCAGTTTATAAAGCATATTTTTTTGCGATCGAAATAGTGCTTCATATAAGCACTTAAGGAAATTCATTTTAATACGACGACGTTCTATGCACATCTTATTTATTACTCTGTCAGTATGAAGTACTGCAAAAGCTTTGTATATTTTTTCAAATCTTTTCAAGGATTTTTCAAATACTTTTCCAAAAAACATTTTTGAAAAGGACTCATATTTTAGAGCGATTTCTGCCCCGTCGATGTGGCAACTCTTTTATAAATCTCGGGTCCACCGTTTGAAACTGGAGCCTCGATATAATCTAAAAAACCCTCGGGACTTTTCTGATAAATAACATAGGGCAACGGATAATTTTCGAAATTTGTAAAATAATTCACGGTGATATCAAATGTTCGAATTTCTTGGAATTGATTCTATAAATATATGGGGAAAAATTGGCCGATCGCTTATCTCTATTATGTCCGTAGGTGGCGACCCTCTGCGAGTCCGGCGACGTCTACCTGGCCCAGCACATGGGCGAGCAGGGTCGATGGATCTCCTCCACCGACACCAAGAGCTGCATGACCGACAAACTGGAAATTCTGCAGTACTGCAAAAAGGTACGTATCTGTGTGTGTGTGTGTGTGTGTGTGTGTGTGTGTGTGTGTGTGTGTGTGTGTGTGTGTGTTGTGTGGGTGTGTGTGTGTGTGAGATGAGATAGTGTGTGTGCTTGTTTCTTGTGTCTAGGTATGGTTCGTCAATGATGGCAGGAGGGTTATATCGAAAAATTGTCATGTTATATAATATAATATTATATATATATATATATATATATATATATATATAAGAGCTTGTACTCGTAATTGAGCTTTAATGAGACCCATCCGACTTTTCACGTGCCAGCACCTCGACATTTCTCGAGGATATATATTGAAGTGTCTCTCGCAGAATGTAAGAGCCTCTGATGTATTTTTGGGGTGATTGGGCATATATATATATATATATATATATTATTTATATGTGTGTGTGTGTGTGGTGTGGGTGTGTGTGTGTGTGTGTGTGCGTGTGTGTATGTGTGTGTGTCTATAGGAATAGGATGCGAAGAAAAGTGCAAAGAATTCGTGGCTGGAATGGGCGATTTTGCCGAGAAAGGGAACGAGAAGAGTATACGATTATATTTCTGGATATGTATTATATATACATGTTTGAAATATATATAGTATCGCGCACGTATCTCGCAGGATCGTTCAGGAATCGTATAGATTATACAGAAGCTCGAGAATTTTTGATACCCATGAAATTCTTTATTATTGTAAAAGGAAGCTGTCACCGCGTGTACGAGGGCGTCACTGAATAAAAAAGAAAAACTACCGACCATAATACCGAGATCATACAGTATAGAGTACGGTATAGAGATAATACAGTACAGACATGGAGAAATTGAGAGATCTTGTATTTTTATTGAATAATAGTAACGTTTGTTCTTAAAATATTTATTAAAATGTCATACTATTTTATATTTTATAATCCCATAGCATATTTGAAAAAGAATGAATGTGACATAATTGTTTTTTTTATATTTTAATTAGATACATAATGTAGTAAGAAAAAAAATTGAATAAAAAGAATTATTCAAATAGAATTTATTTCACTTAATAATTGCAACACATGTATATTATTTAGAAACATAGCTACATCATATCAACCGTTAAATGACTGTTTTTATGGTATTTAATTTTTATTATTTGGAACCATACGTTATTTGAATATTATATACTACTATAACACTTTTTATAGAACAGATTCATTTAATTCGGTAAGTTTTACTTTGTTTGAAAAAATTTTTAAAGAATACCAAAATTATACTGACGTAAGCAATATTTTCACCTACTCATTGATATATTTATCGCGGCCATATTTGTTGGTTCTGCTCGCCGCTGATAGTAGCGCAATAGTATATTTAAACTGACATAGTGAGAAAATCAGTTTTCAAATTATTCGCGCATCGGTGCAGAAGGATTTGTAAAATGACTATAATTATTTTAACGGCGCCCGACACTTCATTTCCTTCCCTACTCAAGATTCTCCTCGTCCATATCCTTTAGGATATCCATCGAATCAGCAGATAATTTTAAGTTAATATTTTAACTAGACGATTCTATCCGTTGCATTAATAGAAAACTTCAGATAAATTAAAAATTTTCCTAACATCATCAGCAGAAATAGGAGTAAACGCGTTTATAGAAATTTATAGGTTATATATACAAACGTTTTTCTCCCTTCGCGCCACATTTACGTTCAATCTTAAAATGAATTTCTCCATAGAATTCAAGCTTTAGAATTTAGGGGAAAAAATTCGCCTAGGCTATATGAATGGACTTGAACTGTTTAAACATTTCACTGAAAAGTCGTTTACATTTTCTTTTATAACAGCTTATATATATATATATATATATATATATATATATATATATATATATATATATAAACTTCTTTCATACGTTATGCTCTGTAAAAATTGTGAAACTATAAGTAATAAAAATGCAGAAATTCGTTTCTGCTGTAATATAATCGTATAAATTGAAACTCAAATTTAACAGATACATATACTTGTATAACGGAATGGCAGAAGTATCGATGTTTATATAAAAATTCAACTTTCATACAACTTTCATGAACATTTTAGGTCGGTGTAAGCAATATAAATAGAATGTATATATGTATATATATATATATATATATATATATATATATATATATATATATATAAAGAATAAATGAATTTTATTTTTGTTTTTTAAATGATTTAAATCTTGAATTAATATGTAGTCGATGGTAACTTTGAAAAAGTGAATAGTGATTATATAAACATGGATGAGAAAAAAATTATTGAAAAGGAAAACAAACGAAATAAATATTATATAATATGTTATTTGTGTAATATGCTCTTATCAAACTAATTCGTACAAATTCTTACACATTCGTAAAAAAAAAAATGAAATTTCAAATATTCTGGCGTCTCAACTTTTTGAGATATTACTTATATATTACTTATAATTAAAATATTACTTATAATTATAAATTTCCGAATAAGGCCAGTGTAGTATAGTATCTGTACAAAATCCTACAAATAATGATTCGATTTTTTACTACGAGACTGTATACGATAAAAATGTTTGTAATTTTTATTTAATATATCCCATTCTATAAAAATTTTACATAATTATGCGTTAAGAATGACCCAATTGCCCTTTTTTTTTAACAAGATAGTTAAAATCGGAATTCGTAAAGATCGTCGTTACCCGAGGTGTGTAAGCCGTAGCGTAAAATTCGAAGCTCATATTCTGAAATAACGAAATGGCCTCGGCTTGTTTCATTACTTCGCAATCAATATATTTATAATAATTTAAGTTTCTAATGAAAAAAATTACAAATAATAAAGTTTGTTCGAACGATTCTATATAATTTACCTTATATCAAAGGCAAGCGTATAATTAAAATAGATTTCATTCTTTCTTGTGCTTCTTAGAAACAAACTTAGAACTTTTAACAGAAATCCAATCAGATATCTACTATATCAATGAAAATTTAAAGTAATTTAGATGTTATCATGGAATGAGAACACGCAACTTTTCGTAATTCATCACGAAAATTCAACTTAATTTTATATTCTTATAAATTACTTCTAACGCAAACTTTACAACATCTAATTGCGCGTAAAATAGTCAAGTAATTTTCTAACGTGCGCGCGCAAAGCCTTCTTGGCAAAACAAAAACGACATCGGCGGACGATGCTTGGAAGATTTAAGAGGACAGAACAACTTTAAATTTTAAAACAGAATAGAATCATTTGAAATGTGTCATTAATGTTATGAATAAAACTTATTTATTCTACAATGGCTAGACATATTAATCTCTATATTAAATAAACAAATAGTTTTGTCGGTTTTACAGTCTTTATAAAATAATGCAAGGCTGTCCTTTATAATCACCCCTATAGATTCTGAAATAAATATTACTACTAAAAATAAGAATATATTAAAAATACAATGAAATTAAAATCAATAAAAGTAATGAATACGCTGATTCACTAATTGTAAGTTAGCAAAGGACAACCTTATTTTATTTCAGATTTGTTTATTTTCAGACTGTCCTTATATAATCATGGTTACATTATTTTTTAAAGTCACTGTGAGCGAACGATGAAAATATTTTTTTATCTAATTCAAAACTGTCGACATGAGTACAATTTTAGTTACTACCTATAATTTGTTGGGTTTAAGACCTATTTAAATCCACGTGACTTGAAGCTTAAATAGGAACTAGGTGCATAATTCAAATTCACCGACCGTATGATTCCAATGAAGCCAATGGATCAATTGAGCTCAAATTTGAGAATATGTATGGGTAATCTCTTCTACATATTATAGAAGAAATAAGTTTTCCATTTAATATGGATAATATATTTCAAATGATTTTTGGTTTATTTTGTAATAAATAACTTTATTTCATTTATTTATTTTTATCTATATTAATTTATTTTATAGTACTCGGTGCTGTGTCTCCTCGAAGCTCTTCAATATGAAAAATAGTATATTATTATACAACACGGGCGAGAAACGTTAATTTACACCCGATTCGAACGCTATGTACAAGGGTATAAACCTTGCGCTGACGTTCTATATATATATATATATATATATATATATATATATATATATATATTTATACGTTCTTTTATGTTATATATACATATCTTTAATGGCAGTTTATTCATTGCGTTTTATAATTTTTACGCTCATTCTCCGAGAAAAAGCATCGCTTTACTCCCCATACGGTACGTGGGGGTGGGGGTTGTGGTTACATTACATATTGTCCGCTTATCGTTGCGAGAAAAATGAACTATTCAAAATATAGTGCTGCAGTTGTCGCGTATTCTTGTCACATACACACACACACACACACACACACGCACAAAAGCACACACATTATAACCAAACCGCTTATATTCGAACACATTATATTGCGGCGAGTAGATATTATAGTGCAGTCGGTCGGAAAAATCCTATATGTAATGCAAAAACCCATGTAATTACCGGCCATGGCGCCCGCCCTATATATAGAGCGCAGCCGCGGTTGTTTCCTTAATTATGTTACAATTTTGGTTAACTCACTTAACAGCGCGCGTTCGCCTCTGTTCTCTCTCTCTCTCTCTCTCTCTCTCTCTCTCTCTCTATACATGTATAAGCGCTCGTATAGCGCATAAAGCCATAATATAAACTGCACGATGGGCCTGAGAGGGGAGGGGGAGGCGGGATTAGCTTGCAGGGTAGGTCAGCCTTTGAAATAAAAGGGTTGGTGCGCCGCGCAAGGGTCGGGGGGATTTTTTCGTCGTTGCGCGTAGAGCGGGGCTCGGGCCTCGGGACGCGCATACAATTTCAACTATTCTCAATGGCAGAAAATGCGCCGCTGTTGGGAGGCTTGTTAAAGCGAAGTATGTCGTAGAAAAATTTATAAAAAGCCGCATAATGCTTTGTTTTAGCCTTAACTACACAATAATTAGAGAAATAAAGGGTAAATGTGTAATTGTCGAAGGTGCACAATGGGATAAGGAGTTAATTTTTGATAAAAACCAATTTACGCATCTTTAAATGGACGGAATGACGTCATATGGGGAATTTTTTAAAAGTTCATAACAAGTATACTTTTATATGTTAAAAAAATTATTAGGTTTTATATGTTAATTATAAATTATTATTATAAATCAATTTAGTTTAGCCTATAAATTTAACATTTAATTTAATAATTTATATTTAATTATAATATTACATATCATAATTATTATAAGTAAATTAAATATAAATTATTAAATTAAATGTTAAATTTATGTGGTCAAATAAAATTAATAGAATCTAAAAGTGCATGAGAAAATTATCCACATATTACCATCTCGGACCGGCATGACGTTATATGGCGTCAAAGGTGAAATTGCCAGCATTCGACCTTGTATAGGTTCTAACATAGAGACCTCAGAACATTATTCTATAATATATAATATCGTCTTACTCCATCAACGAATTATCAAAAACTCTTCATCTGGTAACGAAGCTATAGTTTATAATTTAGTTATATTCATTCGTGTGAAATATTTCATTTTAAAAAATTATCTACCCTACTGTCTTGTGATTGATAAAAAACTTGATAAACGTCTTTAAATAAATAGATTCTTAGAAATAAATGCAGGCAGTCGAAATACTTCTTTAAATTTCACAACTGTTTGTCGGTGAAATAAATAAGTACGTATAGATTGACGAGTATATTCGAGAGAAAAAGAAATTGTATTTAATAACTTTTCATCGATATTTCTTTGTGCAATGAAATAACCGAATTAAAAAAATATCAACGATAAGCTTTTTTTTCGTAATAATTATATATGTATAAAGAAATGAGGCTTAAGTTTTTGAGTTTTATCCTGACGGTTGTTGGTCGATGATAATAAACTTGGTAGTACTAGAAAGATAGTAAAGGGTTAGTTTCGAATGATTTCAAAAATTCATAAATGTATATATCTATATATACTTGTGTTCTATTTAAGTTTATTTCCAAGAGACCCGGAAGCAAACGATTATCGTCATAGTATATCGCATTCAGGCCAAAGCTCAGTAATAAAAAAAAAATAAAGAGCAATAATTTCGCGCGAATTCACGGCGGCGCTGGAAAAATGGATCGTAATTTACATTTTTACGCGCGTCAATATTATTATTCACATTTAGAGCTGGAATTTCTCATTTTGAACGCCACGATGATGGGAGGGGGGGGGCTGGAATTCCAGAAATCCCGGGGGACGCGAGTTAATCCAGGCGGGCGACGCGTGACCGGTCGTAAAAACAAAAAAAAAAAAAAAAAAAAAAACTTCCAAGAATCTCTATGTTCCTATTTATTTCCTTTATGGTCTCGCGTGCATGAATTGGATTAAAATTTCCTGGGAGGATTTTCTCGCTTGGTAATAAATTCAATGCGTGAAGTGGGTGAATTGATCCCCCCCCCCTTCCTCCCGTCGCAATAACATAAATGGCAAATGTGCACGAATTTTTGCAGTACGGGCGCATTAAAGGAGATTTTTTTTTTCAAAATTGCCTGCCGTATTAATTATATGAAAATTAAATCCAAAGTTTTTATGGCCTTATAGACACTTATAAGTATACTACAAGGTATTAATATCGTTAGAAAAAAAATGAAAATAATTTTTGCTACTTTAAAATACCGAAATTATTGAATGTTTTTTTTATTATCACCTTTGATTTCCTAAAAATATCCGATAGAAGAGAACTTTAAATTTCCCCCTTTTTTTCTTTAAATAAAATAATAATGGAAGTTGACAGATTTAGGGAATTTTAGAGCTTGGTAACTTCACTTTTTGAACATTGCTTCACTCTAGTGTCTCTATGTTTCACGTCTTCCAAACTATTTATACCAACATTTTCTGCCTATAATAGGACTTAACATTACTAACTCTACTGTTTGCTTTTAGGCATCGAATAAAAAAAAAAAAAAAAATAATTTACATATATAAATCGCTGCTAATGGTATTATGTCTCAACAGAAAGCCAGTTATAGGAAAGCTTTTAGTGCGATGTTTTGTTCGCCCGACTGGACGTAGAATTCCATTTTGATTTACATTTTTAATTCACTTACCCTAGAATACCATTCGGTGAGCAATGAGCCGAAAGGAGATGAAATTTCGGGATACTTTTATGGGATCGTGAACGAAGGAGAATTGATTTTAGCGCGAGAAAAACAGTTAATAAAAATATAAATATTTGATAATAACTCTATAGTAATAACTGCAATGTAATAATATATTATCCCGATGCTTTTTCTATCTGTTGAAATTCAATTCACTCTGTTCGTGCAGGAAGAAATATTTTCAATAAACGTTATCAAAATTTTTAGATAATTCAGTAGGACGGTATAACTGTACATGAAAGTAATTCGAGAATTTACAATGTATTTTTTCCTACTCTAGCTCCAAGTGAAATAGATTAAAGGAGATCTTGGAGCATAATGCATTGCGTCTATTTCGATTGGAATAGATGAATTTCAGATAGAGCAATATGCGTTAATATATCTTAAACGTTTTCTGTCGCTTTCTGATTATATATAGAAATTTAATTGGCGCGCATTTCCTCCTCCGAGCGAACGAATGGGAAATCTGAAAAGCACCGTATAAAAGCGTTTGAGTTTTGGCAACTGAGTTTTTTTTTTTTTGTCCACATTCGAGCTTTAGCAATTCGTCAAAGGGAAAGCCGCTCGCTTATATATACGCACCCTTTGACGTGATATGTATATATATCAAAATATGCCAGAGCGATAATGAAAAATTCGCCGCATCTCCGGAAGCAGGCCAAACACTCTCGCGGCTCTCCCTTCTAATTTCATCAGGGGCGTGTCGACTGCTCACTTATACCGACCGCTTCACGAGTACTCTGTTTTCAGGAATTATATTATTTAAATATTGAATTATTGAAAAAATTCGATTAATCGCCTCATTTTATTTACATCTATTTTACATCACTGACATGCTTCAATTAGATTCTTCGAAACTGGTGGAAACGAGTACGTTTTTGTTTTTTTTTTTTTATTTATAATTTTAGTTGAGGAAACCATCAAAGAGTCCGCATTTATACGAGGTTTTGAGGAATCTATCTCGAAACATTTCCAGCATGCCAAAATAATGATTATCATTCATTGATTTTTTCCAATAATTTCATGTGTATATATATATAAACATTACGCAATGCGGAATATTTGTCGCTCGATCGGTAAAAATTTCAACACAGGGGTTCGCGCGCTCTCGCGCCCACCGTTTATATACTATTTACGATCAGGTGGGCCAGGACTGTATATACTTAATATAATTGGTGTTCGCCCCCCGCGAACCGAATATAATAATAGCGCATAACGCACCCCCGCCCCCTCCCGCGGGTAATTACCGCAGCGCGGGCCTCGACCCGGACATCCCAGCGTTGGGAAGGGGCGCGTAAAAAGGAAGAAATTTCGACTTCCTCCAACTTTCGCTATGTATGTGTGTGTGTGTGTGCGCGCGCGCGCCTGCGCGCCCAACAATGGGGGGTAGGATTGGGGAGGGGATGAAATCCCGCATCCGCAGGAACGCGAACCGGATAGCCCACGCGCGCGCCTCTCGGACGCGGTATAACGCGATCCGCGTTTTAATGATCCGCGTCGAACAATAGATTGAATTCCCCCTCCCCTCCCCAACCCTCCTCTCATCGCCGCGCCGAGATAATTGCGTTTGTCCCGCGCGCAACCGATATATGTCTCTATACGCGTGCGTGGGCGTGTGCGCGGGCGTGTGTCTCTCGCCCTGACGCGCTCGTCCCACTCCTCCCCCGCCAATTGCTCCGCGCGCACGGATATCTCTCGCTCTTCCGGCTCTAACGCGCGCTCCAGCGGAGCGCGTTAACCTGTCCGTTACCCGCGTTTCGTCGAGCGATCGGCGAGGGGGTTGGGTGTCCTTTGGGGGGGGGGGGGCGGTGGAAAAAGTTTCGACGTTTCCGGGCGTAAGCGGCTCTCGCGATTCGTCGCGGCACATCGCGAGGGCAGGGGGGATATATATATATAGCCGGGACGGAACCGGCGACAAAACGCGTCGCTCGTTATAAATGATGGATTAGCCGAGTTGGGCGGTCGGGCAGGCTTCAGTTTCAGCTATTCGAAAGTAATAGGAGGTATCAAGTGGACTGGGCGAGAGGATGGAGGGGGGGGGGGCTCGAGAAAGAGTAAAGGAACTGCAGAGATGTCATGTTCGTTTATGTTGCTATGTGTCTTGCTAAGATTGAAAGTTTTTATTCGTACACGGAGATCTAATTGAAGGGACAATGATGATAAATAATGCCTTGACAAGCATTTTTACTGTTCAGCTCGTGCAGTAATTTTATTAAACGTCACCAGAATTTTCGCAGATTTAGAGAATCGCATATATAGGTCGCCGGAAAGATGATAAGAATCATAGTTCTCGAATAGAATGGGAATTGATCCAATGAATCCAACTTGTTGATAATTTAAAAATTCTAAATTGTACTTATGTCGAATGAAATTAGTAAATATTTTTATCGGTCTTACAGTCTTGATACAGTAATCTATTATACTAATATAATGACAGTCAGTCAGTCGTTGTTTATAATCACCCCCCCCCCCATCCCCGAAGAATCGAAAATAGATTTTACTACTAAGAATAAATTTAATTAGATTAACAATTAAAAATAAATTATATTCTTTGTTAGCAAAGTACATCCTGACTGCCACTATCATCTTAAATTTAAATTTCTTTGATCCCCGACGTTTCGAACCGCTACGGTTCATGTTCAAGGACTGAATTATTAGTTTAGTTAAACTAAAGTTTAGTCCTTGAAGATGAACCGTAGTGGAGAGGGGTCCTGTAGTAACAGAATATAGAGTTGATTTTTTATGTTTTTATATTATTTTAAATATTTATTATTTTTAATTTTTGATCTAATTTTATTTTATTTTTAGTAGTAGGTTTAGAGGGATAATCATTATATTAAATTAATAATTATTTTTGTCGGTCTTACGGTCTTCATAATGTAATATATTACCTAAAATACTGACAGTCAGACTGTCTTTGCTTATGTTCACCCCCGTATAATCTGAAATAAAACTTATTACTACAATAAATTAAATTAAAAATTAATAATAAAATAAAATAAAAATAATAAAAACAATATTCTACGTTAGTAAAGGACTACCTGACTGCCCCCACTACTTTAAATTTAGAACCACGTTTGGCGTCCGACGGCTCAACCGCTACGGTTCATCCTCAGGAACTCAACCTGTTTATTTTATTTAACCTTTAGACTGCCGGCATTTTTGCCCTATAAATTGAGATTTTTGATGTGCAAAATTCATACATAAAAACAGCTCATATCTCTATAGTAGCTGTCAAGGTCACAGGTGGCTCATATATAAGCCAGGCCGGCAGTCTAAAGGTTAATATATTATATTATGAAGACTGTAAGACCGAGAAAAATATTTATTAATTTAATTCAGAACAGTCGACATAAAGACAATTTGAATTATATTAGAATAACATTAATTGTATAAAGGCTATAAGATCGATAAAAATTTTTGTTTAGTTAAGTTGATTTGAAAAATAGTTTACTTATCAGAGAGAACAGAGCGAACAAGACAAGACAATCGTCAAAATTATTATATATATATATATTAACGTAATATAATTAAAGTAAATGCGTTGGACTTGAGTGAAGATGTTCAGCAGGTAATTTTCATCCAAGCCTTTTCATATCCCGCACAAGTACAATACATATTTTCATGTATGTTCAAGTATTGAAAACAATTTACATTTTTTGTCTATACGTCTAAGCATTTAGGTGATTTAAATTTCATTTACTTGAAGATTTATCATATTTGTTAATATAATAAATATATTAATAAATCATGAATATTTATTATATATAACAGCACGAGAGTTAATAAATTATAAATAATTCAAAGACTAATAAAAACATGCTAACATTTATTATTATTCTGCTATGTATTATTACTAAGCTATACTAAATGATTAGGTACATAAAAATATTATGATAGTTTAGAATTATTTATAAATTATCCATTGCACCTGTATCGATTGTTAAATTTTTGTTGAAATGTATATACATAAAAAAAATTAAGCATGATACATAATTAAACATGATAGATACATAAATAAACACTATTTATTTAATGTGTACTAACTATAAATAAACAATAATTGATATAAATAAGTATTATTATTATAAAAATAAGTTTCTATAAATATTACAGAGAAAAAATTTTATTTTTGAATCGATTGTTGGCCCAACTTTCGTCGGGCGCACAAAAAAAATTCGTCGTTAGACTCATCAAGTGTTCCCCTCCACGGAAATCTTTAGTAAAAGGCGAAAGATTTATGCGTGTTATGAAGGGAAACCAGAGTGACGATCGTTGCTGAGCGTCCGCGGTATATAACCGCGACTCCGTCGCTCTTCTTGCAGGCGGGGGAAAAGTGCGCGGAGCACCTGGTGGCCGACTCGGTTACTACGCAATGGGCGCGCTTTTGGATTACATTTGAAATCGGCATGTCTCGTATATCAATATACGCGGCAGGCTATATTATTGAAAAGTTATTTCTTGCATTTGAAAATGAGAAATTTGAAATGCAAATCCATCGGGTACAAACTCGATCATATAATAATTACGATTTATTTAGAGAATGTGGTGAATATGAAATATTTTTTTTAAAATAACGAAAAACAATATTTTGAGTCCGGTTAATGTTATAATTTGTCGAGAAGGGACTGTAATATATGACAAACAACAGTTTAATTATTGTAATATTCGATGCTCTATTCGAATTTTGCATTCCTATGTATTATATAATTAAATTTTTTAGTTACTTTAAATTATAGGGGCGGCGTTTCTTTCATGCCGGAATACTTTTTTACAATTAAAAGCGAATGTGTAATAATAAAAACTGCTGGCTAATTAGACTGTGGACATCAATGTGGATATATTTTAAAATTATTTAAAAAAAACTAAAATTAAAAACTATGATATGATAAAAATTGAACTTGCATCGAAAACGTTCGAACATAATTCGTTGTTTCTTATTCAAATATAAGCGCTCGAAACATCGAAAGGGGATTTATTTATTAATAATGTTTAAGTAAAGTCATTGGAAAATACCTTAGTTTATTAATCAAAAAGAGAAAATGAAATTAAATTAAAAAACAGATTCTATTTATAAATACTTTAAATTGTTGTAATTAATATACACCAATGCACCCTCGATGCATCATTCATAGATTTCGTTGAAAACGATTAAAAAATTAATTATAAATATGCAGTTGAAAACGTGAAACCGGGCTCTTGCGTAATCAAATTCAAGTTCAGAACTGTTACAATTTTTAAAATTGTTAATACATTGTATGTTCGGAGACCGCGCGGGAATGCATTTAACATTATTATTTGTACTGAATCTTATCCTTTAATTATCTTTTTTGCGTTTAAATCATTATTGCTAGAAACAAAGTTTTCTTGTTGTGTTTCTCGAAAATCCATATCGATGATCAAATTAAATTATGCTAAAGTGCATGTAGCTATTTGACAATCTTAAATAATATGAAAGTTGCAGTGTACCAATGATTTTAACCCTATTTCAAACTTTTATCGAAGTATGAATTAAGGTAATATTAATTTTATTTGATATTTCTATTAACGAATTTTAAAATTCTGAAAATTACTCCAATAATTGTCCGAAGCATTAAATGCCCCTTACTAAGTTGTATAATTATCATTAACATTGAATATTGTAAAATGAGATACATTTGACTAAAAAAGATTGATATTAACAATTTTAATCACGATAATCTTTCGAAGCTGATTCGTACACTTTGTGATAAAATGTAATGATAGAGGATATAATATGTTCTATGGTTATCGTATCAAAAATAAATTTCGGATAAAACTTGTAAAATTGTCAAGGGACCCTAGAGGGGCGCAAATAATCGTTGTCTTCGAATTATAAAAGAGAAATAAATCGTACGTGAGAGATAATAATTCTTAGTTCTTTTTTTTTTGTTGCTTATAATCTTTAGAAACTTTATTGCCGGCATTTTTGCCCTATAAATTGATATTTTTGATGTGCTAAGTTTATACATAAAAACACCTCATATCTCTAGCGTAGCTGTCAAGGTCACAGGTGGCTCATATATGAGCCATGCCATTATTCAAAAAAAAAAAAGAAAAAAAATGAAAATGGGTCTATTGAAGCATAAAAGAAATATAAATGAACTTCGGCGTTGAAATGTCAAAAATAGAAAGTTTTATAAAGCCCGAATGAAAGTGAAATCCAAGGTCACCATCAATTGATCTCTTTGTTCTTTAAAAATAATAGCCGATCAAATTTCCACCGCAGCCTGAATGTCTGTAATTTTTGTCTAAAGCTTGCGTTTCTACGAATCAGTAATAGATTGTTGAAGTTATTGCTGGAGTTATTGTAAATCATAATTGATACGTGGTTATCTTCTGATTTTCGTGGTTTAACTCAGAGTGGTCGAATTTTTGAATTTTATTTCAAAATTTATTTAAACTTGGATTTATTGGAGTATCGTCAAATCACACCTACACCTTTTGATATTCCTATTACATATGAATGATGTAGTTATAAATTAAATTGCAAAGTTCTTTTTAATAAAAAAAAAAAATCTTTTGACACATTTTGACAAATGTGAAGATGTTGATTTTCATCACGAATCGCCGCCTAGGGTATTCTCTATTTGTAGATAAACCGATAACTAGAAGTGAGTTAGGTAATGACTTGGACTGTCTTTCATGATTCTTGCTTTTTCTTCTTCCCCTCGTATCGCGTTATAGTTTATAACGCCATAATTACTCTTCAATTTATACTTCCATGGATATAAAGGATTCGAGACATCGGAATCCCATTGTTTTATCTATGCAAGATTTTAATTCTATCGTCATTCGCTTAAACTTCGGTTATTTGTTTTTCGCATTTAACTAATAATTAGTGGCTGCTTGGTGGCCGAACTGATCGATTACTTAGATGGGTATATTTTGTCAGAGTGCCAAGTCTATAATAAACGCGGCTATTTACACTTGATACTCTTGTTTAATTTACAATTAGTCGAAACAATTCATAGAAAATATATTCATTGAATACTTATATCGGTTTTCATATGCTTACAAAATTGCAAATATATCTTTCAACCCATTAGTGGAAAACTATCATCAGGCATAGGTACTTCTTTACTTTACGAATCCACACACAGATTACAAGGATTGTTGATCTCTTTATCTGATTACTTTTAACAAATAAATTCAATCGGGGCAATTGAAGTGAAAATTGTGTGAGTTTATTCGTATCAGTATTCCTAGCTAGCTAACAATTCAAACCATATCGTTTTGTCGATTCTAACGTTATCGTATCTATTAATTTGCTCGATTAATTTTTTATATATCACCTAATTGTACTTATTTATTTTTCGTTAAACAGGCAAATTTTCCCAATTATTTTCACAATAAACAACTAACTAATTTCTTGAGGAATATTCGTAAGGGATGAAATGAAAATAATTTTGTCTCGTGCTCATCCTCAAATAATTAGGGAGAATACCTCTAACTATATTACCGATTAATTACGACTGGATTTAAGAAGTATGAATGAAGATCATAAACCTACTTTACGACACACCATACAATTTAATCAACCTTATGCGTGTATATATATATATATATATATATATATATATATATATATATATAAACCGTCATAAAATAAATTCGACTACATAGTGTACCTGTATATATATATATAAATGTAAACACTTTTATTTCTCCATCCGCAGGCTTACCCGAAGCGCGACATCACCAACATCGTGGAGTCGTCGCATTACGTCCGAGTCAGCGGCTGGTGCAAGCCTGGCAAGAACAAGTGCAAGCTCTCGCGGTGGGTCAAGCCCTACAGATGTCTAGGTAATAAAAAAATATATATAAATGTGTGTGTATGTACTTAATTGTTTACATTCGCCTCGCTATTGATTTTGCACTACTGTTTTTGCCTCGGCTGTTTGAAATATGTGTGTAGAAATAATGGATAATAATGTACGGTGGAAAAGGTCATTAGAATAAAATTATAATTTAATGATAGAAAAAGAAACTCCGTGCAATTTAGTGAAACAAGTTTAAATAATTATAAATTCTATTTTCAAAATTCTTTGGATTTTTTTATACATATTTTATTTATATTTAAATTTTTTATATTTATTTATACATATTCCCGATTGGCAATTGTCTTCCAAGCGATTAAGTCAAATACGAACACTTTATTTTATAGGAAATATGGGAGGAGATGTGTGTCTGAAAAATGGAATTAAAATTTCGACAAAACATATTTCTTATAAAACGAAATCTTCGTTATTTTGGCTTAATCGACTCCAAGACAATTATCAATTTAAAAATTGCTTTTTGAAACTTGACAAGCGGATTTTTAACATTTAATTTATTAATTATGATTGACTAAACTATATTAAATATTTATGTAGAATTATAAACATTCAGAGTCAACGTATTTTTTGTTTTTCAATCTGAATAAGAAATTTGTACCATCAAGTAAATACTTTCTTGTGTCAAAGCAAGTAAACCGTTTTCTTGAATTATGCATGAGTATTCATTAACTTGAAGATTTTAATTCACTTGATTTAACTAAATTTTTCTTACATTGAGCAAATACTTTGTTTATTAAATAGAATGGCTTAGTTGCTGCAAAATAAAGAAATATTTGCTTGATAATCGAAATTGTTTTCATTATAGTATTAAAAACGCGTTCGTACATTTAGAACGCTGCAGGCACTTTTGAAAAACCACATTCTCATCATCAAAAATCCCCATTTACATTTGCGTTTTCAACTAAAATAACAATTCTATACATCTGTCTCAAGTGCTGTCTGGATTGATACGACACTAAAACATTCGATCCATACATTTTTCATATATTCGGACATAAGAATTCTAAAATCTTCAAAGCGCGCGACTTACTCTTTAGAACCAAAAAAAAAAAAAAAAAAACAAATCAAAAAAATTACCGAGTACCGTAAAAACAAAAAATATCACGAGCATAAAGCTGCCGCGGGCTCATCCTCCGTGCGTTTTGCGGCATCGATCTTATTTCATACGCATAAATATATATATATATATATATATATATATATATATATATATATTATATATATATACATATATATATATATATATATATATATATATGTATGTATGTATGTATGTATGTATAATACAACAGCAGCAGTATAGAAGCAGCAGCAGCAGCAGCAGCAGTCGCGCATAAATTCACGACCGACAGCCACCCAACTCGTAAATATAACTTTATTTTCCGTCCCCGCGCGTAAACTGGCATTTAAATCTTAAGGCAGATTGGAGGCTCAACTATTATACGCGTGTATCTTAATGCCGCGGGGCTGTGGGGTGCGCGGGTGTGGCCGGGGGGGGGGTTACATAAAGATGTACCTACGGCGCTATAAAGAGCCGGTTTTCACCGTCTTTCTTTTTTTTTTTTTTTTTTTTTTTTTTTTTACCGCGTATATCTCAAGCGCGTTTCCGGACGAATAGAGCGTTGTACGTACCGCGCGATGATTATATTTCATATACAGAATTGTTATATTATCGCGTCGCGTGGCGCTCGCCCTGCAATCGCATTAGCATAACGAGACAACTATTATAACGCGCATTAACATAGCCCCTGGACATCGGAAGTTCATCCCGAAATGTTTCACATTGCACGTGCGCGGTGCTTTCGGCTTGATAATAACGTGGGGGAGCGGGGGTGGGGGGGATCGTGGAGGAATTCGCGAGTAAGATTAAATTCCCGAAGAGTGCAATAATTTATTACGATAGTGTATAAAGCTGAAATGAAATAATGAATAAAAATTTTACGGCGAATCATTATCTATAACGGCTTTCTTTTAGATATAAAATAAATATCTATTATGGTCGATGGAGAACACAAAGAAGAAAGGAGTTTTCAAACTGAATGACTTATAGAGCGCGGAAGTAATGGAGAATGCGTGTTCGAACCTCGTATTAATATAAAATAAGGGAACAATAAAAAAATAGCCCATTCTCGTTAAATCGTAAATGTTTTAATTTTCCACTGAATAATGTTTCAGTTCCTTTTTTATGTTACGTAATATTCTATACTCCTTTATAATGTGAAATTACAATTCATCTAATAATATTGATGCTTAAAAAGTAAAATATCCATTTTATGCAATAACTGATATTTTAACTATACTGAAAAAGGTTTTGGATCTTATGCTTTTGTATGAAATAAGGTATAGACGTATATATACTATAACTAATCTAGAAGTATTGTTCAGCCCTAAGCTTAAATATTGAGAAATTTTAAAACACGGATTCCAACATGCGCAGAAGTCTACGACATTACACCAAGGACATGCTGCAAAAAATTTCACGTTTTTTGTCAAGAAATTTGAAAAACTCAATAAAAAAATCAATATTGTTTTAGTTATTACTTTAGTGTTTTTAGTTACAGCGTTAGATAAAAACAACCTTTAACAAAAAAATCTTTGTAAAAAAAATTTTACGCTAAAGTTGGAGACCGCTACATGGAAATTCATATTCGCGGTCCTACCTATGTTAAGTTACTTCCAGGATACGTTTGTATATGTGTTTTTTTATATATAGCTAAAGCCTTTATAGTCAAGTTTTGCATCAGATTGGATATATTCAGGAATTTTTTTCTCTCGTATGAATAGCATCAAAAAAACTAGTTCGAATACTCAGTTAATTAAAACTGATGTCCTATTGGAACTTCACTAGATATATATCGAGCATCCATGATTACGATAAATTTCGATTTTTTTTTTTTTGGAAACTAAAATTGCATAATTTTCACTAATTATCAACTACAATAATGAATAATTTCCATTGCTACGCGTGCCTCGACCATTGTAATATTAAAAAAATTTATTCAGAATTATTAATGTTCTTTCATAAGAGTGTTCTGATGGAAAATATCCATTTGTCCTTGAAATGACCTTGACCCGTGAATCGAGAGAAGAGACGAGCTGATACCTCTATAATTTTACGTGCTATTATTATGTAAGAAGTAAAGAAGAAATAAATTGGAAAAAGGGATGCGCGAAATAACGATTATATTTTGCATTTATAGAGGGTCCCTTCCAAAGTGACGCATTACTGGTGCCAGAAGGATGCCTGTTCGACCACCTACATAATCAAACGAAATGCTGGGAATCTTACAGGTAAGTTTCTTTTATTTAATCAGTCGGACGAATACTTTCGCTTATTTAATCTTTCTCCCTTCGACTGTAAACCTCGCTCGACGCACGTTATTTTACTTCGGAATACGCGTGTAGAAATGTATACGCTCGGTTTAATAAATTGTTTTGCCGCCGGTATATTAAATTATTTTCAAAAAAATCTGACATAATAATGAAAGTTTTCGACTTGATACAGCGCACAGGAAATTATGGAAAAAATTGTCAGTTGGAGTCCGTGTATTACACTGAAAAAATTTTTAATAAACTCAATTAAACGGCGAATGCATGCCAGTCAAACGTTTTAATTAAAACAGAAAGACGCTTTCTTTAATTACGTGGACCGAATTATTTATATTTTATAAAAATAATAATTATTTTACTTGAAATAAATAATTTCATCGGTGATAAAAAACCTTCCTTTTTCCAGTCTAATTTTATTTAATAAAATTCACGTTAACATTACCAGCAATACGCATTGGATAACCTAGAAGGCCCAAAATAACAGCCCAGAGATAATAATATATCGTTAGGCCGCACAGTATCCTTAAAAGCAAATACCGATTGTCGTAAAACTTGTGCGGCCACGGTGCGTTTTGCATTGCATTACAATCGATGTGTGTCAGCCGCAGATTGAATATTAGCGCGCGCATATGTATGTAGGAAGTGACATTTGCCCCCGCGAGGATAAATTTTCAAAGGGCCAAAGGTTGGATTTAACGAGCGACGCGCCCTCTCTACGTACATTCGAAAATATATAACAGCTGGATAAAGGTTAAACGACATGTCATCTTTATGCATGCGCTCTAAATGGGTGGAGCATAGGGAAGATTCGCGTGTATATATGCACGTGAATTCTCAATTTGCGTAAAATGCCTGTACACAGATTTATTACAACGTTTGTGCATTAATAATAATAGTAATAATAACTCTGTTAAAATTATTCGTACGAATGAAATACGAAAAGAAGCTACAATTATACGTAATTCAGGCATTAAGATAAGATAATTCCGCGGAGTAATTTACGCGACAAGTTAAATAAATAATTAGTAAAAAATCTCTCGACAATCGTTCAAATGGACTTTTATTATTTACGAGGTCTTATCGCCAAGTTCCGCCGCCTGGACAAACTGCGACAATTTGCCTCCGCTTCGGCGAAACTCCGCCCCCTTACCCTTCTCGGCTGGCTGCTCTCCATTGTGTCCGCCGCGCGCGGGCAAGCCGGGGCGGCCGATTTTTGCCGCCAACTTTCCACGGCCGCGGAGCTCGTCGTCGCCCGAGCAAGTCAACAAGTTTTTAATAAATCAGGAGACAAGCGCGCCGTTCGCCAAGTTTTCGGGAGGTGGCGACGGTGTTGGCGGCGGCGGGGGAGGGGGGACAGAAAAAACAACAACACCACCGCCATCGTCGTCGTCGCATTAAAACTTTTATGGTGCCGGTTCTCGCTTATACAGCGGCCCCTACTCCCGTCGCCCTCCGCCAAACCTCCGCCGTCCCTCTCGCGGCACGAGCTCGTAATTAATCGAAAGCCCGGGAAAAACCGCGCGGCGAAACAGCCGCGAATCGATATAGTGGCTTGGCGGGGGGGGGGGAGTTGGTTGGGACGAAAGAGCTTTCCCGGGGGGGACCGCGCGTCCCTCGGCCGACCCCGTCGCCCGGAACCCACTCGAGGAGCCGAGACTGCATTAAAGATTGGGAATACTCGTTTATTTCAGATGGAATTCAACGGCGGCCGATACCTGCCGGGATCGCAGCATGAATCTTCGAAGCTTCGCGATGCTTCTGCCCTGCGGCATCTCGCTCTTCGCCGGGGTCGAGTTCGTCTGCTGCCCGAAGCACTTGAAAGGTATATGTCAGGCTGTCAGACACATACGCGTGCACACACAGACACACAGACACACATACACTCACACACTTGATTTATTTATCTACTCACGCAATTGTCTCGAAAGATCCTCTATGAAATATACTTTCTAGAAAATATTAAACATTGAAGTTGTATGTAACGATGACTAAGCGAATAACGAATTGTGATAAATCATACATAAGGGCTGCAGTAATGTTCGTAAGATTTTTCTGAAATTTTCCGAACTCAGTCTTAAAACTTCATTAATCGTGTAATAAGACCTTGTATCGTAGAACAATATATTTCACAATCTACGAAGATGATACAAAAAAAGAGTATAGAAAGAGTAATTGGAGTACTAATTGGATGTGAGTGTATGACTTTATATAGATTTATTTTTATTTTATAATGAGATGGAACAATCGTATTTTTTCCTTTCAAAACGTATTGACAACAGATTTGTTGTTCTTGTTAAGCCATTTATTTAAATAAAATTTCAATCACTACACTTTTATGAAATATATACTTCATTTTTAGTTTATATTTTACCAATGAAAGTATTGTTGCCATTAAAACATTTGTGTTTCGAGCAATTGTGCATTTATCGTACATTATATTAAAAAAATTCCGTAAATCTCTTATTCAACCGTTACCATTATTTAAATTAAAACATTGTTTAAGTGTACTTCTATAACCAACCTAAATGATATATCTTTAGAAAATAACGCAATAGATGTATATAAATCTTTGTATTGCGAAAGAAAAATCTAGAATTGTTGTGTTTATTCTAACATAAAAAAAACTTAATTATATATCACAAAATGAAATACAGGATAATGTGATATACAAAAGAGAATTTCAACACGATGAAATAAGTAAAATCATTCGAACCTTATAGAGAACTATGAATAAAGTAACAACAGAAGAATGTATGGACTCAACCGAAGTTTCGAAGAAGAAATAATAGGTTAACGACACTTCGTCTAAAGACGGTTCATAAAAGAAACATTCCACGATAATAATACGATTGGACGATACGGCATTTTGCCAAACGACACTTCGCCAAAGGCGTCATGCTGCCAACGTAGCATTTCACCGATTCGACAATTTTCATAAAAAGATAACGAAAAAAATTAAGGAGAAGATAACCATAACACGTATCCATAGATAATAGAATTACAGATCTCTGATTCGTTTTAAAAGAATAACCACAACTGGAATATCATCCATTGATGTCTGATTGTGAGAGCCGGATTTACCTAGAAATATTTAAGCATAACGCGAGTTCATAGGTGCAAGAATAGAAGACCTCGGATTCGTTTGAATAAGATCAGCATCGCTTGAATCAATCGATATATGAATGGCAGTTTCCGTTATCGTTTCAAAAAAAAGATCATAACAGCTCGAACCCATAGATACAAGAATGGCGGATCTCGGATTCTATTGAAAAAGCTAAGCATCGATCGAAATACAGAATTGGTGAAGTGTCTTTCGACGGAGGCTCCTGTTATACCGTAATCCCAAATTAATCGATAAATATAATCATCAAACTTGATCGAAGCGGAAGCTTTGCACAAATTCACTTTTCACCGGGTACGATTCATAAATCGGGAATGATGAAACTAAAATCATTAAAAAGATTACTGCCTGTCTTTGATTTCTGTTTCTGAAACTGATCGCTCAATTAGCAATTTAATCTGTAGCATATTGTATAACCGCGCATAATTTGAGAAACTATAAGAATTTATTGAGAAATTCAAACAAGATAATCGTTATCAACCTTATAAGGGATAATCTTGTATAAGTAATTGTTATATAGCCATTTATAGTGCTTCACCTATACTAAGCAAGACGAAATTACGTAAAATAATGTCTTGATATCGGAAAAGTATCGACAGTTCAATGTTTTCTTGGTCTTGTATAAGTTTTAGGCTTGTCTATCTTGTCTTGCCCTTGACAAGAAAATATTGATTTAAATTTTCAAAATAAGGCAAACATTTCATAAAACATTATCGTATAAAGCATTCGCAAGACAAGATCATAATTTCATGAATACTAGTTTATCATGTCAAGAAAATTGCAATGAAGTAACGAAAATTATAAAATATTATATTTAAAAGTAAATAAAATGAAAAGTATAAATGTAATTATATTATATTAAACTGGTACATTATGGGATTTTCATATATTCTTTTCGCAGTCCTTTGAAAAGTAGAGGCAAAGTTGAAAAATGACTGGCTTTTGGTCTTTTCCTTGTGAACTACAGCTCTTTTATATTAAGGATTAAAGTTGAGACAATACTTATTTTTCTTTATAAAACAATCTTTTTTCCATTTGCAGCACGAGTAGCAATAATATACAACATTTTAATTTCAATATAATATAAAATTTATATTATACAATAAATTCGATATTTTATGTAATTATAAAGGTATGTAAATGATGTTTTATATATCATTTATAATAATCTTCTGTATTCAAATAACATATAAAGTGCCTAAGGCGTTAAAAATGTCAAATAATATAGTAAAAGCAAGATCAAAATTGTTACAAAATTAGTTAAAATGACTTGTGAAGATCTGTATCCTCGTGTCTCAGCTTTTGGTTTTGGTCTTGAAATCCGATATGGGACCGAATAATATCGAGACAAGTCTTAGGTATTGGCAAACTATTATCTTTAGGCCACCTTAGCACCTGTATTGTTTCTAACTGAGAGAGAGAGAGAGAGAGAGGCAGGGCAGAGCACGTCTTGTAACTCTGTCTTCAATGTACTGAAATCGAGATCAGATTTCAATGAAAAATAAACACCTCTATTGAGCGTGTACAATTACCTGGCGATCGAACCGTTGGGCAAGGAAATACTCCAAACAAAGGAGCCGATAGAATTTATAGATAAACTGCTTGAAGCACAAAACTTAGAGGAACCTGATCATAGGTAGGTATGATTCAATTGTTAGTAAGGAAATGACAGATACAAAGAGATCTATTTTGGCAAATTATACAAAGAATATTTATTTATTTATTTACACACACACACAAACATACATGTATATGTGTGTGGAGGGGGGGTGCGTGCGCGCGCGCACGCGTGTGTGTCTGTGTGTATTCATTCCTATATTCGTAAATCAGCCATATACATTAATTTACAATCTGACAATAATATTCATCGCATAAATCTATTCCTATAAACCAGTCCTGGCTTACAACTAGTCATTTCATTCCTAAGGCGGTGATCCCTGGCTCGGAGTCCAATACAAACTGTAGGGCCGTCAAAAATTGCAATGATGCACTGATTTACAAACAATGAAAGATAGTGGTACACAGTCGGCCAATAAAGCGAAAGCTAGGTGTGATCGGGTAGTGTGTATATAATTAAACATAACTGAGCGGCTCTTTTTTTTCACGCTACGTGTACGCATATGTACCTATGTAAATGCGCGTGGAGAAAGCCGGGAAATAATCGCGATGATTAACCTTGGGCTCGGGTTTCCCGGGTTTCATCATGCCCGGTCCAGCTGCTTTGACGATGCACGCGCGCACGAGGCAGCCATGGTTTGTGGCCGGGGGAAGGTAAACGGTTGGAAAGCCGGGGAAAGGGTCGGTGGGAAAGCGTTGTTTTTTGGAATTCGAGCGGGATCGGAAATTAAAGCTGCGGCGTTCGAGGTCGACCTGCGTTTTCGCGCGCGCATACATAGAGTCTGGACAGGAAATTAAAGCGCAGCGTCGCGACTGGATGTCGCATCTGGATTGCGCAGCGGCGGCGTTAATCGGATCTATGTGCGCCGTGGGCTAATCCTATATTTATTAAGATGGTAAAGTTACGAAAGGAACGTCGGAAAAGACTCAGAGAAAGGCGCTTTTAATTTTAGAAGTGTATAGAGCAATTTAATCAGAGGTTTCGGGATTGGAAACATTTGTGAGTCCAGTATATAAATAGAAAACGTGGACGCCCAGCGAGACGACGTCTCGAAGTGAAATTAACCGTTGTCGAAGCAAGTATGAGTATTTATATATCGATGAGGCTCGTTAACCTGTTCGTAGCAGCCGGGCAAACGTATTCTCGGCTTTTTAAGCATTGACGAAGGATTAATTATAAAATTCAATTGCCCAGGGTACGCCCTTTATCGACTTCTCGTCACATCTGGCATAAAGAGCCGCGGCTGGCTCTACCGCAGGCTATATTGACATTATTCAAATTCTCTCGCTGTGGAGCGGCTGGAAAAAAAATCGATGCCTTAATTTAAAGTTAAGCCGAAGCCGCGCACCGAAGCTGGTAGAGGTGATCGGCTTTTTTTATAACGAAGATAAGCGAGGAAGGATAAGCTTCTATCAAAAATACGGTGTTATCAGTTAAAAGTTCTCGTCAAAACATATTCTTGAAGAATTAATAGAGTCCCTTGTGAAAGCTATTCTTTTAATAATAAGCGGAAAGTTATGTGATTAATGGAACGTTGCTGATTATTCTGATAATTTTTCAATTTCAATTTTCAAAAATTGTATCTGTATCTGTTAGTCGATCTTCTATTGAAAACAATTCTAATAATTATTCATAAGGTTCTTTAGAAAATCCGAATCAGGTTCAAAAATTCATGCAATATCAGTATTATCTATGTCGAACTATTGGACATCTTTACGTGTCAAGCATAATAATACACTTGAAATAATAGATGATTGAGAAATATTTTTCCTTTTGTTTTTTTTTTTTTTTTTGCCAACAATTGGTGCTGATGCGAGAGTTCCATAATACATTAATGCGATACACCTAGATAAATACACATTTGAAATTCTCCATATTTAATCGAAACAAAGAAACAATCGCGATGCTTTAATTTAAGGTAGTTTGCAGCACAGATCAGATTACTGGACAATTAGAAGTTGCAGTTGGATTTGTTCTGAAAAAGTATTTTGAAAATAGTACATACTATATAGTGAGTATATCGATAGATCCGAGATAGCATGCGTTTTTAAAAATGTTTATTCAACAGTTTTATGCAGAACCTAAAGATCTAAAGAAAGAAACGTAATATTAGTAATATAATTTTTTAACTTTCGGTTGATCCTTTCCATGACCGTGCATCTCGATTAATGTCAAAGGATATTTAATTAGCCCTGTTAGAAATTGAAATATTTTCATGATTTCAGGTTAAAATTTGTTAGTTTGGAGAAATAAAAATAATGTCGGTAAGGTTGAAAAACAATAATGAAAAGAGTAATTATGTTTATTTTGATATAATAGTATAATACATATTAAAAAAAGAACAAGAATATTTATTCTGATAGCATCTCATTGAGTCCGGATTTTCGCACGATCCACCTGAATCTACTACAATCCAGCGTTGATTTAATGAATTCTGTTCTGGAAACATTGATGCAAGAGATTATTATAGTTTGTTCTGTCGGGTTGGTTACCAAAGAAGAACTTAGAATAAACTACGTAGCACATAAAATAATGAAAGCTTGCGTATATTTTTAGATATTAAATAGTACATTACTGCTGTAGAATAAATTTTCAAAAAATTTCGTTCGATAATTCAAAATGAAAAATAAATACATTTTCCAGAAAATTTACTGTCTCAGAGTCCCAGATTCGTGCTCCAAAATACTGATGCTGATCAGCGACGGAGGTTTACGGAAGTTTTGATACACAAAGTGTATGTAATTTTTTAAGTCGGCCGAGATCGGGATTCGAACTCGGATCACCGAACTGCCAGTCCTTCTTAGTTCATTGAATCAATCAAAGTCCTTTATTGAAAAAAAAATTGAAAATATTCTGAGAAAACAATGCACACACGTATCGAGCTTGTAAATCAATAAAAACCGTCATTGTCGTGGGCCATTAACCCCCGTCCAAGTATCAGCGGCGCACTGTCTCGGCGTCAAGAACCCAAGCCGCCCACCGGCAACACATACATACCTACATCCGCACATACACGCATGCACGCATTCATTACATGTACACATTCACAGACATATACAGGTATATTATATATACGACGACGTTTCACTCCCAACAGAAAATATGAAGCTGAAGAAGCATTTCGAGCTGCACGTGCCGAAGGGGGCCGACGATGACTTCGAGGAGGAGGAGGAGGAGGGCGAGGAGGACAGCCTGAACGACGATGCCGACCAGGACGACGACGAGGCCGACGACGACTCGGACTCGTACGAGAATCTGGACGACGTGCTCGGCGATCAGCCCGACGAGGAGGACAGCGACGAGGAGTACTTCGAGGATTACGAGCTGACGACTCGGTAAGTGTTCATTTAATTGCTTTCGTCTTGTTCGCTATATTTTTATCCCTCCCCCGTATCCGCTAATATATATTTACGTGTAATTTCAGCCATAGACTCCCCTGCCATTAAATGGCACCTCATCTATCACCTATAAGTATCAATTTATTTTCGAAATATCTATATCACTTTAAGATCATAAATATTTTCCTTTCAAGTTTCGACCTCAGTTTTAAATTGCCTAGGACTTTAAACCACGGTTTTCTTAATCGTTAAATTTTATTACAGAATTTTTTTCTTGCTCATATTTCAACATTTCGACTTGAAAACAATCCTCGAAATTATATAATTTTAAAAATAAGACTGTCACTGGTCGCCAATTAGAGAATGAAGTATTCCATTAAAGGATATTTATTTGAAGATAGTTCGGCTTCGAATATAATATAAACAAAAAGAAAATTTTGCTCTGCTCAATTGCAATTTCAAGTCGGCTTAAGTTATCGCGTGAGGATCAAGATGATTTCCTGATAGGATAAGATGAAATGGATCCAAAACGTTTTTATTTTCGTCATTGTCTGTAATCGAAAATAAGATGGAAATCTTAATACCGACCAATGCCGATTAAATTTTATGGACACACCTTCGTAACTAATAATTACCGTTTTTCAAATAAAAAACAAAAAATTATGTACAAATCCGTTCCATTAATTGAACTTGCGCACAATCCAGTGGACAACGTCAGTTTGAAAATTGGAAAAATTTCAAATCGCCCACAATGTATTTCGTATATCTAAATTCTTCGTGGGCGTATTGCATCGTTTCCTTTTAACGGTCAATCTGCCGCTTCCTATATCAATCACCCGCCACTTCTTCGAGTAAACTGCAAAGGAGAAGAAATCGATAATTTCTTCTTCTTTTCCTTCCGTTTCTTTTCAGCTAAGGTAGCATTAATTTTCGTAAAATCGCCCCCTCTCCTCCACTCTCTCTCTCTCTCTCTCTCTCTCTCTCTCTCTCTCTCTCTCTATATATATATATATATATATATATATATATATATATATATATATATATAAGGAACGAATCCGAGTTCTTTTTGCAAACCCGATTGATTCGAGTATTATATATAGACGAAACCGAATCGCATTAGCGCGAAGAGCGACCCGCGCCGCGACCCCATTACAATTATGAAGCCCTCGCGATAGCACTCGAACCGAGCTTCACCCCTTCAGCCTCCTTCCACTCCTTCCAGTTATAACGGTGAAAGAGTTATAACGGTATCAAAAGCTTTCGATCGGGTTCTTATTATATATATATATATATATATATATATATAGCCTAAATATTTGTCTTTTGCTCTCTCTCTCTCTCTCTCTCTCTCTCTCTCTCTCTCTATATATATATATATATATATATATATATATATATATATATATATATACGAATGCCGTCGTTCCGCCGACAAGGGCGTGGAAGCAAGATAAAAAAAGCCCCTTCTCCTCGACGGTAAAGGTATATAAAAATCGAGGAAAAGAAAAAGTATCGCTCTCTATCTCTTTCTTAGAAGAAAACCTTTTCGTGGGTGACTAATTTTCATTATAATACATGTTTATTTATTCTGTTTTGTCCCTTACAAATCTGATTTGAAGTTTTATGTAAGCATGGGATGTGCGATTTCAGAGGAGTGGTGCGAGTCTATTTACCTTTCATTATCTGACCACTGGTTGTGCGAAAAAGCTCGGTTATATCAATATGTTACTGACTCAGTCATGCGCTTTTGTTTTTGACTGATTTATTTCACCATTGTTATTTTGCTACCTGTGTTATCACCTGTGCTATTCATAGGACTGACATACTGTGTAGGTCTATTTCTTATTTTTCCTGGTATTATTTTATATAGAACTTTGATCTATTGACAACATATGCAATGCAGCAATATTATTGTTTACTCTTAGTACATTATTATAGTTTTTTTGTCTTTAAGATTATAAAGAAATACGGATCGATCTCTCTCTCTCTCTCTCTCTCTCTCTCTCTCTCTCTCTCTTTCAGAACAAAATTATTGAATTATTGAATATTTCTTTATTATTTTTTTATCTCATTCATTGATTTAATGAATTTTATTTTAATGTAATGTAATATAAATTAAACTTCAATTTATTGAATTTTATAGTTTAATGAAAACAAGATGATGTTATACTAAATATTATTTTGTCATATCACTTCGAAGCTTCGTGCATCTTAATAATGTGATAAACATTGCATCGGTTTCATTGTTATTATAGAACTTGACGGCATGCCACTCTATTCCATTGTTTTATCATTATCTTTTTATGTTTCTATTTTCTGCCAGTGAATCATTTTCTCCATATATTAAATTTACTGTAATTTACAATATTATCCGTCAACAACGATAATACGTCAACCCGCGCATTTGTAACCTTCGTATTGTCGTGCAAATCTTTCTCATCTCCGTCCCGCAGGCCCTCCTCCACGACGGCGGCCTCGACGAGCACCGCGGCCGCCGTCAAGATAAAGGAAATGGGGGCGACGAGCGCCGGCGACGGCGCGAGCAGCAGCGCGCCGCCGAGCACCGGCACCTCCAGCGGCCAACAGCAGCAGCAGCAGCAGCAGCAGCAGCAGCAGGCGGCCGGGGCGCTCCTGCCGCACGGCACCCCCGATCCGTACTTGACCCACTTCGATCCGCGATCGGAGCACCAGAGCTACAAGCAGGCGCAGATGAGGCTCGAGGAAATTCACAAGGAGGAGGTCACCAAGGTGAGTAAATATCGGCGGCTATCTGTGCCGCGAGCCGCGACGCGGGCGGGTGGGCGGTGGTTGGTGGGGGGGGGGAGGGCGGAAGAGCGATAAGACTGGAATCGCGTCGCCTCGATGAGCTTTGTTTGCCCTCGTCGAGAGAGGGACAGAGACGCGGATATCGATCGCGCTCCCTGGTGCGGTGATGGGGATAGAAACTTTTGCCTCGCGAATTAAGATTCATCGTGAGCGGGATGGAGGGGGGGGGGTGGCGTTGCCAGTTTCGGATAAATAAAGTTCTTTATTATCCGTGGATATATCGAAATGTAACAAAACATCGCGACCTCTTTTATCGTGTAAATCTCTTTATAAAATTCCCAGCGACAATGATCCTTTACGCATAATTCAAGACACGAAAGTGACAATGTAAATATGTAATATCAGTTTATTTTGTATTCGTAAAAATGGATTTTGGGAATTATTAGTTAATTATTACAATGATTTTAAAATTGAAATCGTACTTTTTGAATGTAACAATCGCGCTATAAAAATATGAGAACAATAAACTGATAGTCTATGCCAAGAATTCTTTTCCAAATATAATTTCTTCATCTAAATACTATATAATTTCGCACCATCTTAAATTTTTCATATACTTCGTGCTCAATTTATTAAGGACATAATATAGAAAATTATTTTTATGAAATTAGATGAAAACTTCTGTGCTTTTATCGAATGCCAGGAATCTTTAGAGAAACGGTTTTGAATATTTCGGCGTATCTAAAATTGCGTTGCATTAAAAGAAACCAATTTTGGAAATGGTTAGTATATGAAAAATTCAGTTAATAATTATGGCGAAAAAATTATTGTCCAGATTTAAATGTTTTAATTGTCATTTTTCAAGCTAAAATAACATTGCTTGGATGTAATATCAAAAAAAATGTTTTAAACGAAAGACTGCAGCTCTGAAACTCCAATGCTCGTTAGCGTTAAATAATCAATGCTTAGATGCGTGCAAGTGAAAAACTATACTTTGCCGCCTGGTGGCAGACGTGTCCGGCAATAAGCTAATCATACTGAAAGCGAGTATTCCTGTACTCCGCTAACCACTAGTCACAATTCTCACATTTCCATATTACTAAACTTCACGATGAAATAGGCCACTAATAATTTTTTGTCGTGTTTTTTTTTTTTTTTTTTTTTTTTTTTTTTTAGTTTTAGAACAGTAACCTGACTTATATTCCTCACAATATTAACACTATCTTATTGTAAAACTTTGTTGCAACAGACTAGGTATTATTTTTAAAAATTTTGCAATCAAACTATCTCCGCATATATATTATCATTGGTAAAAATGTTTATTTAGTTGATAACAGCTAAGAAATCTTTCGTAGACTACTTTACCAATTTCATTTTACAGCGCGCAGCAAAATTATTATAAATATAAGTATGACATATTAAAAAACCCAAAAACTGATGTCTGTCGCGCCATCTATTAAAGACTAACTGAACATCCGCTCGAAATTCTTTTTTTTAAAAAAATCTTAAGCCAATTTTTAAACATGCCAGGTGTAATTTAAATGTAAAATCAGAGAACTGGCACTTACCGCTATTGAATTTTTTAAGCCTGTGAATCATTGAGCTCGTAAGTGGAGAGCGAAAAAAAAGATTTGCCCGACTAAAAATCAGCTTTCCTTCTCTATCAAAGCACTTTTCACCATTTCAAGCTCGATTTCAGTAATTTTTTTCTTTATTATCTAGTTCCTTGAAACACTGATGGAGAAAGTTATTTCTGAAAATGATAAGTTATTTCGTAGTATTGAATAAATGGTATATTTTAGTTTAAGTAAGTTAATGATTAAATAAGCAAATTTTTACGAGAACATTTCGGTATTATAATATCTTTTAAGTTTGAATAAGATATGAATTATACGGTTATAATTATTAATATTTATATTTCATACATATTCATTCGGATGTTGCAATATTTTATGCACACTTAAATCAGTAATGTACATCAATATTTTTAAGGCATCAAATAGTTTTGTAAAATTGAAAACTTATTTCTAGATTATTTATTTGCAAAATTAAATGGAACAAGGCGTTTTATCAAAAATTTAAACATATTCGTACTTATAATAATGATAATGATAATAATTATAATGATTATGATGATGATGATAATGATAACAATAATAACAAATACGCATGGGCGAATGAAATATTACATTTTAATACAGGCCAAAATGAATATTAAATTTTAAATTGTAAATTGTTACGGATTTTAATTTAATAAAAATCATATTATCTTTGAATACTCGGATATTAAAATGTGCTCTGGAACATGAATATTTTGGTATTTAATGCATAAAAGGGTCCCTTACATTACACCGGCAGAATGCGAAATTTTCGTAATTTTGATTTTTTTGGAATTTAAATTATTCCGAGGAAAGATTTAAATGAAAACAGATCGGAATAGGCGTAGAGGCGTGAAGCTATCGAGCTCGAGTTGTGCGCTTCTCGCAAATTAAATGGAAATTTCATAGAACTAAAAGTGCATATATGATTTCCCTGAGTATATACATATGTGTGTGTGTGTGTGTATGTGTGTAAATAATCGAAAACATTAATAATGTTACATACAGTCAATCCTGAGTAAGAAGTAAGACTCTCGAAAGGTTTTTCGAAAAATTTCGCGCGACTCGCGATTGACAATCACAAAACGTCGCACGATCTTAATTTATTAAATACCTAGAAATTCTCGAATTATGACGGAAAGAAAATTGCATATAATGGCAATTTCAAATGAAATGTATATAACGAGATCGACTAACGCTATCGTCCACAGAGAAATATCGCGCGATTTTGCGGCAAATATAAATCTTCGTTGCGAGTCGGCGCAATAAATAAAGATTTGTTCTATGAAAGAAGCTTGAAAACTGTTGAGAAAGTCGTAACTTTGGAATTTATTTCGCAACCGAAGAGAGTCAGCCTGGTCTCTGGGCGGAGAATACAAATCGATAGATTAAAAAATTTCATTGTTTGCGCGCGCGCGTTTATCACACGTTCAAGCGCGCATGTATCGAACGAGCAATTAAAGTACACATCACATACTACATTGGACTGCGACCTTAATAAAAATATCGATTGTTATTTTCATTTAAGTTCAATAGCAGCGTGGTTCCTCTTTATTTATTGATAATTTTATTTTCCATCGGACGCGCGCATTAAGTTCGTAAATAGATAAAAGAAAAAGCCATCCTGAATGTTTTATTATATCCATTCTGTAACTTCGACAAACTTTGTGAAAACAAAATAATATATATTCTTAAGCAGTTCGCGAGTCCAAGGTACTTTTGAATTCTCAAAATTCTAGAAGTTTCTGAAATGGTTTTTACGTTTCTTCGACGGTGTGAGTAAAAATTCGAATGTTACTAAATTTTTGGATCATTATATGTGTCGGTAGTTACTTTATTTGATACCGAAGTTAAAATATTTAGATTGTTACCATTATCTTTAGATCGTTCACCATTGAAATATTCGATGCAGAGATCTCGACCATTCGAAAATAACGAATCCCCGCTTACTACAAGCAACGCTTACGCCTCCGCCGCGTCCGACCATTCACGATCCAATCTACTGAAACCATTTTCGTCTCTCGATTACGAATCCTATAGAAAATTGGAAAATGACGTCGAGCAGCGATAATAAATAATAAAAGAACAACAACTGAACCACCTTCAATTTTATCCTCATTACGCCTCGTCGACTTCCCAGGGGTCAAATTAAAGTAATCAGCGATTTTCGGATAATGGCGTTTAAAGTAAAATATTTACTCGGGGCAACTTTTGGAATTCGTGGCATTTTCTTAATATCCCAGCGAAACCGGGAATTATTATAATGCCGCGAAAGTTTCGCAATGCTTCATAATTTCCCGCGGCATTATTCTGGGGAACAGATGCCGAGTATAACGCGAGGCCAAGGAATTTTAATATCTTTAATCTTTTTAAGATAAATAATTTAATACAACTAAATAACTTTTATTCATGCTTATTTTGATAAAATCCAGCCGTATTCTGGATTACAATAAGCAGTTACGTTTTAGCTGCAAAAAATCTTACCTCAATTGAATAATACATTCAAAATTACTTGATGAAGACTCTCATTTGATAAACTTTAATTCTTTTTACGAAGATCTTTAAAAATCTTTTATCAACACGAGCACTATGCCTGCTTCATTGAACGAAAGCAACGCGAAAAGCTTTTCGCATTGAATACTGATATTTCAATTTCTTGCAGAAAAGCGATTTAATATGGACAGCGATTTTTTAGTAAACCGAACTCTTTCGAAATAAATCAATTCCCGTATCAGTGGGCAAGAATTATAAGAATTAAAAAGTCAATTGCACGTCAGTTTACTTCTGAAAGAAGATAAAGAAAGCCGTCTAAATACAATTGAGTCGTTCGTTCGGTAACGTACTTCTTAAATACATCAACCCGGCGTTACGGGCGGCTTCTGTTGTTTCTCCGTTGGCTCTCTCAATGGACTCGCGATAAGAAGCGGCAGTTAGAAAGTAATTCTTGCCATTGTCGCGATATACCGTATTATTAAAAGAAGAAGAAAAAAATTCGCAATCGACACTTTACGAGGGTACGGATTACGTTTTCTCACTTTGATATTCCCATTCCTTTAACCCTTTGACATCCCTTATCGCCAGCGAGTTCAAGATGCCCGAGCGTTAAACGGACGCGCGCTACGAGTCCGCCCATTTCTGCCGAAACAAGAGAAGTTGCAGAAGTACGGTCCTGGAGGCATCTTAACGATATGCCAGAAGCGCGTTACAGCGTTGCTCGATTATCCGTCGAGTATAGAATCCCGGGAACTTCTCAGTAGTTTAGATTAACACTTCAGTATGTATACGTAATTTTAGGACTCCAGAAAAAATCCAACTGCTTGATTAAATTACAGAACGACATCGTCTAATCTAAAGCCTTGTTATGTAATTTCTGTAACAACGGTAAACGCCGATGTAATGATCGTGATGGAACACGTATTCCACGAGCAATTCAAATTAATTTTCACAGTTCGCCACGCTTGTAGCAATGTAGTACTATAACGAGCACGTAGACTTGGAAAAGAATTCTTTAAGCATTAACGCATGTAAAAGAAAGCATTAAAAAAGTAATATTTTCAAATTTAATAAAATATTTTTGATATCACGACCAAACATGTTTTCCGGCCGTAAATTTGATTTTTCTTGAATTTTATACACAATCGACAACCAAATTACGATACAAAATTAAAGATTTCTCATGGCTCAGAGTAAATGAAACAGCCGAAGAACGAGAAATATCAAAATTTCAAATTCGGAAAATTCACTTTTACGGCTTTTTAACGACAATAACTACATTCTGCGAACAGGTTTAAGATCTCAAACATGTTTTCTGATATATTATAAATAATTGAAAAGTATTCTTTCGAATAAGCATTTTTTTGAAGGACTAAAAAATAATTTGAACAACGAAAATAAAATTGTTCGCAATCAGCATATTTTTCTTAATTATTATGTCTTGATTATAATCCTCAATTGTTGACCATCTATAAACGGCGTTATGAAACGACTATATCTATTATGTTTTTATTTTTCATAATTATCTATTAACTATAAAGTATGAACCAGACGTTACTTCCATCGTGTTGGATCGTCTTTTTTATAATAATATTTATTTTCAATGAAAGAACATTTGCATGTTATAGAAAACGTTTTGAGTTACATAATTCTTATTCACAACAAAATTATGTTATAACTCGTCTTTCATTAGTACACAGAACGAATTTATTTAATTATTCAAAACCCTTGTTTTTAGTCCTCGTTAAGAAAAATGAATATTCAAAGAATTATTTTTCAATTCGTGTATTAAAGCACTAAACAGCTATCGAAAAATGTTCCACTGAACTTATCCGTTCTGTACGTCCGAAGGGAGGGACATGAGAATCGATCACAGCGTCCATGATGGTCAAAATGATTCAGCTCTCGGACTATTAATGTATGCTAACTTTAAAATTATTTCAACAAATAAGCCATATTACTTTGTTGTTGTAAATTCTATAATTTTCCACGAGATCTATGCAAGAGCAGACAGAGAATCAAACGAATCATATTCGCATTCGTTTCACAGAAGAAACGCTATTATATGTGCTTTGCTTACAAATACACCATAGACCTCCATCTATTACTTGGAAGCATACATAGAGAGCCGTGAATTAATATATAAAATATAAATTTATTTGAAACATAGTTTTTTCAACGTAATTCCTACGCAGGATTCATAGGATTCATTAAGTTCTATAAGCTAGATGCATTTTCTTTAAATTAGCCCTACAGAATCCGTACGCTATCTCGTCCGAGAGCTCGATTCACTTACGACCGCTAGATAGCGCCACGGGCAAATGCGCACGGGACGAACGGTGCCTTTGAATTGCGCGCGTTAGGGCTTGGGAGGGATCCGTAGTGGGACGAACCGCGCGCCCAAGGGCGGCAAGGCGCCCCGCTGCGAAATCTGTGTGTTGGCAACGCTTCCAGGTGATGAAGGACTGGAGCGACCTCGAGGAGCGGTACCAGGACATCAGGGCCCGGGACCCGGTGGCCGCGGACGCGTTCAAGCGCTGGATGACGGTGCGCTTCCAGCAGACGGTGGCGGCGCTCGAGGCCAGCGGCGCCGCCGAGAAGCATCATCTCAGCGCCATGCATCAGCAGAGGGTGCAGGTAATGACTATAGGAGAGAGTGTTCGCGTCATAATGTTATTTAGCCTTTGTAATAATATTACCTCTCCCCCCCCCATTTTCTGTTGCCATTCCCTTGTCCTATTACTTTTCCTCGAGAATATCATCAGCGTTAATGAGGCGATCGTGTTTGATGGTCTCATCGCGCAGGGGCTCGGGTGGAGGATAAATTAATCTCTTTCTTTATTTACACGCGCTAATTAAACTCGTAGTATGTAATGATTTAATCTGGAACAAAAAAAAAAGTTGGGCGTGGTGACCATGACGTCGTAATAGATAAGGTGGCCTTTAAAAATTCCATTTAACATGTGTCGCTGTAAGTTTTTAAATAAATTACTAATTAAAGAGATAAAAGAAACTTTTAGCCGTGACTTACTTGTAGGTAAATAATTGTTAAACATAGTTCAAGTAAGTTATACGTTTTTCTCAAGAGCCCCTCCTCGCTATCGTAAGAAAGCAATAAGAAAACTAATAAAAATTTTAATCGATCTTATTGTCCTGTTACCAAACTGATATAATTATCGTAACAGTCAGGCTGCTCTTTTTTCTAATTGTCTCTATAGAATCCGAAATATAAAATCGAAAATATCAAAATTCAATATTAAAATACTGAGTCAGAATTCAGTATGCCTACCATTATAATTATATTACTTAATTAAAAAGACTTTAAGAGCGATAAAAATATTTATTAGTTCGCTTTATACAAGTCGACGTAAGTAAAATTATCAATTTGAAATTATAAGAAATTAAAGATCCCCCTTCTAAAGTGTGATTTTAGTTTCCTATCAGTAAACATTTTATGTGATCCATAAGCTACAATTTTATCGTAAATAAGATAATGCAAAGTTAATAATAATATAAGTCATTTTTCAACTATAATATAATATTCTAAAACAATTTATACATTTTTAAAAATAAGTATTTACGATACCTATGGTATCTGATTCTATATAAATAATAATTATCAACAAATAAAATTGTTAATTAATATTAAATAATAATTTTTTTAAGCAATCGATATTTCTATGGTATTTATTATTTTTTCATAGTTTTTAAAATTTATTGAAAGGTATTTTATCCTTATTTATCATTCGTTATTAAAAGAGATTTATTGTCAAAATCAGCGGCACCGCCCTCGCTTCGATCTCTTTGTATACATAATGGATGACCGCATAGCTTCAAATACGCTAGGTATTGAAAAATAATATGCATTCTATCTATTGTTCAATTACATCTGATTCAAAAATAAATATAAAAAATACAAAACAATACGAACAAAAAATAACCTGCTCTCATGCAAGAATTTCAATATTGCGTCTAAGCAATGTATATAATTACATTATTGAATACAATGATTTCATTACGTTTAGCAAATCCCACTGGCTTTGGCTTTATTGCTATTTGAACTGTACTTTACATTGTCATTATTGATATTTGATGTAAAAGACCCGTAACAATGTGCTCGACCCCGTTTTGTAAAAGAAAAGCATTCAATATATCTGATATTTTTCCTATACAAGAAATGGAACTAGCAATTTCTTAGAGAATTTGGAATTTGTAGCGAGTTCCTTAGAAATTGCAAGCCGTAAAATATAGAATTTATTAATGAAGAAAATTCGTTAATTCAAATCTTGTGAATTACATTGATTCAATTCTAGAAGTTCCATGCTATTATGTTTAAATACGCCACTCTATTCTTACAACCATAGATTGTTTATTATGACGTCATCGCCATCTATCTCAATAAATTTTTCATTGCCACCTCTCCTAATTACTCCAACTACTCATATAGAAAGGTGTATTTTGCTTAAATATATATATATATATATATATATATATATATATATATATATATACAGGTTACGAATTTCAGATATCGATTGTTGAAGTAAATGTACAGCTGATCGTGTTAAATTTTTATTAACATTTTCATGAAATTGTTATCATTCAAGAAATTACATTTTAGGTCCGTCAATTGTTAAATTAAGCTAACTTTATATATATATATATATATATATATATATATATATATATTATATAGATAGTGATTTGCACAATGAATACGTAGTTCTTGAACCGGAAATAAATATATTTATATTACGCTCGTTCAACTTCCCCCCTCTCTTTTTACGTTACGTCTGTAATTTAAGGGATGAGTGAGCGCGCACGCTATTGGATACACGAACGGGCGAGCACGGATGCGAATATTTACTTATTAATGACAAAAAAAAGTTTTTACATGGATATTGATTGATTTCTGCCACGTTGATCAAAATCCTCTCCGACATGGATGGACGATCCAGCGATCTACCTTCTCCGATGTTTTTCGCAATTGTACGTTCATTTCAACTTACGGCGACGCGAACAATCCGTCGTATCGCGCGGTCGGTTAATTAATTCCTTCCCGTATATCCATTCGAAATTAGCGCGCGAACGCCAGTAGAGTGGGCTTTAAGTGAAGGGAGAGTCGATCGAGAATTGGGCGAAATAATCGCGGCTGATCGGGCGAAGCAGCTGCCAGCTTTTGGCGAAAAAGTCAGCGAACTTAAGGCCTGAGCATTAGCTTTTGGTTCTCCTACCGGGATCGTGTTGATCTTGAAACGTACATACGGTTGAATTATAAAATTTAATGAAAATTCACATGGATTTTCGTACTAGTGCCAACTTCGCGGATTATTACTTCATTTTTCCCCTCGTCTAGCAGCACTAAGACAGCCGATGGAATTCGGAATTTTGCTCCATTACAACTGAAATTCTCATGAAGCGTCTTATAATTTGTTTAATAGATATTAAATTAGAAATACACTCTTATTATAATTATTTTATATTTCTTATTTCAAATTTCATATTTCATATTTCGATTTTTCGTCACTTTGTAATAAATTAATGCAAGTAAATATAAATCTATGCGTATGGAGTTCTAAAAAATACTAAAATTAACACTAGAATTCTTTATCTATGCTCCAGTTTACTATTTTTTTGAGCTGTGCAATTATTCAGTATCTGGAACAAAATCGTTATAATTCATGTTGTTGGGATATTATGAACAAAAAATATATATCAGCCTAAAATATTTGAGTAGTTGTTAGATCTCAAGTTCTCCAGTGGATAAAATGTTATGATAAGTTAGATCTAAATTTATATCTATATGTGAATTCTCAATTGTTAATCAAGTCACCTCTTCTACCGTGCGCTCAAGGCGAGCGATAAAGCTTAAAAAGAAACCTAAATTAATTTATCCCGATTACCTAAAAATGAGATAAAATTGAAATTGATAATGTATGCTTCAACCACAAAATATGTGTATGTGTGTGTGTTTGCGTTTATGTGTAATAATAATATTCGATATGACGCCGCGCGTTTATTTCGTATTTTACACGCCCGGCTGACCTTATACGTATACGTATCACTTAAAATTAAATTTCGAAAATTCCATCTACCTCCACGCGAATCGCTCTCGATTTTCTTCGAATTTTCGCGCTTCAACATATTTTCAGCGACAGTAACGCGTCAGTAACAGTATGTATGTCCTATTTCGCGCCCTTTTTTCATTGCTTTACCGTGCATTTGTTGTTTTACTCACACGCGCTTGGCGTTTCCAGAAATGCGCGCGTCAATTATATAGAGATGAACAGACGTTTTTTAAATTTTTCGAGTCAAAAGCGACGGTATAAACTTGAATAGATATAAATATATGTGTTTTATACACTTTTCTTCATTCTTAACTCAAGCCTCGGCGTTAAGCATTTCTTGAACCTCTTCCCCGAACCCCCCCCCCCAGCCAAACTGTGTTTCTGGAAAAATTCGAAAGCACTTTTTAGCTTTGCGAAGCGTTCGATTCCATCCAAGTTCATTCATTGTCTGTCAGTCGTGCCATTGGAAAGCACTTTGAGCAACACTATTGCGTCGCTGTAAACGAGTTTTTTCTTTTTATTAAAAAGTTTAATTTCCAAACATGCGCAAAAAGGTAAAATCTATCAAGCTCGCAAGGTCGAGCAATGACTGTAAGCTTCCCTTGTTCTCCACTTCTTGCTCTTACCCATATCTCTCCTGTCAAACTCTCTCGGTCATCAACCAAAGAAATTCCCTTTCTTTCGCCAATGTGTGTATGTGTCTGCACGCGCACGCGCGCGCCCGTGTGTGTGCTTAATCGTAACATATTATTATTAATGTATTATTAGATATGTTATGATATTGGTATAAGATATTATGTGATAAAATTATAAGAATACTATAGAATTTTATGAATTTCCAACCAGGAGACAGTCAAGGAGAGGAACGAGGAGGCCATGACGTGCTACACAGCCGCTCTAAATGAAATTCCTCCCAACGTAAGTTGATGCCATATTCTTTTATTGATATATATATATATATATATATATATATATATATATATATATATACATATAAGAACATAAGAGCTTTTATTCTTAAAAGTCTATATATATGTTTGTAACTTCTTAAACTATTTCGATGATTTGGAAAATAATAATCAGTAGTATAATTTCATTTTCGCCCGCCATGCTTGAAATCAACTAAAATTTGAATGAAACTTCGAATATTGCGAGGCTACAAAAGAGTAGGAGAACACAAAATTGTAGGTAAAAAAATAATCAGTTGTTGTATTGGTCAAATATTTTATTCTGACAACTATAAAGAGAAGTTTGTCAATTCAAAATGCGAAGAGATTCGAGCTTCATATCGTACGTTGGTAAAGCCAATGAAATTAAAAGCATGCTTAAAGGTAGAATTTATTAATGAGCCGAAAAATAATAATAAATTCAGATAATGTCGATTTATTTAAACATGAATTTGATTGGCAATAAAATTTAAATTCTGAATACTGAATTTCGCTGCAAAATAAGAACGAGGTCAGGAATAATCAATATAAAATTCAACACTTCAATGATAATAAAAGTAAGCAAGATATATTATTGACTGAGATAAATAAATTGAATGAAATATTTGATTTACAAATGCAACTTAAATATTTAAAGTTTATTTAAAATCGTAGTCTTTATCAGAAATAATTAACTAATTCATTAATTCAACTGAGTATTTCATCAGCAGTATTGTCCTTTCGCTATCACAAGTGAACTAAATACTTAGTTAATTCTATTAAATTCTTTGCTAGTTGTATGTGTGAGTCAATTTCAAGATGTTTTCGAGTAGTATTCAAGTGTGTATTCATATTTTCAAGTGTAATGAGTAGGTTTAAAAATGCATAAAAAAAACTTTTTCCGCTATTAATTTGTCGCCTCTTATTTATTTCTAGCTTACTCGTGCTAATTAAGCTGTATTATATTGGGTTGTTCTAATTTACAATTATCATAGGTCTAATTGGGATCGTTGAAGAAGCGTTTGGATTGCCAATTATTGCTTTTACATTGATTAATTCCACTATTTGATTAATTAAATTCGTGGAATTGTATATTTTTATCGGTGTATTCAATAATATAAATAGAGTATTTAATAACAATAATTTAATATATTAAATATCAACGAAGCGCCCTTCTTTTTAGAAAAGTTTTAGAAAATACTTTATTTATTTTATTTCAACTCGCGTACAGTTCTTGAAAATTAAGAATCTGACTGTAAAATGAAAACAATAAAAAAAATAATGAAAACAATCGGTAACACGTCGCGCCTTCACCAGACTGAAAAATCCGGCTACATATGTTTCGCTTTTCATACGCGTTTTCAGGTATACGCGTCTCTTGCGCGGATACGTCGGATCGCATATGCATATATATTTCAAACGTGGATGACGAGAGAGAGGGGAATAGGGGGCGGGGGGTTAAAAATCGACGACATACGCCGTATATACAGGAACTGCAGTGTATTCCAAGCGCGAAAGCTGTCGCCGTTGAAAAGGACTCATTTTCCGCCTCCAGCCCCTCGCCCTCCGCCCCCTCCCCCGCCATCCAGCACTCGCCTCGGACATTCATCGACGTTACTGCCGGTATTGATTTCCATTCAAGCGCTACACATACGGAATATTCAAACGGTGGCGCGGGACGCGGCGGGGGTGAGTTGGGGGGAGAGGACATCGCGAAACCTTTGGAATATTTCGCGCGCGAATAAAAATTTACGTGCATTTATCCCCGTATATATATACATATATACAGATATACATATATATATACAGATATATATATATATATATATATATATATATATATATATATATATATATACACGTGAGCATCCGGGGAGATTAACGAGAGAGAGAGAGAGAGAGAGAGAGAGAGAGAGGGATGGGATGAGGGGAGGACCTTTTGTGAAGCTTTCGAACTTACTTCTCCGGGTGCTTTTTTCGCTATTTCACCGATCGCTATTTCTCGCTCGCCTCCCCCCCCCTCTCGCGCTCGCTGCCTCGGTCCTTGATGGCAATAACCTGCTTTTCGAATAATACAAAGAACCACGAGTCAGCCCGCGGCGCCGCCCGCACGAGCCACTCCTGCCTCAGATTTCACGCTCCCGCGCTGCATTGTTTCACGCAGCCGTGAGCGCGAGCGCGCGCGCGATATACATATATAAAACTCCCGGCGGTCTCGAGGGCCGTAAATCGGGGGGGGGGGCGGTGACTGGTAGCCGAGGGCAGGGGGCAGGGAGGAGGGCGGACGCACCCGCGGAAAACTGCCTGGGCCATATCTACATGTATATAGGAAACCGCACCGCGGAAATCTCAATAAATCCCCGCGTCGGAGTCCTCGGTCCCTGGGGCGGAGGAAGGGAATTGCGGTAGGGGCGAGGAAAGGAGTCCTCTCAACTACTCGGAATTCGGCCGAATTACAACTACATGGGGGCGGGGGGGGGGCGATAATGAAGTTCATGCGCTGGATTTGACGCGGCGGTTTCTCAATTTTTTTCCGACTACAAACGAATAAATCGATGATTTTGAGAAGTATCGGATTAAAAGATAAAAAAAAAACAATAGATATATTCGAAAATATTTAGTATGAAAATAGTTTGACAAAATGTAGTGAATTTTAGAAACGTAAAACCCCCGTATCAAACTGAGAAACGAAAAGTGCTTCTTCAATGTAACATGTTCTTTAATGTTTTATGCATTATCATTGAAATATAAAAGTTATAATAAATATGAAAGAAAAAGAATTGACGCGCGATTCATTCACTCATCGAGCAGATGAGTTCTGATTGAAAACTCTAATGACGGAATTTCGGTTATTTTCAAATTTCGGTGAATGCATAATGCAAAAGTATATGGTACAGGTTTTCAAGACGTTAAATCGAGTTTTGGGTGAAAATTAATTCAAAGCTCTAGGTGATTAGTATTTTTCGATCGTGCGTGATCTTTTCAACCTGCGTATCGTGCAACCTTCAGATCTGGGGTGAAAAAACTAGGGTCCCCATTGAAAAATGCCAAGGTGACCCTCAACTGTAGCTGAAGATCATGCTGAAGGTCAACTAACGAGGTCACCATCATACAGCCTGGAAATAGCCTCATCGATAGTTTAGGAATTATCCACAATTCCAAATCAATAAAAGTATGAGAACCATTCTTTCATTGTTAGAAGAATGAAACTAATGGTATAAATTAATGCTCTCGTCGTCATCCTCGTATTTTTGAATATACCTGCTCGTTAGATATGAAAAATTCAGAACTGTAGATTTACGTAATGTTATGACTTCATTTATGAACAGAAATAGTATTAGTCATTTAAAGGATTGATAATGTCGCCGAGGGTTGAGATGCTACATATTTATCACGACATGATGCATAAGGTTGTCAGGGGAGGGGTAGGGGTGAAATTTTTTCAAATATTTTCCTGACATTTAACAAATAGTTGTTCTATAAATAAACTTTCGCTTAAAATAAAGAACGTCTTAGATTCGAATTTTTTTTTTGTTTTTTGACTATATTTATTTCATTTTTAATACTGAAGCATCGGCATTTACTTACACGCCGATGTTTCCTGCGGGAATCTATCACATAGCCTATAATACCTGACTGCTGCACTCGAAAATCGGGTGGTGAGGGGGGAGGGATATTGGGGTGTGTCAAAACAGCCAAGTTTCTCACTAAAATTTATCTCACTCGCCCTCAAAACTCTCTAACTCTCTAACTCTGTCTCTCTCTCTCTCTCTCTCTCTCTCTCTCTATCTGCCTCACCCGGCTGGCGCAGGAGCACCGCATCCAGAAATGCCTGCAGAAGCTGCTGCGGGCCCTGCACAAGGACCGACACCACACTATCGCCCACTACAAGCACCTCTTGGACAGCAGCCTGGAGCAGGCGCAGCGGGAGAAGCCCGCCACCCTCGAGCACTTGGCCGACATCGACCGAATAACAAATCAGAGCCTCCTGATGCTCGAGCGGTACGTGACGTGCTCCGCATTCTCATATACATATGAATATACAGATATACGGATGGACGCTTATCTCTGTCTCCGCCTCTCTCTCTCTCTCTCTCTCTCTCTCTCTCTCTCGCTCTCGCTCTTTTTATCTGTCGCCCCGGCCCGGTACGTCGGCACGGCGCGTGTATCTCTTTGGAGCAAAGCGAAAGGGTTTGGAGGGAGGGGGGAGTATGGAAGAGAGCGCGCGGCACGTATTATAACTCCCTCGGCTTTCTCGACTTTTCTGTTTCTTTTTTGTTTTTTTTTTTTATTGCTCTCGCGCCCCTCCCCCCCCCCGTTGGGGCCGGGCGCGCCGTACGCGCGCCTTTAACTTTTTTTTTTTTTGGTCGTCTTCTCTCGTTTCTCGCCCTCGCGTTACCTTTTTCGCCTTTCCAGCTTTCGCGGAAGCAATCGGATCCTCGCTCTCGAAATTAAATTATCGGCTCTCGGAGCCTCTCGGAGTCCCGAGCTGTCTCGCTCGCTCGACGATTCGTAATTTCGACGGCCGTGCATATATACGTACACACATATATATATATATATATACAAGCAAGCTGACGGACACGAGGACATCGCAGCCTGTCGTACCGTACGGAATTTCGGCGATTTCTCCCGATCCCTAAATTGATTCGATTGGACGGCCGTGGGGCGGGAATTAAACGGAACTTCTGCATGTATAGACACACACCACATGTATTTGTAACGGTGGAGTTTCCTCGACGTGGATTAACGTCGATGATTTCGACGAACGGGTTGGGGGAGGGGGTGGGGTGATAGGACGCGACGATATCCGAGCGATATTTTGTTGACGCGCGCGCGCACGAGGGCGATTTGCTCGATTAAAACTCCGAGTACGCGGGGATCCGTTGGATACGTATGTCGCGCGGCGTGGGGCGTCGTTGAATATTCAAAAGTCGAGCTGGCGAACGGGGCCGTGGGGCGCGAGGACTGGAGTTTTCGAACGTCGCCCATAGATGCGTATTCATTTATTTATTCATTCATTCGATCATTTATTTGTCAATATACGAGCCTATGAGGTTCTTATACAAATTTAGAAGTTTAAGTAAACAGTTGTGAATAATCGTAAATAAAAACGAATGACGAAAGCATAAAAAAGATATCGGATGCCAATAGAAAATAATTGAAATAACTTAACGTGAAATCTGTAGCTCGAAGTTAATAGAGCAATGCACCTAGACTAAAATTTACAATTTTAACGAGTATTGATAAAATAACTTATTCAATCAATAAGGTCAGTTGGAGATTACATGCAGTTACCAATAATGTTTTCTTAGTGATGTTATCAATTCTCCCCTAGAGTTTGCTCACTGAATGTAACATGGGAGCAAGTCACGTGTCTTTTTAAGCGATGTATAAGAGCAACAAAAGAAATAATTAAAAACACGTGTTGCCTCATAAAGTACATACATCATATATATATATATATATATATATATATATATATATATATATATATATATTATTTTTTCATTTCGTGCACAATTTCGAAACTCCAAGTATCTTTTTCCATTCGTTCGGGGAAATGGAATTATCGATAAGAAAATTAATGTCACAATGGAATTTTCGAATTAGAAAATCAGTATGCCGTACTGTGGCAATAGCGAATCCGATATCCGAATCCGGGTAAGATGAAGAAATTTTACAAAGGACATTACGAGATAATAATGAAATATATATACGAGCGGTTATCCATTTTTAGAGCACACTATAAGACCGCATTAAAAATCATTAATTTGGATGGATTCGTTATAAAATTTTGACGACTGCTCGTAATTTCAAATCATCTTATCGATTTTAATCTCAGTTATGAATGCCCCCCTCAACCGGCATATCGAAACAAAAAGATAACGAGTCAGTGATTCATCGAATATCTCGTAAGGAATTAATAAAATCTTCTTCTCACTCTACCGAGAAACTGACTGAAAACGGACTTTTCCCTGAAAAACTTCTCATTTGACTAACGCTGGGGCGCATCGCATTATAAAATATTGTACGCGCGTAGGACGCGTGGCTTTACCGCTATTTTCACTGCCATTCGGAAATTACAAATTTATGAAGATAAAAACAAAAAACAACTCGTCGGGTTAAAAGTCAAAACGTGCTTGGCAAATTATTTATAACAACTGTCCGAAGCTGATAAGTGCGTTTTTTTCCACTATCTAAGTGGAAAACAAGTACTGTGCGTTTTGATGAAGTACTTTTTTATGCTGAACGACGCCGTTCGTGGTCTTGAAATATTGGTTAAAAAGCAATCATCTGATAATTTAATCCCAGGACCGATAAAGATTTTTGAAAGAGTGCGTCTAAAACAGCGACTTAATCTATTTTTTAGACAATCCTTGCAAGTTAACGAAGATATAAATGAAGTGAACTTACTTGTCAGTGGAAATTCAATTAAAGGTTCATTTTTCAAATGGTCTGTAATTTACTCGTATTTAAAGATTTGAAAAAAAAATGATCAAATTTCAACATCAAAAATACAGTCAAGTAAAAATCAAAAATCACGTCCATAATTCATTTGAAGTTTTTCGCTGATTCGACGTTTTCTTAAATAAGATTTAAAATGTTGTCGATATCCATTGAGCAATCTCATAAATAAAAGACTTAATTACATTTTAAAGTGATGTCGAAAATTTATGACCTTCATCAAAGTACATAATTTACTGGTGCTTGAAGGGTCCGACGGATGATTTGACAAAACTTCGCGTAACAATCGAGTCTTTTTATTTATTAAATAGCTCATTCGTCATTATCAGATTGTAAAACTTTATTTCAAAGAATTATATGTTTTTATCTAAATGTAAAATCAGACATTGTCTTGATGAATGATTTACTATTCGGTTCTCTATATGATATATAAAAAATACGACCACATGTAAAATTAATCTTCTTGGTACATTAAAAGTAAAGAAATATTTTACATGGCTGCTCCAAGTTTAACGTAAATTTTCTCAGCTCTCGTAACGTATAAAGATAATGCTCAACGCCATGATCTAGAGATTCATTATTTATCTGGCGAGACTGATCCCTATCTCTGCTTTTTGCGATCGTAAACCGTCTCACGAAATGAACAATGAACTTCCACACCAGCGATGTAATGTAACTTCAGACGTTCCCCCGAAGTAATGAAAAATTAAGCTTAACTATATGATTTAGGCCAGGAGTAGTGTATAGCAACTGCATTATATGTGTTTCTAAAAACGGGGTTTCTTTCAATTAAACGACGAAAAAAAAAAAAAAGAAGCGCAGAGAAGAGCCATGCACGTTTTGATTTTTTTATAACGATAATTTTTCGAACCGTCATATTCGCATAAAAAGCGGTTAGCTTTTTGTTTCCTGTCGCGCTGAAGCGAGCCTCGCGCAAAAGTAGGCTAACTCCAGGACCCGCCCTCTACATTTCACCGTGCCATTACAAAATACCGTGCATTTCTTCGTGTAGTTCTATGCCAGAGAGTCAACCCGGAATCTTTCTCATTTATGATAGCCCTGGAATATATATATATATATATATATATATATATATATATATATATCCTCGTCTGTATTCGCCGACGTCGAGAGCGAAAGAGGGCAAAACCGAGAGGCACTCGCTCAAAATTTCGTTATACATGATTTAGAAAACAAGCAGACCAAAAAAAAAAAAAACAAACAAAAAATAAATAAAGAAACAGAAAAAAAAACCAAAGGAAAACTAGTTAAGGGAGTAAGTAAGCACCGCTCCCCCTTGTAAACAAGAGAAACGACGCGGTCGCGGACCGCCCCTCTCTTCCTCTCCACCGCCACACAGTGCGGGTTACATTATATATATATATATATATATATATATATATATATATATATAAACTTATATATACCTATATATACATAGACGGAGAGCGAATAAAAGAGGCGGAGCTCACGCTCGCGCGTCCACCCGTGTTCCCGGCCATAAGTCACTTTTTCACTCTGTGCATTTTGCCCTCCCCCTTCCTCACCGTAATCTTATACACATCCACACAAACACACACAGCTATCCGGAGCTCAGCGGCAAGATCGGCAAGCTGATGGACGATTACGTGCTGGCGCTGCGCAGCAAGGACGAGACGCCGGGCCTGCTCTTGGCAATGACGCGCGAGGCCGAGGCCGCCATCCTGGACAAATTCCAAGCGGACGTCGCCAGCAAGCAGCAGGGTTTGTATATCCATATATATTTATATATGTTATTTCTTTCTTTCTCTCTCTCTCTCTCTCTCTCTCTCTCTCTTTCGCGTCTTTCTCGCTACCGAAATCTCTTCTCTCTATAATATCTCCTTTTGACCACCGTGCGAAATTCTTATAATACGTTTATCGATCCGCTAGACGGGCGTAGTAGAATCTCTCTCTCTCTCTCTCTCTCTCTCTCTCTCTCTCTCTCTCTCTCTATCCTCTATCTCAGTTACTGCCATATCTCTTTCTTTTTTTTGGTTGAGAATTATGGCTCGGATCTCTCGCCTTCGCGCTTTTTGAGCGCCCGCGCCGCGGTGAGACGCAATAATCGATTTAAGAACCCGTGCGCCACCCTGGCCGGAGCCCAACAGTATATATCTATAACTCTCTCTCTCTCTCTCTCTCTCTCTCTCTCTCTCTATATATATATATATATATATATATATATATATATATATATATATATATATATAAAACGATCTTCCCGACCGCGAGTTTCTTTCTTCGACCGTTAGAGCGCAAGCCACGCGGAAATCAATTTTGCGGCTAATTCCCATTGTTTCCGCGGAGGAGAGAACACAATGAACGGGTGACGGGAGGTCGCGGGGGGGGGGGGGAGCCGAGGCGCTGGCGCGCGCGCGCGTGCATACACGTGAACGGTTCTATACATAAATGTTCGTGCAATGCATGCTTTTCAGAGAGGCCCTGTAAAGATCTAAAGAGAGCAAAATATCTAGCCGAAGCGCTTGAGCAACACTCTTTGCTTCTATTCTTCTTTTACTTTTTGTTTTGCTTTGGTTTTTGTTTGGTTATTATTTTTTGGTTTTCTTTTTTTTTTTTTTCTTTTTGAAATTTTTGGTTTTTTACTGTAGAGAAGCTAAATGTTTATATTTACAACACCGCGTTCGAGCGCGTGGAAAAAAAAGAATTTTTCTGGCTTTGCGAATTTGTCGTTCTTTTCTTTTGGCTTAAAAAACGCACGAGCCGTTATTTTTGAAACATTCTTTTTCTTTTTATCACCCAAACACGAAAATTATTTACTGACCATATTTTATACCCGTTTAACGGAAAAAATGACAATTAGATACAAATAATGTAGAGATACTATGAGTTGATTACGTTTCCTAATAAAATTATCAATCTTTTTTAAAAGCTGATGTAAACGAGCAATTTTTCGTTTTTATTTTAATTTTTATTTATTTTTCTCTCTCGACGATTCGGTTATCGATAAAAAATCCTTTTAAAAAACAATTTTTAACGAAGAAATATTATGTAAGTTGTTCATCATTTGAAAAAAAAATTTTCTTGCAGAAGTGAAGAAAAATGTCCCTTCTATTTGACTTACTCTCATTTTCTTCTGTTTAATATTTTTCTTAACTAATATGCATTTGAAATACATTAGAAAACGTAGGAAAATGTAGAGGTGGTATATTTTTATGAAAAATCAATTTATTTATTCACACTCACCTGACTTGTGCAATTTGAATTATATCTTACTTTTCGGACAAAAATAGAACGATAATTTATTTGGAATATTAGATATTTAAAAATGCAAATAACTGAAGAATCGAAAAGTGAGTCGCGATCATATTACTTCTTTGAAGATTTTTGACAAGATTATATCACCGAGTCAATTTCCTCTTTCATCCAAAGCGCATTGGACAGGCGAAAACTATCATTGTTACGCTTCGAGACTCTTATCGAATTTTGTCTTTTTGAATATTCTTCAATGAAGCTTAGTACTTTAACGCTATTTCAGTAGCCTTAACTGAAAATAAAAAGTTCGGTAAATTACGAAACTTCCTCGTTGTCTATGATTATTATCCAATGTTGAGAAAAAAGCTTTGGAATGTAGAACGCGTGTTCAGCAGAAAGAACAAATCTCTTCTTCGCGCATCTTTAGTTGGGATACCTAAGCAACGCGAGATATTAAGATAATTGCAAAATCGGTTTCGGATTCTACGCGATCGAAGCTTCCGTGTCAAATTACCCTCTCTCCCCTCCCCGCGCCCGAAAAAAAAACAGACAAACGTGCCATTAACATCATTCCCATCCCCGAAGTCCGAGCGCATTGGCAAATCGAACGAGTAAAAATCCCCTCGCGCGCACCCCGCAGAGAAGGAGCACCAAAAGCAGCTGGAGCGCGAGCGCAAGGAGCAGCGCAAAGCCGAGCGGGGCGAGCTGAGGACCGAGCAGGAGCAGCAGCAGCAGCAGAAGGATGCCGCGGCCGCCTCCGCCGTCGTGCCCGTGGCCGAGGCGCCGTCCGCGCCCGCGGCGGACAAGAAGGAGCCCCAGATCCCCTCGCTCCCCGCTAAGCAGAAGAAGGACCAGCAGCAGCAGCAGCAGCAGCGCGAGCAGCGCGAGCATCACGAGCAGAAGCAGCAGCAGCAGCAGCAGCACGAGCAGCACGAGCAGCATCACGAGCAGCAGCCCGCGGCGGCGGCCCAGACGGCGCTCAAGCACAACGAGGGCCTGATCCGGGCGTCGCACAGCATGACCCACGACGTCTCCCACTCCGAGCCGGTGAGTTTCAGTTTTCCCTGCTTTTGTGTGTGTGTGTGTGTGCGTGCGAGCGGAGAGATAGGCGGGAGCGCGAAAGCTCTTACGACGGAATGCTTTTATCGATGTTTGCTGGAGTTATATATATATATATATATATATATATATATATATATATATATAAGTCTACACAGTAGGTACACATATATCTACCACTTGGACTATCGGCTCGGCAGAGCAGCGTGTGCGCATTGGGCGTAGTTTCTGAGTGACGCGAGATTCAGTTGTGCACGCGCATTTTTTACATTTCGCTCGAGGGAATCGAAGTTTTGTACGGCCCGTGGAACGTAAAACGCGCGGCTCGCTTAAAAGAAATAGGTCGAGCGAGCTTTTGACAAAATGCTGTGTTACGCTGGATCCGCGGCCAGAGGGAGAGGTTAATATATATGTATAGCTTTAACATTGTTTAAGAATGTTGAATGTTCCGCGCTCAAATGTAGAGCTGACGATTAACGTATGAACATTGAAACTGCCTACGGATAGGAAAAGATTCACGGAAACATTATATAATAATAAATAAATAATAATATAATGAAAGGATTCTGAACGAATTTTTGAAAGAGTCATCGGTCAAAAAAGGATTCTAAAACAAAACTAGAAAAGAATAACATTAAAAGATTGTAAAAGAGTTGTGGCTGTCGACCGAGCCCCGAGAATAATACTTTCTTAGACAATCATTCTGAAAGTTTTTCAGAAGATGAAAAAAGAATTATTTTTGAAAAAATTCGAAGGTTATTGATCGGATTCGTGGAATAGTTCTGCAGCGATTTGATGAAAGAATCAAAAAAAAAGAGGATGCTAAAAAGAGTCTTGTAAGATTTTTTAAAGAACTTTTGGTCACTCGCCTAGATCTTACTAGGATCATTGTAGAAACTTTTCTCGAACGATTTATCGAAACAAAACACGTTTTTTCTAAACGAATTGAATGAATGGTTCATAAGAGCAATGTCATGAAAGGATACATAAAGCACTTCTGAAATGGTTTTTTCAGGAATATATTCTACCGATCAAGATCCTTAAGAGAATTCGATTCAAAATCTTTCAAAAGGGTTCAGTGAAAGGGGATTTGTTTCTAAAAGAATTAGAAAAAATGGTTTGTGAGACTAATCTCAGAGTAAAGTGATCAGAGAATCCATGAAAAGAATCTAAAAAGATGTGTTATAAAACCAATGAAAACTTCGGTATTCTTTGACTTAGAATTCTTTTAGTGAAAGCTCTGCGATACGATAATCCTTTTAAATAGGAAAATCGAAATGATTGATTAAAGCATATTCGATCGTTTCCCTTGCAGAAATCTCGCAAGTTTCGTTTCAGTGAAAATATTCTTGAAAACAATTAGAATCCTTTCTTGCACGAAAAAGCGAGCCGATTAAGCTCGTGTGGCGGTGAATTTCGGACGGTTCAACCGGTCCCGTTTGAAATATACCTGGGTATTATTTGCACAAAGGGCCAATATACGGAAAAATAAAGTTTCGACAGGCAATATACGTAAATAAAGCTCTCGCGAAGGGAGAAGCCGAACTTCTCCTCGAACTTCGAAGCTTTCGGAGCCTCTAATATACAGAGTTGGAGCGAAGAATACGGATATTGAAGATAGATTCCGCTCATAAATAAAAACAAAATCCCAAATAATGAAGAATCTGCTCAAGCCATTCGATATCGCAGTAATTGTTAATTAGAAAATTTCGATCATTGAAATAAAATTAATCAATATTAATCCGAAAGTAGTAAAACGTGATTTCTAAACGTTCTGGGCACGGCCTAATCTCTATAAGAAAGTATATATTTGAATTCGTTGAAGTCTTCTTATGTCCTTAAAAATACTAATTTTTTAGATTCTATAATTATCCCGCTATTTAGGCCATTTGGTTTGTAACAAAAGCACAGACTTTGTTTCATTTTATGGGATACTTCTATTATAAACGAAATTACCTAGATAGCAGGATCATTATAAAAGTTCAAAAAAATTATTATTATAAAAAATGTTATAAAAGAAAGATTTTTGTATAGTCTATAATGCGCTTATCCTGACTTATCGATTTTTGGTATCTTTTTTCCACGATAAAGCCGCATAGCGACGATCGAAGTGGGAAGATAAATGGCTTCTTTCTGTATCTGAGGGGCGAGGGAACGGTGACGCTTTCCAGTCGACGGGCCGATCTCCGGACGTAGGGCGAAAAGCCTCGTCGCGATTTAGCGCGAATTCGGGATCGCGAAGCGACTCGTTGAATTTCCAGCGGGAGCTTCGATTAAGAAATCGTCGAGCGAAATTTTTTAAGGCTTTCACAAGTCGTCGGCGGTACTTCGTTTTGAATGATCTATCCAAAATGGGGGAATTGCCAAAAATAAAAACAGCCGTAATGAATTAAATACGATTTTTAATATACAATAACTATAACGAATAATTAACATAATAGCGCTTTGCGTCTTACAAAGTACAATACAAAAATTCCGACGTTATTGCGCTGCATTATTGCCATGCCAAGTAATTACGCGCCTTTCCAAAATCTATTATATATGTATATATATATACCATACACGGAGTTTTAAACAGTTTCGTGTAGGCAAGGGAACCTGTATTGATCGGGGTTATTGCTTTCATAATCGAGTTAGTCCTACCCCCCCCCCCTCGCCACCCCTGGACGTCTATAAAGATCAAAGTTGATCTCCCTTACACAAGAGTCGATCCTAGACGTTATCGAAGTTTAAGGATGCGCTCGCGTATCCGTTATTAAAGCAATAATATCATTGTGTAATCGCGGTTACGCCGAGGATTCGCGCGAAACTCGCAGGGGGAATTAAAACGGAATGGCCAAAGTAAGGCTGATCGAGTAATCGCGCGATTGTCGCGTCGCTGTTGCGCGAACAAATTGATAATTGAATTGCTCGGAAAAAATCCAGATTCTATTTTAGTCAAAAGAAATTCATTCTTAGCAAATGCCGCGAATTAATGAACCAACGCGATTCCTCCACCGGACAGAAATGAAAAAAAGTCTTCTTGGCTCCCCAGTACAGGAGAGATGCATTTATTGAAAATTTTATTCTCGGAACAATGCAAGATAACGGAAAATCATCAAAAGGCTCGCATATTAGTTTAAAATATGATAAATAAATATACATGTATGTATATATATACATATATCAAAGTAAATAGATTTTCCAATTGAAAATCTTTTGCAGGAATAAAAGCTTTTGCTTCTCCTTTTGCTGCAGAATGGGGCTTATACGCATACGAGGGATATATATTTCGTACATACCGAAATCCCGGCATTACAGTCACATATATATATGTATGCGTGTGTGTGCGTGCGCGCGCACATGTGCGTGTGTAGAGAGAACAGTACCACGGTACACATCGATATGCAGATAAGTTGGCAGTGCATTACTGCGCGAAAGCCAAATATGGAGCCGAGCACTCGAGGAAGTTTTTTTCCTTTTTTTTCTCCCTTTCCTTTTTTAGTTGCTGCAGCTCGAGGAAACGTACGGTATAATGAAGAAAATGTGCTCTCGTATGGAAAATTCGATTGAAATTGTCCCGGCTCGCTTTCCAAGTATTTTATTATATTCCTTGAAAATGGAAATGATCGAGTTTAAGTTATTTCTAATAAATGGAATGAGGATCCCTCTCGATATAATTATATGCGTGCGCTGAATATGTCTTTATTTATATCGTAAATAAACTTTCTCAGTTCGGCAAAAGTTTCGGATGAACATTCAAAAAGAAATTCAGCCTCATGTCTCCACAAATTAAATTTATGTTTGAGAATTAAAATCGGGAATCCGAATAAAAAATCGGATTAAATGTTGAAGAAGATTTGAAATCATATTGGACGTATCGGTTTCATCCAATTCGCATCAGGAGGGGGAATTTCGTGTATTGACTCGCCCTCCCTCTCTCTCTCTCTCTCTCTCTCTCTCTCTCTCTCTCTCTCTCTCTCTCTCTGCTAACAGCAATGCACTACTTCGAGTAGGCTAGCAATAGGAGATCGATCACGATTGCACAGTTACCAGATATATTATTTTAGCATAGTCGAGTGCTCAAAATACGCGATAATGCATTCTGCGAAGATAAAACGTATCCGCAATGCGTATCTTATATTGCATATCTTACATTAATATACGAATGACAAAGCCAATCCGAAAGTTATGTCCTTGTGAAACGCATTGCAATGCTTTTTGAATTCATCGCCAATGCAAATTAATCATATTGAAATGGTAGAGCGTGTTTTTAAATTGCCGATTAATTCATGTTACCGACGCGATAAGCCGTTGATCCGGACAATATCTCGTGAATTCAATTTAAATATATATATATATATATATATATATATATATATATATATATATATATATACATATAATATATATAGTCTTACGCATCGATTATGATTTCGAGCGAATTACGCCACGCATTCAAAATGAATTCATGCCGAGCTCGCAGTGCCCCCTAAATTCTTCGTACTTCGTGCCTGTCGGCAAGGTGTGTATTTCTGTGGTGGTCGAAGCATCCACATCGATCCTCTTCTTTTATTTCCCGTTGCGCGCGCTCTTGTCTGTGCATGTATGTGTGTGTGTGTGTGTGTGTTTGTTTGTGCCTGCTCGTCTGCCCGAATGGAAATTGGTAGGCGTCCGTTCGATGCTGAAAACCGGGCGTCCGCCGCGCGTCCCCTCGTTGTACGGCCGATCGATTTTTGAAAGGAGAGCCCCCCGCGGTCAGTCACCGCGCCGAGCGTATACGGCACACCTTCGAGCCACTGCGCTAAAATTGAATAAGTTAAACAATTATATATATATATACATATACATATACATAAGCATTTAGTATCATATTGTCTTGCGCCAGTTGTTGCGAACCGATACATCGTCAATTATTCAATTACTTCAGAGACGCGTATTACGGCATTGCGACACATCTTGAGAAGCACAATAACGTCTCCGTTCCCTGCATTAGCGTGGGTGGGAGGGGGTGGGGGAAGGGATTGACCTCGCCCAAAATTCGAGGCTAACTTGCGCTCGAGCGGGGAAATAACTCGTACGTGCAAATAGTGATGCGATCGCAAATTGGAACCCGGGCGTCATTGGCCGTATATCGAATTTACATCGGGCGTGGCTCGGAAATCGGTGCGCGGCAATCGACGTCCCAAAAATCCATGGCGCGTGGGCTTGAGAATGACGGCTGCCGCGAGAGCGCTGTTCCAAGATCGTCTTAGTTTTGGACTGAAAAGTTGAAAATATCGTATTCTAGGTCTTTTCTTCTTTTTTGTTTTTTTCCTTGCTCGAGTAATTCTGAACAAATGGTTCGACGGTACTATTTATTTATCCTGATTTCTTAAAAAAAAAGAAAAAAGAAAGAAAGTCATACAAATGTTCTCCTCAGTTCTGCGCCATATTGAACAGAAAATACATCGCAAAAACGTATGAAACACTGCCAATTTTACGAATAGAAGCGGGATTTCCACGTTTTTGTTAGAAAATGCTGTAACGGTGATGTTTTCGCAAAAGTCAAGAAACAGAGAGTTTTCACCTTGACTTATCAATTATGTCCCTTGAATTTCGTAGCCATAGTTAGTCCGCAGCTATGATCAATAAAAATTTTACGATAAAATCGACAGCTAAAGCATAATGTATTTGAGGACGTTCTGAAGCTTATTAATTCGCCTTTAAAATTTACAAATTTATCAGCTCATATTATAAGTGCCCTATTAACTTTCGCGCATTGTGCATTTGTGTCACTTATCGCAGATGAGATTCGACGCGTACGCGCAATTATCATTCCCCGATAAAACCCCGCGGAGATTACAATCTTATGCCAAAGCCAATATTGTCCCGTCGAGCCTCGTTGCTACGTTTACTTTTCGGCATTCTTGATAAAATCTACTCTTTGCGAACGGGGAGAGCGCTCGTGACCCGTCGACAAAGTGATCGTTAACCGAGTAACTGGAAAAACGCTGGCGGTAGGCAAATGTTGAAAATAGTCTTCTGGGAACTTGGCAAAAATTACATACACGAGTAGGCGAGCGCGAGCGAACCGCTGCGAATTTCCACTGTGCTCATGTAAATTTTTTTTCTTCCCTCTTCTAAGGTCGTCTTATTTGTGCGCCCAAATACTGGCACTAATCAGCGAGGTAGGTCGACGATGCGTCTGCCGTTAAAGTACAAGTGTATTTTACAGCGGCGCTCGCGTTGATCGGCCGAGGCCGGTACTTGAACTCGGATCACCGAGTTCCCATAGCATTCGCTCGGGCGATCGGGTCATCCTAGGCCTCTTATCCAACTAATTCTCATTCATCGAAAATTTAGAAATCTATTGATTTCATTATATATATATAATGTTCTTAAAAATCACGGAACATTACGTTTAAAGTTCATTTTTATCAATCCGAATATTGCTTCAATTTTGAAGCGTACATATACATAAAGCAGCCCCTTTGAAATACCGCATTGGCAGTCCGATCTACAAATACTTCCGCGTTTCTTTTCAACCAGTTTCTTTCTTCCTCTTTCACCCTCGACTCATGGCTATAAAGTAAACGAATCGCCGGATGTGCGCATCCGTTTTTCAATGGGCTCAGACAGGCACTCCTACTTATAAACGCGTTTTTCACTACAATATATATATATATTATATTGTATCGAACCTTATTTGAGTAGAACTTATTCGTATTGCCTCCTCTATTATATCGTCTCAAATTGCCGTAAACGTGCACTTATTGCATAAGAAAAATCATCCTCGTCGAAGAAATGTATATTAGAAAAGAAACAGAGTACTTCTCTTCCTTTCGTCTCGTTTGGCTAGTTTTCCAAAATGAAAAAATTATCTTGAAAAAAATTCAATTTGTATTTCTGTCAATTATTGTAAACTAGTTATTTTTTTAACGACAGCCAGTCTGTCCTTGTGAAAAAAAAAACAGAAACAATACATTATTGTTATCAAAGGATAATCTGACTGGTCCTGCCATCGCATTTGTCAAATTTGTCCATACGCCTTCGTACGACATTCCGAGCCGTTTCGGCACGTCGTCGGAAAAGCGAGCATATAAATTTGCGGAGCCACTAGGAAGATGCTGATGGAAAATTAAAGAAAGTTAAAGTTTGTTCCTATCCGGTTTGTTCCTATCTTCAAATAAGTATCACTTGCTATATATAATATATACTATATAATTGATACTATATATATAGAAAAAGTTCGTGAATGCACTGCAAGACGGGGCCGTATAATTAAGCATACATGTATTAGGGATGAGCGATGACGCGTTCTATAATCAATATATATATATATATATATATATATATATATATATATATATGCAAACATTATGGACTCTTGGAACTGTTGGCCGCTGTACAGCCGGAATCGATAATTTGGCGCAGCAACCTTCCTCCTTTTCCCCCTTCGCCTTTCCGCTCCGGGTGCTTCTGTATATCTATACATATATATATATATATATATATATATATATATATATATATATATATACTTCATAGTATTACGCAGAAATGGGAAAATTGAGCGAAGACTTGTTTAAAATTATTTCCTAATAATTTCCATTTGAAAGCGATCGAAATTAATCGCGCATGATTGATTAGCGGATCATAATTAAAAAATTACTTTATAGTTGAACATCGTTTGATGTGATATCGTATGGCGGATGACGTAAATATGGAAGAATTATTGCTTTCGAAGGGTACCCTTTCGATAAGTACGCTGACGTGGTCGAAGAATCTCGTTATGCTTGGCAAAACCGCTGAAACAAATTAATACGCCAATGTTTAACGTAATTTCGTCGGTGCAGCTACTCAGCGCGCTTGATTTGAATGCGAATGTTAGGAATATTATAATATTTTAAAGGCAGATGTTGAGAATTTTTTCGACCCGATGCTGGGCAAGGAATGAGAATAATAATAACCACTAATACCTTAAAATCGATCAGCACTTGTTTTAATTCCATGCGATTCCTAAAATAAATTTGGAACATTATTGAATATGTTTCAATCGGTAAGGTGACAGTGAAAGGACGTTGAATTTCAATAACCTTTTATCACAGTATGTTTCATTTAAGACCATATAATTCATGATGTAAGTATGAAGGAATGTTTCTCAGTACGTTTCAATGTGTACAGTGACAGTCAAAGAGTATTTTTATATCTCGGAAACGCTTATATGCCAATGAATAAACACAATGCTTTACGTCATTTGTTCATTTTTTTTTCAACGGACTTGAAGCAAAAACGCCTTTATTATTAAAATAACATATTCATAATCAATAACGTATACATAATCATTTAATAAATAAAAATTCTACGCCTATAAGAGAAATTTGTGTTATATTTCATCAATTCAATGTCACTAAGGATTCGCGAAGCCTTTGTAGAAAATGTCGTAAAAAGTTTCTATAATTTAAGTGCAATATTATATATATATATATATATATATATATATATATATATATATATATATTGTCTTCTAAAACTTACTAGGACCATATAAATTTTTATTATATTTCCAGTAAAGAGGGACAAAGTTTTTAAGAAGTCCATCTTCTTCCTTCTAGATAATGTAGTAGTAGCGCACCTTTGGATAAAACCTTTTCTCTCTGTACCGCTCTCCAACCTATGACTTACTAGAAAGAAAAAAAAATCAGAAAGATTTTTTGATTAAAAAAAGAAATAAAAAATGCAATAGAGGAAGAAAAATAAAACGAAGGGACTGGATTATTTTCTTGAAAAATCACTCGCTTGTTTCTACGTTATTGCAGAGCTACTCGGTGAGGCGCGAGGTGTACCATCGCGAAAGCAGGTCAATCTACTTTACCCTGGCTTTCGCCGGGATCGCCCTGATGGCAGCCACGATCGTCGGCGTTGCGGTATTTAAACGGCGCAGCGCACGGAGTCCCCACAGCCAGGTATGCACATTAAAAAGTTACCTTATACGTATTTCTTTGTTGTCTTTTTTTTGCGTTTTATAACATACACACACACACACACACACACACACACACATATATATATATATATATATATACACACTACCCGGAGAACAGGAGATCAGCATCACAGACAGGAGCTCGTAAAGTTGCGCCCGACTTACTTCGGTCGCGTATGTAGGCGCGGGTTCATAAATGTATATATATATATATATATATATATATATATATATATATATATATATATACACATATACGCGATATAATCCCTGGGACGTGTTTTTATTAGAGCAAGAAGGCGCGACCCTGCTCATATAAACGCGAAAATTGGAATTAATGGACTACCTCTGTATGACTTATATGTTTCGCGGTTCACGTCTCTCGGGTTTTTGGGGGGCGTGTGGGCGGGGGGGGGGACGATTGTTATATCGTATTTGACGGTCCATTCAACGATATAAAGTTAAGGGGATGAACTTATATGTGCATGTTTATGTGTGAGAATAACGGTTGACGATACGAGCTGATACTGCTTAAATTATAAGTAGGGCATTGCAGCTCCGCAAGACTTAATTTATAAGTACGGCTTGACGAAATATCGTTAATTGTTAAATTCATCGTTAAAAATCGATATTGAAACAATAAACGAAAATGAAAATTATGTGTCAAATCGTAATAAATATTGTAATGATTTTTTAATAACTGATAATTTAACAATTGATTGCTCCTGATTGACAATTAATATTCATAGATAGCTTAATGAAGAATAATCATGAAAATATCTCCATCATAAATGCTCTGTTCATAATAACGTTATATAATCGAGAATATACTTTTTAAGATTAAGAATCCTTTAAATAAAAATCAGCCTTTTTGCTCAATATAAAAAAATTATGCATATTCGGGTAAATGTACATACAGTTCACTAATTATTTTTATTTGAAGATTCAAAAAGACAATCTATTTAATTTTTAACATCTGTACAAAATCTTGATCTAAAAATTGAAGGTTAGGTTAGACAATTACTTTTGTAATATTTGGGATGAATATCATTTCTAGTAATTATTGTGAGTTACCATTTACATATTTGGACCAATCCGTGAAAAGATAACAACTAATCGTTTAAAATGACATTATTATTTTGAAAATATTTTAACTTGACGATCCACGCATGTTTGAATGTACTATTTGTCAATTTTTTTCCATTTCGATTCAAATGTATTTTCAACTGATTCACTACTTGTTTAAGAATCTAAAATCAATGACTACGCATCTTTATAAACATCAGATAGTCTATAAAATATGATCCGAGATAACTCATGAAATCAATATTTTAGTTTGGCCTATTATATATAAAATGGTTACTTTGGTTAATTCGTCATTCCATCGCTGCCATTATAAGGAATGATTGTATGTTACTAGATGTCTTTTTTTACTTTTTCAAAGTGTTTTGACAAACAAAAGCTTTGTGATATTTGAAAATAATTACTACATGTTCCACCAATATTATGATTGTTACGTGACATTTTTTTGAAAGTTCCTCTGACGAAAAAAACTTTTAATGAATTTAGTAATGATGCAAAACTCATATTTCTAAAGATAAACCCACAAATTTGTCAATTTTCATTATCTTATTTAGATCTTTTCAATAAATATATTGATATTTTTGAGCTTATTTCTGTATCAATCGATTCGATTTATTTAAACCATGTATATAAAGTACGGAATGAAAGTCGAAACAACTAATTCCATTTTTTGTCGCAAATGAATAGTTCTAATTGATCTTACTGTGAATACAAAATTATTTTCTAGAAGAAATTATATTGAGCAAATATACAAACATAGTAGTTCTTTGATCCATTGATATTAGCATTATCAATCTCCAATGATATTAGTATTATCAAACCCAAAAAAGAAACTTATGAGAATAGTATAAAATATTATACAGAGTAACAGGAAAATACAAAGAGTAGATCAATACAGTATTTTTGAAAGACATATGTGATCGATTGATGATCTTGACCTGAACCTCAATCACGATTTTAACGGTCATTTTAAATTCTTAATTTTATTTCAACTGGGGAATCATTGGATTTTTACGTTCTTACATGTATCATTATTCAGGTGAATCAGAATGAAATGACTTCAAATAAGGATTAGCAAAGCCATTTAACGTGTATCACTTATTCTACTAACGAAGATATATAACGGATATATATATATATATATATATATATATATATATATATATATATATATATATAACGGAAAACTCTCGGTTCTCATCTTTCACAAAATGAAAAAGTAGAGACACTCGCTGAAAAAAATATTTTGACCTTGAAATGACCATTCAAGACTATTTTTCAGGTGAATGCCAAGGTCACTAATCGATCGGACGCTATGAACGATAGAATTTTTTATTTTTATTTAAAAATGGTTCGCTTCTTTATCATCTTTAGATAACAACTTGAAAACTATTGATTTTTTTAATCTGCTTTTTTTCTTCAGATTGGCATCATGGAAAATATCCTATATAGTCACAAAAATTGCTCTATCTTCGCTATCATTCTTAAACTATACATCCAAATTATACAAACAGACATATTTATCGATGTTTTTTTTTCTATTTCTTTGTGTGTTGCAGGGCTTCATCGAGGTGGACCAGGCCGCCACGCCCGAGGAGCGGCACGTGGCTAACATGCAGATCAACGGCTACGAGAATCCGACCTACAAGTACTTCGAGGTCAAGGAATAGGCGCTCGCAACCAGAAGAGTTTTACTCCCGCGTGGCATGAGAAACTTCCCCTCACCCTCATCCTCTCTCTCTCTCTTTTTCTCACACGTCTAATGTGGGTATATACGGACGATTGCGCGCGTCCACGTATGATTTGCGCTTAATTCTCCTCTTCGATTTTGCCACAAATATATAGAAGGGAAAAATGAAAAAGAGCAGCGAAAAGAATATTATATTGCCTTCGGTGTTCGGTTTCGTTTTCTTCGTTCGGGTTGACTTTTGTACGTTCGCGCAGCGACAACAACCGGCGGCGAGAACTTATAAGCGTTCTTTTCCATCTGTGTAATAAAGAAAACGAAAAAAAGAATAAAAGCAAACATCCCCTGACGACGGATAGCCTTATTTTTTTTTCTTCGGGCACACTTACAAGCACGTAAGCGATTAAGAGGGCGAGAGAGAGAGAGAGAGAGAGAGAGAGAGAGAGAGAGCGACAAAAGGTGCGAGCGACCAGAAAAAAACAAAGCTAAGAAAATAAGAACAAGAAACCTCGAAAAGATAAGACCGGAGAAAGCAAGAAATGAAGGAAGCAAGAAAATTAACAAAACAGCGCACGAGATATAATTCCCTGATTATATATATACACGCATATCCTGCGAGAGCCGCGCGAATAGCAAAACCTCCCTATCGATGAAGATGTCACAATTTAAGGCTCGCTACTCGCGCTGATTCTCGCAGATCCCAATATTATCTCGATCGACGATGAGTTTTTATATATTTGTAGGGTTCGTCCGCCCCCTCCCCCTTCCTCAGTCTCTCTGTCACGACTTGTCCCAAAAAGAGAGAGAAATAATCTCCGACCCCTCCCCCTTTCGCCGCGATAAGAGGAGCGCCTTTGCTCGTCGCGAAGTCGATAGCTATAATACCCTTAACCTTTCGTACGACATGATGCATTATGTAGACCGCGGGAAGTTGCGAAGTAATAACAACAATAACAATAATAATAACTCTCGGGACTGCGCGACGAGGTGCGAGGAGGGGGTGCGCGAAGGCCAGATTTGCTTTGAAATTATTGTAATAACGGTTAAACAACAAAAAATTATATATATATATATATATATATATATATATATATATATATATATAGCGTCTATACAAGAGCTTCGTTTCGCCTGTTGTAGCTGGTAATCCGTGTTTTTTTCTTTGTTCATTGTTTTTTTTTTGCATCGTCAATTTCTATTTGAACATTTATAAAAACACGCGCACACGCCCATACACACATACAGACACATATACACGGAATCTGGTGTCACATGCTGGTTCTCCACCTTATATTTGACTTTCGTTTAAAACGGCACAACCCGCGCACTTTTTGAAAAATTTCTAATTGCATGGTCAATTCCTCGCGTTCACTTGGAAGACATTAGAAAAACAGTATTTAACACACATGTACACACAGGCACATACATTTCACTCTGGACGGTGCGTGTCAGCGGAGTTCCTTACCAAAAAGATCCCATGACGGATCTCGTGTAGCTTTATATTAGCATTACCTAAGATACGCGCACTGTGAGAAGCAGAAAAAAAAAAGAAAAGAATTTTGGATAATAGAGTCATTTTTCGTCCGCGTTCGTCGTGTATTAGTATGCAATCAAAATTTAAATCAATGGAATATATAAGTCAAAGGATCGATTGATCGATGGAGAAACGACACAAAGGCGCGTGAAAAATCAGTCTCAAAATTGGGGGGGGGGGTGACAAATAAAATGATCTACAGATATAAGAGTGAATACCGTTCGTGTAACGCAGATATGATGCTTAAACTCGTACCCTATTGAGAAAGAAAGATAATGTTATATATATATATATATATATATATATATATATATATATATATATATATTTAAATAGTATTCCTTTGTACCACGAGTGAACAATAAATAGATTAGCATTATTATGGAGCACACTTAAACTTACATTTATATTCGAGATGCTCTGATGCACGCTTCGGTTTTTGTCGATTGAATTCTCCCGAGCACGATTGAAAGCAATAAAAAACACTTTCAATCTCTAAAATGCTCTCTCAATTATTTGGAAAATATATGTTAAAACTGATTAACTATATATGTATATATAATTTAGCGACGCTGGACCATGAAAGTAAAATGTAAGAACGATTAAGAAATATATATATTTAAATATATATATCTACCTTAACGTTTAACATTACGAAATGAAAGATGACATATTCTTCTTTCTTTGAATAGAGCTCGCCCACCGAGACAGAATTTCTCCAGCAACAAAAAACGTATTATAGTTGATGCAGTTTTCGAAAGAAAGCCAAGGTCTAAACTATTTATATCCTACAACAATCTAAGGCTATTTATAGCTTAGTTACCGTTTATTGAAAAGAGTAATAAACCAAAGATGAAAGAATTATTATAATGAGAGTTGCTAAAAAGAATATAATTATATACGTCGGGACCTGATGAGATGGTAAAAAATAAAATGCTCCTAAACAAAACAAAAAAACTGCATGCACGCGATAAACCAACGCGAGGAGAGAGTCGGCACCAGGGAAAAAGAAGCTCTTTTCATCCTCATCTCCTTTCTATTAAGTGACAATGATTATATTCGGTAATACGCGCGCACGCACACACACACACACACACACACACACACACACACACACACACATACGCGCGTCTGTAGTGCTTATAATAATAAAAAAGAAACGAATAACAGCCAGCCGAGAGCATTGATATATATAGAAGCTCGGGGCTTCCCCCTATGTAGCTATCGATTTTCACCGATCGGTAGGCAACGCTCTCGCGCGTAAGATTATTTTGTCATATACAGAGGCACACCTGCGCATATGCGCATGCATACATTAGCGCGTGCCATCTATACACCCTACACAACGTAGAGAAAGATGGAAGACCGTAATATATATATATATATATATATATATATATATATATATATATATATATATATATATATATATATAGGTCGCGTTAAGTAAGGAAAGTTGGATCGAGCAGAAACTCTCAATAAAAAAAATTTGGTGCCCACCTTCATCCAACCCCACCACGATTTACAATGTGGAAATGACTATAGTGCGCACCAGTGTGTATCGAGTAGTACATCCTTTGTTTTTACAGTTTTTTGTAGTTCACAAAAAATAAATCGATAGACGCTAACGACATTATTAATAATTATAAATAAATAAATGAAAAAGAAGAACACTAATAATTCTAACGAGATTAAGCGTATAATTATAAACAATGTATGTATTATTTTTAAGTGTAAACATCTCTCACAGCGTGTGTCGGATATGCTCTATATATATACATACATATATATATATATATATATATATATATATATATATATATATATGTATATATATAGACCTATATATAATTTTTTGTATAACTTCTTTACATTGTAGTGTATTGGTTATTGTAAGTCTCTTTGGAATGACTTTATATTGGTTTATTACTTAGTAATTGTTTAGTGGTCATTAGAATTTTTCCTTACTTTAGTTATACAATTTACCATTATACTCGCATTAAAACTATTTGTCATTGTTTATTTATGATCATTTGTTATTATTATTATTGTTTAATTTTATTATACATTGCGCATTTCATGTTTCTTTATCTAGATATTTTCAACTGATTAGTTAATAAAACAGAGTCTAATAAAGTGCATGCAATTTTGTTATAAGATAATCTATAAATTTAGCTTTATTCATTATCACTCTGTTATTTAAGAAAGCTATATTTATAATAAGCTAATGTAAATTAAAAATCGTCGAAAAATTCCGTTCGTAATATACGTCAAAATTTGCCTAACACTTTTAATAAATATGTTTACCAATAAAAAAACAACTTGGACTCAATGTGCTTTTACCTCTTTAATCTCTTTAAGTGAAGGGTAGGATTAGAAATTTTTGTTCCTTTTTTTTAATTATTTGGATACAAATTAATAAAATCCTAATTTCTGTGCTCAGTGAAGTTCAGTAATTTTTTATCAGCTTTAATGATTGAAGTGACACATACTGGAGACACAGCATGAAAGAAACCAAAATTTTAACAACAAATATTGTATAGATCAAAATTTTATTAATGTTCTTAAAATTATTTACAAAGAACTATGATTTAATTTTCATGTATAACCTGCAAGTCTACTCTGTGATGAATCATCTAGTTTTACTTTGAAAGTGATCCTTTGCACTGATTTGTTCCAAATGTCTCAGCACTTAACAGTGAATTATTAGAAAAAGAATAAAATTCTGCAATTGTGAACTACTATTTTTCATTTGCATAAAACTTTTGTTAAAGCAATAAATGAAATCTGATAATATTTGTTTGGTTATCCAGTCGAACGGATTAAACTGAATAAGGAATGTCATCCCACATGCTTCGCATCTGTTTCAAAGTAAAATTAGCACAACTCGTTTCTAAGCCAGCGAACGACCCGCACAAATTTTAAAATATTTGTCTATCGTATATCAAATATTTGTGCATGCTGATAAATGTGTGCATATATGGATTATTATACTGCAAGCCTTGGCTAATATTATTATGAGTTTGTGAGCAAGTGACAGGGGAATTGTGTATTAAATCTGGTTGCACCATCTGATATCAGATGTGGATACCTCAGTTTGGGCATAATCTTATTTACAGACGTAGTACAGCATTTTGGTATTGTACAATCAGACGTCGGTGAAACATGAGATTACTATAGTTTGATGTAATTAACATTACATTTCGCAGCAATTGCTTTTCTTTATTTATCACGAAGCTTCCATTAATTTCGCATATTTCAGTCATGGCTCGACTGCTTCCACTTCAAACCAAGAAACATAAACAAGCTTTCTTCAATTCTAAGACAGAAAAACTCTTTTTAAAATTTTTAGAATTTTTTTTAAGTTTATACTATTGCATACACACCGTTGACGAATTACTGCATGTCTATACACAGAGACTTACCACTCCCAACTATTTCTTGATACTCCGCACTACAGTTATCATGAAATTACTCTCTGCTGTGTAAAGGTAACCGTACAGTTGGTACGATTATAGAGCCATTAAAATAATTACGATCTTATTTCGCGAAAGCTTGCGTAAGGTCTGAAAGCTTCCTAAAGGCTTCTGCGTTATATATGGACTGCGGGTAATCCGTTGCAAGTGAGATTTTCAACTTAATTGGAGTTGGGACCAAAAGACGACGTTTGAGCACTCAGGCAAAACAATAGCAATTATTAACGGATGGGACCATTTGGTTCTTGAACTGGATAATCAATCGAACATCCAAGGACCCTACAAATATTTGAAAACTATCGTCATGTACGAGTTTATAGAATACACTTTTTCTTAAGATTATGGATAAAGTATTATAAGTTCTGGAATAAATTTAAAGAAATCCCATTGAGGAGATTGTCTGATGCCACGCGAGATATTCATTTACTGATTATCCAAATAGTTTGATTAAGATCATTAAAATGTACACGAAACATTGATTTATTGAATACGAACATTTTTGTAATTCTTAATAGTTGTTTATTCTTTTGAAAAGAAAGCAGGTGTAATCCAAAATTCCAAACGGATTTCCAATTTGAAAAGCCTGCTTTCCATAAAAAAGCGATGGAAGCGCAAGAAAATTTATATGATTGTAAAGCAGAACGTCAAATGTTTAGAAAAATTATGAAAAATCGAAAATTTTTTGGGAAAATATTGAAAAAATAATGTCACATTTCCTTTATGTAGCCGATCATTAAATCTCGGAAAAAGTTATTTTGTTACATAACCCAGGCAATTATGGCTTCGAGCTAGCCATAATCCGAAGTTGATATCTAAATTTACAATCTAAAGAAGCTATAAATTCTCGTGTGTCTTTACTTTCGGCAAAAAACACGCGATTAAAAAGAAACATGATTTTAGTTTCTGGCATATATGTATTGCAATTTTACGTTGCCTATATTCAGCCGAAGGCACGATACTTTACCAAGCGATGTGCGATAACTTCTCATACGTACAGAGCAACATGAAAATTAACGATCAAATCGTGTTTGGACGTACGATACTTTATAATAATAGAATGGGCATGGAATTCCATTCGCAGCATTCCCCTTGAAAAACAATGGCGATATAAAGTTTCAAGTAACTGTATATCAGTTGGCAAAATTCATAATATATATTTTAAAATAATCTGTTGAATGTAAAGAGTTAATCGGTACATGCACTTTTTCCGATATTTATTATACATCGTAACGTCATTGTTACGATTTTACGTTGAAGCCATTGAAGAAGACGAGACCACTGGCTTCGGAATGATTTATCTTAAATTTCAACCGTTCTTCGAAAGAATTATGTATCGGAATCAAGTTTAAGTTTCACGCAATCTTTAATCTAATAAATGAAATGACTTACAGACTAACAATCAATTTCACATATTATTATTCTTGTATACTATATAAGCATATATATATATATATATATATATATATATATATATATATATATATATAATTATCATTGCTTACGACTACTCTCGTCAACTTTAGCATTGAGTTAGTCTCGAACTAATTTACCAATTTACTTAGTTTTAACTCTATACTATATATCTAGCTTTTGAAAATCAAGCTTTTCTATTCAAGTTTTATAATAAAATGCACTATTAGATTACAGTTTTTTTAAAGTGAGAATGTGGAATGAAGTTGATGAATCCACTGATAAAATTCTCCAAAAAATTATAAAAGAACACTTGAGTGAAGAATTTGATAGTCAGTTGAGTATTTTTCGGATTAATCTGTAACATATCGATGAAAAAAAAATTCAATTTACCTATTAACTCTAAGGTTATATTCGTATAGATCACATTATTTGTTATGCGAGATATTGATTTACAAATTCGGAAGTATTATCTCATGCACTTTCAGCATCGTGTAAATTCCTCAAATATTATTTTCTATATGTAACTCGTTCCTTGAAATTTTCCATTGCGCAAAATTTCTGTAGATTTTATCCATCTCATGTTAACGTTAATTATTGTAAAGCATGTACATTAAACGTAATTGTATCCATTAATACCGAGCAAAAATAATTACAAATGACAGAGATAGAGAGAAAGAGAGTGAGAGAGAGAGAGAGAGAGAGAGAGAGAGAGAGGGCGAGGAACAGGATAACTTTGCTTATTCCTCCCCCTCCCTAAAACATTGTAACGAACAATACACCTTCGTTCAATATCTAGATTAACGCATTAATGGTGGGCGTTAAAAAATCGTCGCTTTCGAGATCATCTTATTATTAAATCTTTGAATTATATCAGATTTCAGGCACTGTTAACAACGTACGTTACACACGCGCACTTCTATATGCATTGTTTATTCTTTTCTCATCGATTTTTTTCTTTTATGAAAGAAACAAAGCAAAAATATAAATATATAAATATAAATATATGCATATATATATTATTATGTATTCGAATAGCGATTATAGCGAATATGTAAAAAAGAGGGGGAAGGGGGAAATGTAAGGAAATCGTTATTGAAAAAGTAAGGAAGAAATGTATTCAAAAACGACGAAGGGCAAACTGATGGTGTGTTAGAAACCTATAAAAACCTCTTTAGCTATTGTCTTAATCATGTCCAATCGCATAAAGATCAGTATTTAAACGCATCATTCACCGAGGACTTTATAATGAAAATAAAAAAGCTGAAAAAAGACACTATTGTTCTGATCGTCTTTTTTTTAGAATTAAAGTCTGGTTGGATATTAACGTTGTATCCACTATTATGCTCCCTAAATTAATCACTCTCTGATTAAATTAGTGCAACTATAAATTATAGATATATTATGAAGAATTCAAAGGGACTTTAGAGCATAATTCAAATAAATATATTTTATTTATACTGATTGACTCATATCTAATACTGCACTTTAATTCTAAAAAGCTGATTAGAAGCTGAAAGCTTGAAGGCCTCTATGAGTAAATTGTGAATGAGAATAACATAGATTCGCAATCCTCAATTTAAGAATAAAAAGAGGGAAAATATGAATACAAACGCAAAAAATAGCGAAACGAGGCTGAAACGTGCATTAAAAATGTTCGAGCTCTGCGAGTTTTCGCGATCTACCTGCGGCACGAGGAAAAAAAAAGCAAATATACGATAAAGAATAACAGTGAAGGAAAAAATCTAAATGGTAACGCGTACGGGCTGATCTTCCGGCCATTTTTACTAAAGGAACAAATGTGTAAGAGTACTATAAATGTATAAGTCATTGTTTTATCGAGGTGTGTGTATATATGTATACATATACATAGCAAAAGCCAACCAACACTTTAATTATTATTGTCTTCGAACCAGCTGGAAAATGTTCGATGGTTTCGTTCGGCTTCTATCGGTTTTCGTAATTTTTCGACGACGCGACACGCAATGAGGACGAAAGGTACGCAATGAACGGCACCCCAACCATAAAAGCTACAGACTCTTGTATTCAGAATCTAGATGGCGCAAATCTAATAATTTTGAACTTTTACTATAGGATCAAAAGCTCCACAATATATATGGGCCAATGTCCTTGTTGCTGGTCAGATTAATAACGAAGCAGAAGTGAAAAAGAAGCGAGGCCGGTCGAGGGCCACGTCGAAGCGATCGAATAAGAGGAACAAGCCAAAGATGGATTTATATTTCGATTGCGAGCGAGAATACACAATATATACACATTCGCATATGCATGAGTATATATGTATATACACGCATACTTATACATAAATATACCTCTCAAATATGTGTTTTTTCCAATTAGAATAATAAGGAGAAGGGGGGCGAAGTTATAATAAAAAAGTGGGAAATGTTAGAGAGCGATTAAGTATACTTGTTCGGTTTGCAACTGTTCATACAATAAACTATATCATAAAAGTATAATATTTATATTATTCTATAAATTGTGACGATCTTGCCCTGGTACAAATTTTGGATTGAAACGAATGGAATCAGAGGATAAAGACTGTAATGAAGCTGATTACAGCGTATTAATTATTACATAATAATTTCAATCCGATTAAATAAAATACAAAATTTGATATTATTGATCAGGATCGTTTCTCATTAGAAAACGCTTCGATTCGTTCCAATTCAAAACTTTAACCAGAGCTATTTCTGCCCGTATCAACAATTGTCAAATTTACATAGAAACTGAAATCGGTCACGATCGCATATGAAATGCAGATAATTTTAAATGGACGAAAGTGTATCCAATCCAATATCCGTTTCAATCACCTTCAAACCGTAACAATGATGTCAAAGTTTGGCATATTTAAACGGATTGAAGATTCCATCCGTTTCAATCTAAAATTTTTACTAGGGTGGTAATATATATTATTATATATTTAACATTCTATGCTTATATATAAATATATATTATATTTGTATATGATCGGATGACATATGGAAAAATTGCGCTTCGACCAGAATTGCTAGATATAGCGATATATTATTTAATGTAACGTGAACGCAGTATTGCAATTGAATGTTCGTAGATCTCAAGAGTAATCCTCGCAAAGGAAAAAAAAGAAGAATAAACATATTACTAATCACGTTGAGTTAACAATGCGCGAAGGGCATGAAATGTCCTTTTTAAAACCGTCCTCTGGAATTACTATGTATAGCGTGTAACACAGATTTTTTCGTTTTCGCACGCTCGGTATGTTGCTTTACAGTATGATACCAGAATTAATCTATGCAATGGTCTTCGGCTCTCATTTGGCAACCAATGTACACCGCATCTCGGCGATTCTGGTTGAAGTTATATAAACGCGATCAGCACATTATACCACATAGACCGAAAAACAAAAAAAAATCGATAAAAATATTTTAGATATTATAGGGAAGGGTAAGAAACGGAATAATTCCAAAAAAAAAAAATATATAATAGAAATCAAATAAACTAAAAAAAACACACAGTAGCAGTTGTATCGAGTATAAGTGTACCATTGTGTCGAGCGGCGTATAATTTATAAGAGCAGCATAATGGAGTATTTAATCCGTCGCCGCTGTGCGCGGAAGTCAGGGAGTATGTAAACAAAACGCCCTGAGAGATGCGCACGTAAAACTCACTCACAAAGACACACATACAGGTAGAAACTCTGTTATATGCGGGGGTACAGGTTCGGCAGAACGTATAATATCAGAATGAGATTTAACAGTTCAAATACACACTGACAAATACAGACATACATATGTGCAGAATGCCGGAAAATCCTTAAGAAGAAAAACTTTCAAATACATTATGTGGGCTGATTTTCGCTATATAAATGAATAAAATTGGAGCGATGTAAAAAAAATTAAAGAGACTGACTGGCTTTGATTTTCGCTATTTACACCTGTGTTAACTCTGTTGTCTTTGTGGATTTATTTTACAGAAATTCTTGTTATATCAGACGTTCGTTGATATTGCTTTAAATTATATTTATTTACAATTAATTTATGTTTTATATAAAATTAATTATGAAAAAAAAAAAATTTAATTTCTATAGATTATATTTATATTGATTGTAAAAAAAATAATTTGACGATGTAAGCATAACACGGTAAGTATGTAAAATTATTATAAAGTAATTTTTTTATCAATGATGATAAACGAAATAAATATATAAATATTAGCCAAAAGTGTGAGTCAGGTCAACTAGTATCGCTCCTAACGCCTGGATAAGGCTTTTTTAACCTTTATAGATTGTCATGGATTAACCAACTCCCAAAGTCTGAATAATAGGATTAGAGTATCCAAATAGCTCTTGCCCTTAGTATCCTATTCTGCAATGAAGGAATGTATCGTCATGTCATTAGACTTAAGCCAACACCCATAGTCTATAGCTGATAGGATTATAGAATGTTCTGGTAACTCATGCCATACATCTTCTACTCGGCTAAATAAACTATCTCTAAAAGAAGCTCTCTTATCGCCAAATGCTGTGCATATTCGTAAAGAGTTCATATAATATAAATGACAGTTAGAATCGAACACATGATAAGTTTACGCAGGTAATAGTGCAGCTGGTGGCCATTTAAAATCTCCGTAGTAAGCTATAGTTCCTAACTAATCACTTTGAGCAGATCAACTGCTTCTTTGATATATATATATATATATATACCCATAACCGTTTTAGCTTGTCGATAGCCCTTGTGTTTGTTACTTATCAATTTATGTGCTAAAAGTAGCTGTTCTGTGAAACCTTTATTTACTAGCTTCGGCTATGCCTGTCTCCTTTCCTTCAGCTCATGAAACTTTGAATTCTTAAAAAGGAACTTCATCTTACTTATCACTTTCAGAGATCAGCACTGAGCAATATCCGTAGGTCGAGTATGATCGTTATCCTATTAGCCCCGATGATACTCCTCAGAAGGAGCCCTCTAGGTACTGTTGACATTCTCCCGATAGAATACAACTCAACCCTTGATTAACATACCAGATCTGTAAATTTGGACCTGAAGATGGCTTTTGAATATACATTTCCGGTTAACTGTCATTTATATATCTTCGTAAAGATTACCACTTAAGTTTTATTACGGCTAACTGTGAGTCCCGTTTTAATGCACCAGCGTTCCACCAACTTGAGTGTTTAGATTGTGTAGTGTCATTAACGAGTCATCTGTTATTACGAAAACATCATTCATCTATCTTCTAGCACAAAAACCATCTATGTTGAGGCAGTGAAACATCTAGAAAAAGGACAAAAGCCAAGTCCCTCTGTGGGTACCTGCATCTGACTTCCATTAGTCACAGCATCCCCAATGGTAAAAGTTATATATCCCCTATTACTCATAATCTAGCAGACCTATAGTCAACAAGCATATGCGAACATTTGCCGACCTGATATGCAGTTCCTACAGCAAAATTGATTTTGAAAACTGAAAAGATTCCTAAATTATAGATAGCAGATAAAGTTTAAAGTTAGAGACTATCAATAAAATTAATATACGTTATTAATTGAGTAAAGACAGCACAATTATACAGTATTATTTTTGAAATAACAGACATTCGCGAAGATTTTATTAAATTCATAGATCTCCATAAAAAATAAATGATTTAAATAGCATTGACGAAGAGATTAGATTAACAAATTTTAGTATATGACAAAATGTGCACAAAACAACAATTAAACTAAAATCTTAAATACTGCGTAGTTATAACAAGTTTCATTATGATTTTGGAGTTTCCATGTGCTGTAACTGAAATAAAAGAAGAAAACGTTAATGCTGTTCATTCCCGAATTTGTAAAACATATTCCAAATCTTTTTATATCAAAATCTTCAACGACTCAATCAATCCGAAATAAAGTAGGTATATTGTAAGCCACAATAGAATTCATTTATTTCATATAAAACTAGATGGATCGAAAGACTTGACGGAATTCTAGATTTTTCAGAATTTTACGTTATAAAATATTCTAAACTCTTGATTTTATATTATTATAGAAAGACGTTCTAACAATTGTTAAAGCTAAATTTCTACAATTATCTCTCAATATAGTGAATTCATAGTTAGATTTCTTAATCTTTCGGATTCTCTTAACTGTACAGTTCAACTAAGCCTCATTCTTCAGAAAACGGATAGATTTAAAAACTGAGCGAAATTCGCTATGGAATACTTTGAAAATATCAGAGAATCATGAAAATTATAAAGTTATAAAAATATGAAAATTATAAAGTTATAAAATTACAAATAAGTCACATCGCTAATAGATAAAATTGTCCTCAAAATTATCCGAATACTCATACTAAAATATGAAAGCAAGTAATTTCGTTATTAATAAAACCATTTTCTTCATTAAACAAGATATTGTTATCAAATAGGATCGTATCCTTTACCTGACATAGCTAATTTAATAATGGAAAAATTAGATAATACTGAATTGTCCAAATTGATTTTTGAAGCAATCATCTTTAAAAGATATGTAGATAACGACTTTATAATTGTTTCAGAATGTTTTGTAGATAAAACTATGGAAAGTTTTAATTCTATTCACTATAGAATTAAATTTACAACAAAAAACAGAATTAAATAATCGATTTTTTCGATGTTATTGTTTTTAGGTTAGTAACAACAGAGTAAAATTAAATTGGTGTAGAAAAAATATATGGCCCGGTAGGTTCTTAAATTTTAATTAACACCACCACATCAGAAATAAAATAGTAGGCGCGGTAAAGGAAATCTTGGACAGAGCATTTGAATTATCACATTAAGATTATTAAATTAAGTAAAATAAATTAAAATTAGTTAAATAAATATTTATTAACAATACTTTTCCAGTTGAGTGTGTAGAAAAAAATGATTGCAGAGAGAGTAAATAAAATTTATAACAATAGTAGATACAAAAACTGTGATACATAAAATTAGATATAATACGGTACCTGTTCTACCATCCGGCCTTAAAGAGAATTACTTGGATTCGCTGTAATCTTTCGATTTTGAAAATTTGAATATTTTAGAATAGAGTATTAGAAGTAAGTATAAGAGGGAAAGTCTAAAAGTATATTTTAAGGATTGGCGATCATATAAATTTTATGTTAAGAGACCAGTAAGCTAGTCCAAAGTCTTTTGACAAAAAAATATAACTAATGGAGCAAGTACACAGTTTCGGTTGAATACTTTTATTCAATTATATTTAACAAATCCTTTATTAATTTAAGTACGAATAGCGTGCTTTCATGCTTTTAATATGGATTATTGCAACTTATCCAATATATATAGTATGTATATTAAATAAAACATATTTGCAAGATTTTTCTTGTTTCTTAGTTAATAAAATGGAATATATGTTTTAAATATTAGAATCTAATGCTTAGATTTTTATTTCTTGTTCCCTTTTCTTTTTATTTGATAGAAATTCAAATTAATTCCATTTTCTTAGTGGATAAGAGAAAAAAGACATATTTTATGATATATAAAACAAATAAAACTTCAAATTCTAAAAGTTGCATTCACATTCAATAGTTGTATTGATAATAAAATTGAAAAATCATATAAATACTTTAATCAATAAAGAATAAAAGCGCATTCCATGCACAGGCCCCTCCTGGATTCGCCACTGGTAGATACAAGCATATTATACGCTGAAAAATGTCTTAATTTTTTAAGATTTAAGATTTTTAGATTATTATATATTATTTATAGTTTTAGAAATTTTGAAAATTAGTGAATTAAATCATACTAAATTTTATTTTTATATTATTCCATAATATTTTCATGTTGCAATTATTTGTTAAAAGATCATTTTAAATAATTTAGCATACGTCAGTTCATTATTCTTGTTCTTCGTTAAAAGGTGAGTTTATTAATAAAATAATCTGTTTTTATGAATAATTATTTAATAATAAATAATAAATCTGTCCTTTAAGTATTATTACAACACAAGAAGTGTCCCTTAATTTTTGGAATAAGAATAAAACTGCTAGTAATATAATTTATGCAATAAGTTTTTTTTCGAGAAAATAGTTGATGATTTTTTAAAATAAAGGAAAAGGTAATATGCTTCGTTTGGATCATGTTTTATTAATGAAAAACGTTTTGTTTTAAGTATGCAGTTTTTGGTATTTATTACTGAAATATACTTAAAATCTCTTAATAAATAAATAAGAACAGAATTTGCATTATAATAAGAAGAAAATTATCTAAAATTTGTTTTTAATACTGGTAAAAAAGTTGTAAAAAGATTTTAGATTTGCTGATTCGTGTAGTGTGAAACCATAAGTAGATTACCTTAACATTCTTAAAAAACATTATCAGCATAGTGCATGCTTGAAGTAGTGCGCTAAATCTTTTAAAATTAGTTTTTAAAGTTGTAGTCTTCGCATTTAAAGACGCGTGTTTTTAAAGTACAAATAAATCATTATAAGATAAACGTAATTAATAATACACCTTCACATTTACATTAAAAGAATAAATTGTATACAACTGGCTATCTAATTTAAATATTATTTTTCGATAATAAATATATCTGAGGAAAATTACAATATTTGATACACGTGATGTATGAACATAACAAAACATATACATATATATAATATATATATTTATATAATAAATTAATTATAAAAATCACTAGCATCGATATTCTAAGGCTACTTCATTGTCAGCAAGTACAACACCTTGATCGAAGAAAGAACTAAATCGTGTTTTTAATAATGGCACTGCTATGGAAAAGAAAATAATTTAGTATTACATTTCACTCAATCTCTCTCTCATTTCTCTCTCTCTCTCTCTCTCTCTCTCTCTCTCTCTCTCTCTCTCTCTCTCTGTGTCTCATAAACAACAGAATTTACTTTTCAGCGACACAATACTCCGTATCGTCCTACTGAAAATTCACCAATCGCAACGTGTGCCCTATTATACGGTTACTTAAATAATATTTTTTTTCTTCTCCTCGCCAGGCCTTTCCGCCTCCAGTTCTCTTATTGAGCAAGTACCACAAACGGATTTGTAATTACTATACTTACACAGTGAGTAACAAACGACACATGAATTTAAGCTGCGTGCTTCGCAGGTAAAGGGTGCCTTAATTCCGGGATAAACGACCAAAAACGTTTGCCCAAACGGACACGACGACTATATAATTGTTCTCTTAATAATGTCAATATTAGATTTTTCATCTTTTTCTATCCCCTCCCGTGTTCACACACACGCTCTCACGCTCTCCCTCTCTCTCTCTCTCTCTCTCTCTCTCTCTCTCTCTCTCGTCTCTCACGCTTTGCTCAACAAACGAGTTTTTTCTTCTCTTCCCCCAATGCTAAACGACAATAACTAGTAATACTGCCAGCATTATAAACAATTGCAGAGTGTTTTATACCGCTTGTAACATATACATTTAACGACATAAGTGTGCGCGCGTCCACGTGCGCGTGTCCACAATTGCTAACGCTTTCAGTGTGTGTGCGTGTGCGTGTGCGTGTCGCATGTGTTATGTGAGGACGTGTATTCCGTGAACAGCACGTTTTTTTCTTCGGTGCATGTACGTGTATTTATTATGTCATTCACGGCATATAAACGCAGCTCCGTCGGATGTAGGCGTCGGTACGATCTTTGCTTTTTCCTCTTCATTAATCTACATTTATTTATTTCATTCTTTCTTCATGTTGTTGTCATTGTTGTTGTTCTTGTTGCTTTTTTTGGCTACTGCTGCTGCTGCTGCTGCTGCTGTTATTGTTGTTATTGTTGTCGTCGTCGTCGTCGTCGTCGTCTTAGCCCCGCGCTGCTCAATCCTGCAGCATGTGCACGAAGCTAATGGGAATCATGCCCCTTCGCTCGGGCGCCCTCTCCAGGAAGCCCTCCATCCAGTTGTCGTCGTCCGTGTGCTCGTTCGTCACGACGATCACGTCGCCCTCGCGGAACGAGAGCTCGTCCTCGTTGTCGGCCTCGCAGTCGTAGAGGGCCCGGCAGCGGCGCAGCCCGCTGAAGCTCATCATCTGCGTCGGCGCCGGCGGCTGTAAAAACATCGTAAACAAGAATGGTTCGCCGTCATTAGAATGTGGGGAATCTTGATAACGCCGCTCTAAAAGCCCTCCTTCGCTTTGCGTCCTTTATCTCCCTCTCGCTCTCTCTCCCGCGCCTCTGTTTATATAAAACATCGCTAGCGATTAGACATACATGTGATACGAGATGATCTCTTTTTCTATATGTGTATAGACATATACATATATACGTATATACATATATACATATATACATATATACATATACACATATACTTATAAAATATATAATAATGTACGATAATGCTTTTTTACATGACAAATGCGAATGTTTCTGAGCTGCTGTGACTTTTATGGATATTTTGTCTACGTGAATGTTTATTTTTACTTTATGTTTATACAATTTAATTAAAGATAGCTTTTCTTTATAGATCTGTGCATTCGGTATTGTCATATTGGAATCACAAACAGTTTCTGCTTTTGAAAAATAAATTATACTTTAATTTTAATTTTCTTCTTTTGTCCCATTGATTTACCATTGGTATAAAATCTTAAGTAAGGACACAGTACTGTACTTAATTTTCAGAAAAACGCTCAAATCAAATGAACTTTTTTGTATCACTTTCTTACTCCGAATTTACTTACTTGAAAAATTATATATTCTTTGTAATGTTTTGTGCATAATACTTGTTGACCCGACAGCTATTGAAAATTATCTTTAATTAAAATTCAATGCAGAATCGTTCGATAATGAATTAGCCAATGTCAGTCGAAAAGTTTTAGTCTAAAACCAAGCACAAACACTACAATCGATATTTAATCTAGCATTTTAATCTGATTTAAATCTATTTCTTAAAAAAAAAAAAATCAACTATATTTATGCGCCTTTGTTCCAACAATACAATATATCGGGTTCGATAGAGAAAGCGTAAATACTATAGAAATACACGGTCGCGAGTTTTCAAACGATCAATGCGCGCTTATCCTTCTCATGTGAGGCGTATCCTGGAAATAGACTTGCAATTCAGTGACGACTTCGTATATTGATTTATAGTATGAATATGATTAATTGTCTTTACTTTTGAAATATGTATTGCATAATATTATGTAAATGAGAAAAGGAAATTATTTTTTTTTGCAATACATGTTTTTTTGACAGAGAAATTGTTATTGTTTAACTAAAGTATATAATCACTCGAGTAATTAAAAGATATATTACTTTTAAAAAATTTTTAATATTTTTCCATAGAATTCATCTCGTTATTGTATTAGCGCCACACAATATGAGCAAAAAATAATAAAACATAGAAGCAGCAAAATCTGTTTCATTAAAATAAAAAAAATACAAAGAAAAAAACACGACACTTTATTACATTTTAGTGGATAAAAACAACGTTTGCAAATTAACAAAATTACCTGTTATAACTCTTCGAATTACCGTTTGAAAATTGTTTGCTGTAATTGCACATACGACACGCAATCGTTTTACTCAACTTGTTGTGACGAGCCCAGTTTTTTCTTATACTGACGATTTTCAAAAACTAATAATATTATTATTTGGAATTTTTCAGAGTTTTTTTTTTAAAGCCGAGCGCAATTGATAAGTAAAAAATATCTACGAGTAAGTGTCGGAAAAAGTCGATACAATAAATTTTCATTCTTAGGGATTCATAAAAATTGTTTGACTATGATAAGTAAAGTTTGAATTTTGGCGAAAGTTGATTAACAATTTATTTAAAAAAACGTTCTTATTTCATACTTGTCAGACTAAAAGAACAATTGAAGATTGAGGAAAAAATATTACAGAACGTATACGTTTTATTCTTATAAGGGAACCTTTTGCATCTGAACATCAAAATCAGAATTAAACTGCTTGCGCCAAACTGTTTTTAATAAAAAACTGTCTACAAAATTATGAGTAAAAGCACGCGTATTTGTTGGAAATTTGAAGGAAAGAAATCCTTACTTTGAGCAATTTTCCAGTCCATAATAGGAATGATTTGATCAAAGAATTAAATACTCAAAAAATAAAAATTCTCGATCCCAATATTTCGCAAAGCCAACATTTCTGTGAATGGAGAAAAAGCAGGCGAATTTAGCAGGCTATCTTTCAGAAGTAATATTCAGATCCATAAAATTCTCTATAAGTTGTTACTTATGTTGATAAGATAATAACTTGAATTAAAAAATTTTTTTTTTTTTAAATCCCCTCCCCTTATTGATCGGCTCGTGAAAAAGGAATAAAAGAAAAAAACATTCGATCAAAGAACGTAATCCTCGAACATTTACTCGAGATTCACTTGGATTGAAAAAAGAAAAAAAAAAAAAAGAACAAAACAAAACCGCAAAAGCGAAACTACCAAACTGCTTTCGACGATACTCTACCTTTCTAGGCGGCGGAAGGGGATTCCCCAGTCCTCCTTCCGTGCACGGGCCGCTCAGGGACTCGCTCCCCTGCTCGTCCGACAGTCTGAGTGACGCGGCGCCGCTCGACGCCGATCCCCCCGCTTGCGCCGCGGGCCCCGAACTCGTCGTCGCCGTCGTCGTCGCCGCCGTCGTCGTCGTCGTCGTCGCCCCGGCCGCCGCCGTCGCCGAGCAGATCGCCGAGGGCGCGGGCGGCGGTGGATTGCGCGGCCTCTGCAGCGTCGACGTGTTCATGCCGATTTTGTCGATACCTGTCGGCAATGGGGGGACACGACGATGAAGCCAAATAGAATGAAGAAAAAGGAAGGCGCGAGCGCGCCGTCAGTGGAATTGCGTATAATAGGGGATGCCGTATGCCTGGCTTTATGAGTGTTTTGAGCGACAGAGAGCGCGCGAGCGCCTCTGTACATTGCGCTGTCAAACTTTCGGGACGATAGAGCCCAGGTGAGGGGGGGGGGGACTTTGTGCCCCGACTGGTTCTCGACCGAGCTCTCGTTCTGTAGCTATTTCGAATCACAAAAGATTCTTTAGTTTGACGCGAATGAATGGCTCTCGCCTATCGAATCGACTAAATGCCACTTTTTCACATTTATCATTTAATTTAGATATATCACCAACAGTTTTGTTAAAACGAGCTAAAATATGAATTAACGCCAGTTAACACTGTACTGCAGGTGAGAAACTTTTGTTCGTGGATCTATTTAAGCGTTTTAAATATAAAATAATGATTCGTATGAAATTGATATCGAAATTTGCAAATTTTCATATAAATTTTTATATTTCATTTAAAATGCCAGGATGATCAATTTTAACACATCAAGACCGGCATATTTCGAAAGCTTAGCGGTTTCAAAGAAAACATCTCAAAAGACCAATCATTTCAAGGGTTTATCTAAATAACTGGCCCAAATTTCGGTTCGTGGACTTAGTTTAAAGTCGCTCGAGGATAATTTTTTTTTGGAATATTTCATTTATTTGGTTTAAAATACCTCAAACACACGCTCTTTTTATTTAACAGCCGATTTTTTAGTTTTATCCCAATTAAATAATGCCTTTTAAAGAAATTTTCTCTTTATTGTTTTCTCCGGAACTGCTAATTTTTTAAGTTATAATTATTGATCAATTACATCGTCAGTTGAAAATGAAAATTGTTAACCAAAACAGAGGTGCTATAAAAAAAAAAACAAACTTTAGCTTTATGGAACATACTAAGGCTGTGTGCCAAAAATTGGGTCAGCTATTTGGATAGTTCTTTTAATTTTTTCTAATAGATTGTTTATTTGGAATTGTTTCAGAAATTGCTTAGCTTTCTAGCTTTTTCAATGTATAAATTAATATGGGACATCTGTAATGTACACAATGTAATTATAATCAGAGTTAAACTTATTGTTTTTTAAAATTTTCAACAAATATTTGACATTTCAGTGCATTATTTTATCAATGTTTTCTAATATTTCCTTCACAAATTTAGTCGATTTGCTAAGTTGGCCATTTAATCGTTTTACAGTATTATCGTGAAATTTTATAAAAAGAAAGTGTTCAATAGATAAAACGTTATTGTGATTAAGCCGTCTGTCACTAAGACAGTTGGTTCATCAGCTGTATAATAAAAATAAATATATTGTATTTGAAAATTTTGGACCAATTCATCCTCGTTATTTATAAAATCAATTTTAATTTAAAAAATTATATTATTAAGGGGATGGTCAAGTCAATTTTTACCAAGCGAGCAAAACAATTTCTTTTAAATAATATTATATCTAGGCATTAAATTTGTGTAAATTTTAATTAAACATGCCCTTTATTTACGTCTATTCTACAATTCTGCAAGATTTCAGACAGATTCATTAAGCCGTGTGTAAACGAGAATGCTTTTAAAATTTTATTTATAATTTTGCGCCGTGACAATTGGAAATCGTTACGAATTTTCTAAGGCTGGACGAATCTACTTGAAATTTTGCAGTAATTTTAAAACAGGCGTAAATAAAGTGAATAATCAACTCAAAAATTCTAATAATTCAAGGTTTACGTGTACAAAAGCCTTCAAAGCAAAGCACTCATTGCTCAATCGGTACAAAACAGCACTCGACATCCCGTTGCAAAAGATTTGATTTTAAATGAAACTGATAATTAAGAAACAGAAGGGGAATATGTTTTCAAAATAATACAGACTGGCGTAGCTATATACACACACACACACACACACACACACACACACACACACACACACACACACACACACACACACACACACACACACACACACACACACACACACACACACACACACACACACTCACAATTAAAACGTATCATATCATATTGGCATTGTTACGTGATCCTTGCGTTGCTCCCAAACAGTGCATAGGCTTTGACAGCAGTCGCAGATCGCAGACTCATATGTATATAGATATAAGTATGCAGGGAAAGAAAATAGAAACGTTATATGTAAAAACACAACAACAAAAAAAGACAAGAAACGAGATTAGAGCGCGCAGCGCGCGAAGCTCGTGCTTTTTGGACTTACGCAATTCATCGGGCCCGTAGTGTCCCGTCGATGAATCACCGCTGGGCGATCTTTTGTGATTCTGAGTGGTAGTGTTCAGGGCGCGCAAAGCGTGTGGCAGGGTCTGAATAGTGGTAGTGTGACTAGTCAAAATGGGCTCACTTGTCGTCCTGCTGTGCGAGGCCGTCGGCAGGGTCCCGTAGTGCGGCGACAGGATGCTCCCGGCCAGGCTGCCGCCGCCGACGCCGAGGCCACCGCAGCCGAGGCCGAGGCCGCCGCCCGGGCCGCTCGTGTCGAGGCCCGCCGGCGGGGGCGGCGCCACTCGCTTCTTCAGCGAGCCGTGAAAGTTTATCGAGACGTCGGGGACGACCGGCGTCGGGACTACAAACAATCGGGTCATTGCTTTACGACCAATGCGTCGCATCGTCGAAGTTATTATTAATCATTGCCAGCAGCAGAAATTTTATACTCTTAAATTTAATTTGTTAATTGGCAGTTGTTATTTTTTTTTTTTTTTTTTTTTTGTTGCAAACCGTTCACGCGGGATCGAGGGATTGGAGGGGTGAAATCGCCAATGCGGCTTTATACATGAAGCAAGTTAAAAAATTATCTTAGTAGTATATACAAAAATAAAAGAAAAAAAAAACATTAAATTGGTAATCTTTTGAGTTGAGCAATATTTCTTTGCATCTAGTTGACTTTAAAATTCAGAAAATTTATTTATTGAAAAAATATTAATTTTATACTTTAAAGATTAAATGTAAATTGAACTAATGATAACCACGCAAATAAAACCAATAAAAGAAATTAATTCAAGTTAAAAGGCCATCTCAAAAAATACAATTACTTTTATTTAAATTACTTATTTAACTTCTTTAAAAGGGCATATAGATATAGATATATGTATTGGAATTATTTTCAATGCAATCGCAATTTTTTAAGGCGTGGAATTTGCATACAAACAATTGTTAGTAAAATAAAATAAAACTTAATAATATAATTTTTTTGTTAATAATTAATAATAATAATAAACCTGAAGAATGCACAAATGAGTAAGCGTACCTATAACTGGTTTTTTAATTTGTGGAGGTGGAGGAGGTGGCATCTGCTCTTTACTTGTACAAAATCCAGGTGACAAACCACTTTGTAAACTATCACAAGTACTACTTCGACTTCGTAATGTCACTGGCGAATCTGTTACGCCTCCATCTGTACCTCCAGCATAAGACGGTGGTCTACTGCGCAATTTCTTTTCCGGCGTTGAACAACCATTCTATGCACAATGTTAAAAATTACTTCAATGGCAAAATGCAAGAAATAAGTTTTATTGACGAGTTCTTTTAGAATAAGAAATAATTAAGTTTTGATTATTTAGCCCTATTTCCGCATAATTAACGCACTTTTAATGATTACGAACATGAAATCATACTTACTCTCTCTTCAATTATAGTTTCATCATCGGAGAAATCGGTCGAAGCTTCGTCATGTGAAAGGTTCCAGTCTATATTTACATTATCGAATAACGTTTTCTGCCGCTGAAGCGCGTGATTCAACTATATAATTAAACAAAAAAAAACATTAGCTTATTTTCATTTTCTTGTCTATACTAGCGAAATTTTAAATTATAATTTATCAATAAACTCACCAATTCCTGACACGTATGATGCCCTACTTCTTGGGCAATATCCAGCGGTGTCTTTCCTTGCTTATTACGAAGCGTAGGATCGGCGCCTGCCTTTAATAATAATTTCATGGCTTCTGCTTTATCATGTTTAGCGGAGAGATGCAGAGCCGTGTCTCCTTCCGTTGTAATTTTATCTATAGTGCCTGTTGGCATATTTTGAACTAGGAAATCCACTATATGTAAACTATTTCCCATTTCTCTTAAAATCGCTAAATGAAGAGCTGTTTCGCACAGATCCTGATACGAAATAAATAATAAATGTTAATAGAAGAATTAATAGAGAAACTGTGCTTTCGTTTCGAAAGCTTTAGACGTACCGATGTGGGTAAACTAGATGATAAATCTACGTTTTCTGCATAAACTTGTAACAAGTGATGTAAATCTCGATTATTTACAGCGTGTTCAAGATCTGATAGCAGATCCTGATCGTTAACACAAGTTCTTGTAATATATTTCTTATCTACATATTTGGCTCTAATAAATTCGTATCTTTCCTCCCTATAAACAAAAATTATAAATTGAGGTAAGATGTGTTAAAAAATTGAATATTATATCATACTAATATATGAAAAAATGTAATTACATGGTAGACGTGGGGGAAGGCTTAAAATTATGTCGTAACATTGCTTCCATAACTTCGTTAAAAGCTTGATTTGTCATGTATCTGGCTAACAATAACTGAGATGTACCAATATTATCAAGTGTTAATGATTGTATTCTAGATATATGGACACCTAAATCCCTGTGTATACCGCTGCATTCTATGCACACAATAATTCCAAAATTTGTTGACAGCCATGTTGCATCTAAAATGAAATATTATTTATTCACTATATCAGTTCATTAAATCTTTATATTTTATTTTATTACACATGAAGAAAAAATACAGAAACATTTTTAAATATTTCAGGAAATTATTGACGTAATGACTGAAATAAATAAATGTATTGCTTTCATTTATCTGCATCATTATGTGAATCTTATATTTTTCATAAAAATAAAATAAAAAGTAATTGACTATTACATACCATTTTGAGAAGAACAGTCACAGCACTTATCATTACCAGGTAACCTCATGACACACCTTATTACAGCTTGCTGCAGTTCGACTAAACTAGGATTACCATGATTCGCTTCTGGCTTACCACTAGCATCAAAGGCTCTTAATAAAGCACGCTCTTTACAGTTGACTAGGACGGACATCCATGCCCGTTGATCCGTTTCGTCCTCAGCTTGAAAGTGATAAGTCCTGTTATCTATTAAATATAAAGTTAATCATTAATAATGTAAATACAAAAGAATATAAAACAAATTTCATTAATATTAAATTGTTTGCCATGAAAAGGAATAAAGAAACACTTACAACTTATAAGATCGAAACTTCTTTTATCGTCAGGTACCAGTTTAATTTGGCACGTTAATAAATTTACCCTTGTAGGGGGTTTACTCTCGTCAGCATGGCATATATCCAGGTATCCTTCCGCTTGTACGGAACACCTTCGTTTTTGCCAAACTCGTCTCATTTTGCCTTCGCTTTTTTTTAACAGATGGCCAGTTCGAGTTACACCATGTTGTTTATCACCTTGTAATTGATGCAGTGAATACCCACTACTTGTGTTTGTATTTAACTATTACAGGAATGAAGCAATTATATGGAGGTTACATGAAAATTTTTAAGATAATTAATGCTAAAACGAATGATTAATTAATACCTCTTTATCACATCCAGAACTTTTTAGTAGACTTCTAAGCTCCATTAATCGCCTTCTTTCTTCATCTTGAGCCTGTCGAATTTTTTGGAGTTTCATACTTAAGTCGACAACATATGAACCAAAATGTTCAATAGTTTTCAGTCCATCTTGAAAATAGCTTTAAACATAAAAATTGAATTGCTTAAGTTAATAATACAATGTTTGAGTTTTAAATCTAAATACATTCATATAATTATTACTTTGTTTGTGCGTGATAATATTCAACTAAATGTTGCAGGAGCTCGATACCTTTTTTAGTCTTAATTTCATTAACTTTAATTAAATACTGAAAAAGATTATATTATGAGTATTAAAATAATATTTCAACGTTTTAGTCTCTGTAAAATCAAACTTACTTCACACATTTGTAACTGAAATAATCGCCTTTCCTTTTCCATTTCATCAGCTACTTCTGCTGCAGTAATTTCAGTGCGAATGAGGCCAGCCTCTTTAGCATGCTGCTTTTTTTCTTTTTCAATTTTTGCATATTTAGCTTCATAATCTTTCCAAGCTTTGTCAAAAGGTCTTTTAAGGTCACCTTTAACTCCCTTCAAATCACCTTTTAACACTGAGTCCAAAGGAAACATTACAATGTTACTAATATTCTGCATCTGTAAATATAATTTATTTTTATTATTTTAACTTTTATAAAGTTCTGGAAATTAAAAAGTTGAAATACATACTAATGTTTTCATTAAAGCACTCAATTCTTTGGTTACAACAGCAAATTTAAGAAAAGCTGCACCAATATCAGGTTCCTGTTCCTTAAGTGCAGCATCTCCTAATCTTTCAAGTGCTCTTCCCAAATACATTTCATTGTCAACATGAGCTAAAATAAAAGAAATACATTCGAAATGAATGAAAGTTTAGTTATAAAAGATATAACTATAAATATATGTAATATTACTAACCATTTCCTGAATTGTATATTGCTTTAATTGCCTTTTTAAGCTTTGTAAGTCCATCACGATCAAAATCGAGTGTCTATAAAAAAATATGTCCAATGTTATTGATATATTATGACAGTTACTATTAAATAAAGATGATTATTAGACTAACTTAATGATAATTGACATTTTTCATTTAAAGATTTAAAGTACACAGTGTAGAGAAGTTATATAATTATGCATATGTAGCTAATCCATTAAAATAAAATAATTATTATAATCATTATTAATTCATAAAGTTAAAATAAATAGACAATTAGAAACTCATAATAGTGATCACTGTTAATAAAAATATTACAAAATAGACAGTATCATTTGAATAAGTATTGCCAATTTGATTTTTGATACATTAAGAATTTAGAACAGTTTTATATACTGCTTACAAGCAACATGTGGAAAAATTAAATTTAATTAATTTAATATTAGATCATTTGTAATTTTTATAACAATAAATAATTTTTGCTGCTAAATAAAAAACATAATCTTACTATTCTTTCACTATATCATTTAAATATTTTTAAATTATTATTATTATTATTCTTATTATTATTATTAATATATTACTTCCCTTTAATAATTTCTGGCTAAATATTAAATATGGTATTCATTGATACCCAATATATATATATATATATATATATATATATATATATATATAATAGATATAAATATGTACTAGTTACAAATGCTCATGAATTTAATGAAGGAAACAGCTTGATACCCATTTTGGAGTAGGGTGAATCATTTTTAATATAATCTTCAACCTTGATTAAGCACTATAAGACTGTATAAACTTGTAAACATGTAATAAATCAAAGAGAACTGTATACTATAATAATATATAATTTAAAACAGAATAAAACTACATTTTTAAATAATATCTAATATCAATCAATAACTTATGAAATAAATTGATTTAATAATTTAATTTTAAGAGATCTGCATTAAAGTGTACTTAATAAATTTACTTGGGAAATTTCTATGACTTATAAAGCTTCTTCTTAACATAATTTTTTAAAAACTTTAATTTTCTAAATATCAAATATTTCTATTTCTGATTATCATACGTATTTTAATTAAGTTTAGTATTTACAAACTCTTTTATAATTGATTTATAAATTAATACTCACCTCCTCCAGAGCCGCAATAGTTTGTCTGCACTGTGGCATTCTGGAGACGAATGTGGATGTAGTTGGTGAATTGTAATCTCCCCTGGTCTCATCGATAAAATCACTGACAGCGATAAGTCCTGGCATCTTGACAACTTTCTTTTGGACCTCAATGTACAAAATATGAAAAATTCCAGAAAATACTCTTCTGACTACCTTCTTTCTACACCACTTCTACTCTCTTAAAACGACGTACTATTAAGACTGCTGCCTCGCCGTTCTATAGAAAATCCACTCTGGAAAAACGAATGGGCGGATGGGCAGACAGCAACGCAGTAAATCCAGCAAAAGCTTCGCAAAACTGCGTCACACTAAAGGGGATTTTTTGGCGTCGCTCCACTAATTTCTGCACCTACAATACACAAGAGCAGACACCTCGCACGCCGCGAATCAGTCGCGACGGGCAGCGAGGAAGATAGAAATAAGAGACGGCCAAGGAAAGAGCGCGTGTATTATGTACGGTAAAGGCTGCGGAAAAAGCGCGCACGCCAATCGATATACATATCGGGTAGAGAGGCAACTCCTATAAGAGCCTCTATCTGTCTCTTTCTTTCTCTTTCTCCCTTTCTCGCGCTTATTCTCTTCCTCGTTCGCCTAATACAAACGTCTCCGATATTATTTACGAAATCAACATGCGTACGTATATATTTCTTCGTCCCGTGTACAGGTAGGTATATGTACGTACGCGCGCTTATTGCATATATAAAAAGGACAAACGGCGACGGAGGACGGAAGAGCTGTCATGTATAGATGTATATATGCGTGCATTATATATATATATATATATATATATATATATATATATATATATATATATAACGAAAATATCGTCAGGATATAACGAGACGAGTGAAAGAGAGCGGGAAAGAGAAAGAGAGATAGGAAAAGAAGTACATAAAGAAAAAAGACAGGGCTATAGGGAGATAGAGATCACAGATACAAAAAAGAGGAGGATGCACATGATACAATGTATATAAGTAGAATTTTACTATGCTTCACGCATATTCTACACATATGTATATATTACGTATGTGTTCATACCATATACACAGGTGAGCTCGCATTGCGTGTGTGCGCATATATTATGTTTGTATACAATACACATACTATAATAAGTATCTAAACGTACCAAATGGAATTGCGCCCCTGTCGGGTGCTAGATAATAATATGACGCGAATCACTGTCCACCCGCTTCGTTCTCCAACTGCGGTCATCGCTCCATCAGCAATTCGGTCGATTATCATTTTTTCATCATATTACCATCGTTCAGAGGGCGATTCAGAACCTGCACACGTACTTTATGTTGTAATATATACACAAGCGCGCGCGTCCGAAAGCGTGCAAAAGTGTTGCCTATTTATGTAGACCTTTTATACCCGATCCAAACGGCACATCCGATTCTTATGTATATAATATGCATGTAGGTAGTGTAAATAACTCGCGAAATAGCGAGGACGCGGGCAGACCCCGTGTCTCCCGAAATCGGAACAAGAGTCCTCGGGATATAATAACCACATATACGCGACGACGTCTACTTTATGCGCGAAGGCGAGGCGTAACGCAACGCAACCGCGCAATCGCAACGCAACCAGCGTAAACTATACGGACACAATATACAACTCAACTACTACGATAATTCACTCTTAATTCTCTATCTCTGTCACGCGCACGCGCGCGGTGGTCGAGCTAGCTATGCTGTGCTTTTCCGCCCCTCTTGCTTTTCTTTTAACTTTTTGCCGAGGAGGGAGCGAGACACAGAGAGCAGAGTTAGTAAATAGTAAATGCGGAATATCTGCCTCGTGTCTATCCTGCTGCTTTCGCTATTATAATATAATATCGACGCTATATACACCAGTGCACACTGTGCTCCGCAGCCTGCAGCCGCGGAAAAGCGCATGTGTACGCGCGCGCACTACAGTGTAGATGAGCCATGTATATACATATATATATATAACACATGGAAGGGAACCACACCACCACCAGTACCGCCAAGTGCGCAGGTGGTGGTATTATTGTCTCTTTGCAGCACAGCACAGCCAGGCTCAGGCACAGCCGCACGGCTGCGGGCTGTGGCCTGAAGCCTGCCGCCTGCCCTGCATGGTGTGCGTGTGTGGCCCAAGCGCGCGGCGAGATCCTCCAGCTCCTCGATCTCTATTATCCTCGCTGCAGCCCTTGTATTTGTATTATTTTACAGAGCACACCTGCTCACGTACACACGAAACGCGAGGTGCGTGCTGTTGTCCGTGTATGTATTTATAAAAGGTGCATACAGCAGTAGCACGTTGTATATATGCATGTGTGTGTGTATGTGTGTGTGTGTGCATGCATGGAGATGTGTATGTATGTGTATGTATGTATGTATACAAGCTCATCCTATGCCTCTCGGTCGTCCTCTCTCTCTCGCTCTGCCTATCCCTCTTTTCCTTTTGTTATACCATTTTATACAAGCAAAGCAATCCTCTTTTTTCGCTATACAACAACTGCTCATGATATAGGGTCTGGATTCGTCGACTCCTGAAATTTTGGCTAATGGTCCTGATGATAGTTGTACATCTGACACTTGAGAAGATGTATTTATTAATAATGCACACAATTTGAAGAACGATTACGATACTCGTTTACGTATTTGAATTATCGAAAATGATACTGAACTGATAAAGTTAATATTAAACGCCACAATAATTGGGAATATATTATATATACATATCATTTTCGAAGCATCACAAAAAGCTTACATTATCGTCAGCATATCCTTTCTTTTGATTTTATTTTTTTGTTTACTGCTGTTTCCTGCTGTTTCTGTTTTCAAATTATAACTATGATGTTCATACAAAGTTAATTATGTAACATAATTTTACTGAAACACAGTTTACTGAATTCATTCATTATTATATTCTACTTGTAAATTATTTATACTAAGTCTCATAATTTCTATATTATGGTTTTTTTAATTCTCTGCTAAAATTTATTGAAAATTGAAAGGGAATTGTGGTTGTGACAAACTGTATTTATTACATGTTTATTACTTAACACCATCTCTGTATATTACATAAATAAATATTTATCATATTTGTTACACCTTTGGTACACTCTGAATGTATCAGATATATTTATATTGATTTTAATTAACAAATAATACTACAGCTATTTTGAACTATTACTAGCTTCCTATATAGACTACCAAATCCACATGTAGCGTCTATTTTGATTGCATAAATTATATTTGGACTTAATTTAGAAATATTTCAAATATTTTAAATAATTTAATTAATTCTTATTTTTAAATTGTTTTAATTTAGTAAAGTAGTCGATGCGTGCAGTAGCGATGTTCGTGAATTTCTAGAGTGATTTAAAAACTTCTTATTGTAATAATATCGAGATATCGGCGATATGGTTTCCTTTGCGTAGTGCGCAGTGTGAACTGCGCATACCTCGCGAATAGTGAACACGTATTCGAGTTCGAACTTCGAACTCGAAATCATTGAGACTCTAAGACTACAGTATCTCGAAAGTCGATCAACCTTTTCCGGTTGGCAAGATCATAGAAAAGGTTTTGTTGACAGCTTTTGCAACAGTAAAAGTAATTTTTGTACTATATTTAGAACATATTAAGCATTAAACTTTCTAGATTAATGTTTCTTTCTTTCTGATATTTTGAATAAATAATAACATTTTCCAAAGTTTTCTTTCATTACTGTCTTTGGAATTCGGCTCTTTCACGTGTTACACTCGTTTCTCTTTCAGTTCATTAGTCTTTAACATTATTAACTAATTTTTCGTCCTTTTCAGATGCCTTCTGTAACATTAAAAGACGTTGATCAACATAAATTTGTTAAAGCATTTGCTGCTTTTTTGAAAAAGTAAGTATTTTTACTTGTAAAACCAATTCTAACCTAATTTTATGCAGTACTCTTGACTCAATTGAGTGATACAAATCAAGTGGATTTATTTAACTGTTTTTTATGTTTTTATATTGCTATACATAAAAATGTTATGATCTAAATTAATTATTTTGTAAATATACTTATGAATATTAAAATATTGTTTAGTTGTTTTTGGTTTTAATTAAGCAAACTATTTATATTGTGTTTAGGACTGGCAAGATGCGTGTTCCTGAGTGGGTCGACATTGTAAAATCAGCCAGGTTTAAGGAACTTGCTCCTTATGATCCTGATTGGTATTATATTAGATGTGCCTCTTTGGTTCGACACATCTACATTCGTAGTCCTATTGGAGTTGGAGCTGTAACGAAAATATTTGGTGGTCGTAAACGCAATGGTACACATCCAAGCCACTTCTGTAGGTCAGCTGGTGGTGTTGCACGCAAAGCTCTTCAAAGCTTAGAACAACTTAAGTTAATTGAAAAGAATCCAAATGGTGGACGTAAACTAACAAGTCAAGGGCGTAGAGATCTTGATCGAATTGCTGCTCAAGTGAAAGCAAAGAGCAAAAAACAATTAAAATTACAAGAAACTCTTGTATTGTAAAAATCACAATTTTTATTAAATAAAAATATTTAAAAATGTATATAATGTTATTTAAAATGCATTAATTTCTTTTAATGTGTAATGACAAATTTTACTAATAATTGTTCAAGTGGATAATTCTATTTCATTATAAAAGTCAAATTTGAAATCTTATTTTTTAAATATTTTCCTATAAATTTTATTTTTATTTTAAGTATTTTAAGCTTTATTAATTTTAAGAAATAAAATAGAATGAAGCAGTTCACGTTTATTGGAATTGTTATAGTTAATTAATGAATTATATCATTTAATAGAAGTTGGATAATAATTATAATTGTTTTTGTAATAATTCTTAATTAATATATCAACTGCTATTTAGATATTTTGAAAACAACTGCTAGGAAGCTTTAATAAAAGTAGGCGTTTATGTATAGTTAAAGATTTACATTCATTGCTCAGGATTTCTACTTTAATAAATTCTTTATATGGAATATTTTAAGGAATTTAAATATAAATATAGTATAGGTACATCTACATCCTCACGTTTGTCAGTATAAAAATTGAAAACTTCATTGTGCTGAATCTGGAATGACGAAAATGACATCAGACAACCTAGAGGTAAATATTTACTAAATGCAAAGAATTTCATTTAATTTCAAATAATAATTTTTCCAGTGCTTAAATGTAAACAAAAATTATTAATTTCAGTAACAAGTCTCAGCTATTTACAAAAAATATGAAATTATTAATAAAGATTTATTAACAAAATTATTTAGAAGATTTTATTGACAAAATTACGCCAATAAAAGTGAATGAATCGAATATAGGATTCGAAAGTCATCAGTTGTGCGTGGGTGTATATTTATATTATAGAGTTCATATAATCTGATATAATTTTCATGCAGACAAACATAAATTTACACAGGTTAACATGTACAATTTTACATAGTATTATTTTGGTATGATTTCGGCTTCTGTAATGAGCAGGTTGGACTTTATAGTTCAAAATAATTTAGTAAAGTGTATGTAACCAATGTAACTTGGTAAACACACTGAACACCATCCATGCAAACAACATTCATATATATATATATATATATATATATATATATATATATATATATATATATATATATATATATATATATATAATCATTGTCATCTATACGTAATCTATACTCAACAGGTCTCACGCTCAGACGCTTAGGCTCTACGCCTTCAACTCAACTCAAATTGTTTTCTCAACTAAATACTGAGTCAATATCATATTTATAATGTATTTGAATCAGAATATCTGATAATATTTATAAATCTGGTTTTACTCAACTGAACCATTCAACTCAACACATTTCAATTTTCAAGTCAATACTCCATAACCAAACGCAAGCCAAAGTCAACCAAATGCCGAACGGCCGAACTGCTGAAGATCAAGCATATAGGCATAGGATATAATAAAAGCCAACACTGCCGAACTGAAGACTCGAGATAGAGAGTGCGCGAAATTCTTAAAGAAATTCGGATGTTGTCGAAAAGTAAAGAAGAAATCGCTTTGTTGCAGCTATTGTTTATAAGAATGTTATAACAAAAAAGTAGTAAACGAATAATATAGGAACAATGAGTTTTTCTAGCGATGAAGTTAATTTCCTTGTCTACAGATACTTACAGGAGTCAGGTAACTTGCAACATCTTTCATAACCTCAAATTTGCCGATTGTTTTGACTTAAAGACTTGCATATTGTAATTTTCATGTTTAATATCTCAAATTATTCACATATATTTATAATTAGAAAATTGATTTCAATGTAATAGATTTTTAAAATTCTACCTTTCTAAATTTTTAAGTCAATATGTTTAGTGTTAGTTATATTTCAAATAGATAAGTACAATATATTTTCATTATTTATATAATAAATGAATAAAACATAAACAATTTTTAAACAATTTTGGATTATTTTGAACTTTATTTCATTATTTTAATTCTAGGATTTCAACATTCTGCTTACACATTTGGTATAGAATCACATATATCGCAAAGTAATATTAATGGGGCCTTAGTACCTCCTGCTGCCCTTTTATGTATTCTTCAAAAAGGTTTGCAGTACACAGAAGCTGAGATTTCGATAGGTGAAGATGGAACAGAACAGCGAATGATTGAATCATTATCCTTGATCGATGCTGTGATGCCCGATGTTGTTGCATCAAGACAGAATCAACAAAATCAACAGAAACAACAAGTTAAAACAGAAATTCAAGATACAAATGGAGAAGAAGGTAGTATTAAATATTGATTAGATGAACAAAATTTAATATCACTGTATTATAATACCTGGTACACCCTGGTTTATAAAATTTTAATTTTTACAAACCTCCTTTCAAACCAGGAAAGTAAAAATGTTTCATTCTATAAGATATCTAATACTTCAAAATATTTTTAATATTTAGCTTGTTTTTTAATTTTTTAAATTTAATTCATGTATTAAATATTTTAATGTATTAAAATTATTTTGAAATAATTATTAGTTATCTGTTGTTTTAAAACAAATAATACTTTTATTTAAAAGAAAATGAAAACTATATTACTAATATTATTATTCAAATCATATAAACTCATGGGCATACTTTACTATATTTTATAACATTGTTAAAAATTTTTAATTTTTATTGAATAATTAAAAAAGCTTTATTAAAGTATATGCATTTTTTATTTAGTAATTTAAAACATTTAATATATTCATTGTATACATAAAACGATTATGTTTGAATTTTTCTTCACCTACTTTACTTTTACAGTTGTTACTTCTAATGAGGGTGTGGGTGCCAATGACAAGGGAGGAGACAGAACTGAAATGGAAACTGAAGATCAACAACAAGGGCAAGGTACTGGACCAAATGCTAATTCAGTGAAAATCCCAGCAAGTAAAGCCACAAAGTTATGCGGTCATGAATCAGAAGTATTCATTTGTGCCTGGAATCCAACAATGGACTTATTAGCTTCTGGATCTGGAGACAGTACAGCTCGTATATGGGATATGTCTGATAATTCACAATCTCCTAATCAACTAGTTTTAAGACATTGTATTCAAAGAGGAGGCACTGAAGTTCCAAGTAATAAGGATGTAACTTCACTTGACTGGAATGTTAGTTTTCTATTTTATAATTTAATTTTGTCATGTATAGTAAAGATATTTAATAACATACACATTCCATAGAGTTAATCATAAAAATAAGAAAAGCGAAGATTTCTAGATTTTATTATTGAATAGTTCATTTACATTCTATTTTAACTATTTAATAATTTTATTGCTGTTTGCAGTGTGATGGAACTTTATTAGCAACTGGTAGTTATGATGGTTATGCTCGTATATGGACCACTGATGGAAGATTGGCATCGACATTAGGCCAACACAAGGGACCAATTTTTGCATTAAAGTGGAATAAAAGGGGCAATTATATTCTTAGTGCAGGAGTTGATAAAACAACGATTATATGGGATGCAGCTAGTGGGCAATGTACTCAACAATTTAGTTTTCATTTAGCACCTGCTTTAGATGTTGATTGGCAAACTAATACATCTTTTGCTAGTTGTTCTACGGATCAATGTATTCACGTTTGTAAACTGCACGTTGATAAACCAATCAAAAGCTTTCAAGGTCATACTGTAAGTTAAATATTTGATTTATTTATTATATTCATTTTGTACTTTTTCTTCCTAAAAAATATAATTATAGATATGTATATAACTATAATACAAAAGGATACTGATAGTGTACATTATAAACAAAATAATTCTAAATAATATGAAAAATTAAATTGTTTATTTATAGAATGAAGTAAATGCCATAAAATGGGATCCTCAAGGAAATCTATTGGCCAGTTGCTCTGATGATATGACCTTAAAAATATGGTCTATGAAGCAAGATACTTACTTACACGATCTCCAAGCACATAGTAAAGAAATTTATACGATTAAGTGGTCTCCTACTGGGCCTGGTACGCAAAATCCAAATATGAATTTAACCCTGGTCAGTGCATCTTTTGACTCAACCGTAAGGTTATGGGATATTGACCGTGGTGCTTGTATATACACTTTAACTAAACACACCGAGCCAGTATATAGCGTAGCTTTTAGCCCAGATGGCAAATTCTTGGCTAGTGGAAGTTTTGATAAATACGTTCATATTTGGTCCACTCAAGTAAGTAGCATTTATGAAACTTTAACTTAATTGATAAACTGAAAATTTTTATTCTTAACAATTTTCACAGAGTGGTCAACTAGTGCATAGTTACAAAGGAACTGGGGGGATTTTTGAGGTATGCTGGAATAGCAGAGGAGACAAAGTTGGAGCTTCAGCTTCTGACGGCAGTGTTTTTGTCCTTGATCTTCGTAAACTGTGATTAATGACAAATAATTAGACTACCTGCGATAACATAAAAATGTCTAATTTAGGTTTTCATATGAAATCAGCCGCGGTAATTTAAATAATAGTCAACATTTTTTATATTATTTTGACGCCTTCCATTTACTGTCTTATTCGACTTTTACATTGCTATCTCGCAATTTTAGAGGTAGTTTTCAAATGTAATTTTTTATATCATGTGAGGTAAAAAGTTAAATTGTACATTAAAGAAGTTTATGTAAATCATCACACTTTGCGTTTACTAAAGACTGTAGAAAATATTAATTATTATGAGAATCAATAAGTCTATAAAGTATGTATTGTTCTAATTTTAATATGGAATACTATTATATAACTAAATGTGTATATTATTTCTGGACAGAAAATAAAATTTTTAATAAATATACTAAAAAATGATTACAATTTTTCATGTTTATTTTTCATGTTCATAATATAATATTTTTTCGTTTTACATAATTTTGAATCTACAATTAATTAATGAATAACAATAGCTTTTAACGGAAACATAAAATTGAAAAAACATTATTGATTACTTGAACATTTTCATATGATTTTGGTATTCAGATACAAATACTTTTTCGAAAGTATCATTGGATCAGCATATGTAATTATATAAATTAATCTAAAGAATGAAGTGCTAAATTACACTTACATATTCTATTATGAAATGGAAAAAATTATAATTACTGATTGAAAAAAAAATATTTTCATAAAAATTAAAACATTTGAAAAAAATTGTATATGTACAATTTATATTTATACAAGTACACCGTATATATCAGTATACACAGGTACGACAATACCAACTACTCAAATAAACCACTAAAGTTATCGATTAGAGGAGACTTGTTTCGACAGATTCGAGATTTATTAATTTATGTTATTTGGATCATTTACTTTGGATCTTTGGGTGTCGCAATGGCGGGGTTCGCAGGCAGACACAGGCAGAGGCATCGTGCGCAGTCGATTAGAGCGTCATCTATAACATTTTATATAGATCAATACTACTTCTTGAATGGAAACGAAAACTTAGATAGCTTGTCACCTTTAGCGCTAGTGCCACTGAGCACCTCCTGAGCCATTTCTGAGCACTGTGCATTAGCCACATGCTTTAGCCATGCTTTAGCATTAGTATTATCTGGTATTATGGTTGATTCATGATTGATTTGACATCGCCTTGACTTGACAGTTCTTAATACGATTAACGCCATATGTGGCCATATTTTTATCTACATACAGCTCCATAATAACAGATAAAACTTTGTGCAGTAACCTATAACGATTGCTAAAGTCTTTATCTATTTATCATAAGATTTATTCAACTGTATTTCAAAGCTTTGGTAACAATAGATTTAAGAATATTTGTTTATGTATTTATTTTAATTATTTCTTATAATGGTCTATTTAGTTCTTGTAGAATGTCGGGAAAGGTGAGAACAAAAACAGATAAACCAGAAGATATAATTGCTTACAGTGAAGTAGCAGTAAGAAATAATGCTGCTGTTGTGGAATATTGTAGAATATCAATGGCAGCTCTTTCTGGTGGTACAGCAGGACTCTTAGGTCTCACAGGATTATACGGATTTGGATTTTATATTTTTGCTGTAACAAGTTTGTGGGGGATGCTTCTTATGAAAGCTGGTGGTCAATGGAAAAAGTTTTTTATGAGTCGACAAAGTTTGCTTACAAATGGTTTCTTTGGCGGTTTATTTACATATGTATTGTTCTGGACATTTCTGTATGGAATGGTGCACGTTTATTAAAGCACAAATAAGTGTAAAGATTGTTTTAGTATAAGTGACTCTATCATATAATTCTTGCAATATATTACGTTTTATTTTTTTGTTAATTGATACATTCTAGATAACGGTTTATTCGAATAAACCTAAAACATTCATTCTAGCAGTTGATTTAAAATGATAACTAATCACATTATAATTAATTCAAAATTGTTAAATTTCACACTTATATATTTTACCTGCAATATTGTGTTATCACTATTATTAAATTTAATATAATTGTATTTATAATATAGCAATTGAATTCATAAACTAGATTTTAGTTTTTAATTTTATAATATTCACATACTATTTATTAAATTATATACATAATAAATCAATCAAAAACCTATAAAATATGTATTTTACATAAATGAATATGGTGGCTACAATAATTTATAATAGTTTTGCATATAAATAGGAATGCAATAATAAATAACAATCAAAAACTGTCATAATGAAAAATTATATTAAATTAATATATATATTATATAATATTATATAATTTATACAATTAATATTATATAATATTTACACAAAAATATTTTTGTTTTGCATTGGTTTCTTAGTATGAATTTCATTGTGAAAAATAGATTAGTAAGGTATAAAAAAAATTGTTTCTACAGAAATCATTCTTTTAAAATTTAAGAAATCTATCATGAATAGATAAGATAAAATAAATGCAAATGAACAATATTGAAGTACAGTAATATATATATTGTTGTTTATATCTACTATTGTACTAATCCTAGAGTAAATATTTATAATTATTTTATTTTATCTATTCACGATAGATTTCCTAAATTTTAAGAGAATGATTTCTTAAGAAACATTTTTTTTAATACCTTACTAATTTATTTTCCACAATGAAATACATACTATGAAACCAATGCAAAACATAAATATTTTAGATTGATTAGATTGAGAATAATTTACCTTCAAAATTATTTCAAAATCCAACTTTGGATTTTGAAATAGCATCTTTTATTTTTAGCTTTAATTATAAAAAAATTATAACTTTAGCCGAAACACATGCTTGATCTTCAAATAAAATTTTCCATGAATCCTTTAGTTTGCACTTGATATTTTTTTTATAAATTTTATAAAAAATAATTATAATTTTAAAAAATTCTTTCTTAATTTTATGGAAGTTCTAATAAGTGGAATGGCTTCTATGACAATAACTAGCTTTATTAGTGAAATTATTTCTTAAAGAAAAACGTAAATAAAGAATTTAAATTCATAAGTAACTAAAATTCATATGTAACTAAAAGCCATTTTCTTAACAATTTTTTTCAATGTCTGTTTCGTGGATTTACTCGGGAAGTATTCATAAATAATAACAAAAAATAACTTGACCTGGACTAAACATCATGTGATCTAATGAGTTTTGAAAGCTCATGAAAAAAATTAAGATTATCATTTTTGTGATCTAATTCAAGTAAAATAAATGCACTAATATAAAAAATCTGTTAAATTTACATTCAGTTTACAAACAAAACCAATTTGGAAATCACCGGTTTCAGAATTAACTTGTTTATCTATAAAATATATGAAAGTTGAGGGTTGAATCATGAAAAATAATACTTGTGCGCAGAACTGGATTTTTTATGTTAGAAAAATTACTAGAATCATTTTTAGAATTCTCATTGATATAATTGTTATAGATGTAATTATCTGTAATTTGCTAAAAAGTCACAGGGGTGGTGAAGTTAATGGCGAATTCATTTTTGAATCCTCTAATTTTAAAAATATTATAAATGAAATTCAGTTTTAATAATTTTAATTACGAGTTCTACATTTTTGAAAATTCGCAATCTGATATTCATGGGAGAAAATGCAGTAAGTATCACTAAGTTTTATTCTGAAATAATATTCAAAAGTTTGTAGAAGAAATTGTTTTATGAGGAAAATGATAGTTCCTTACGTGAAATACTTAATTTCAGTAGTAACGCTCAACGGAGATCGTACTTAACTTCCCTGGTCCTGATCTGAGATTATGAATAAATGCAAGCAATTTCCGATAGTTCATAAAATTTTAACAAGAAATAAGCCTGTTCAAAAAACTCGGGTCGATTTATTCGACATCGATTCTATTTCAATGGAATTTACCTCCATTTCGACATAGTTTTCGCGATTGGATCTATGCCTATTCTATTCTAGACGCTGTTAATCTAAATAAGTGAAATTTTATTTAGCTTGAGTGCATTCACTTATTTTGAATATCTACATCGACCTTGTATAAAACATCAAGAATTACCTTTGTTCATAAGTGAAATAATTATGTCAGTATAATAAAGTCGAATCTTCTAAAAAAAAACTTTTCATAAAATACATCTTTCAATTGTAGCAAAATTTAAAATATTTAAAATTTTTTAGAAACAATATAAATGATACTTCTGTCGACTGTTGTGAATTAAATTTACAACTATTTTTATCGGTCTTAGATTCCTTATACAATCATATACTAATATGTTTTGGTAATACTGGTGCAGACAACTTTTTAGTTCTTAAAATCAATAAATGAATGTAACTAGTGGTTACTGCTGTCTAAAATTATTTCATTTTAAACAATTTTTTTGCGACGATTTACGGTATCCTTTTCAAACACTACAAATAAATTGAATCACTTTACAAATTTGTAAAAACAATATTTTTTAAAAAATATATAAATATTACAAATAGGTATACTTTAGTTTTTATTTCATTTCAGTTTTCAATTAGTTTCAACATCCATTATTTTTACATTAAAAAAATCAAAAGAATGATTAGTTTTTTTAATATGTTCATATAAAGTAGATTTTTCTCTATTGTATTTGCAGTCACTTATGTATTCTTTTATACGATATTTAAGTTTACGAGATGTTTGTCCAACATATGAGTATGTACAGTTGTTACAATATATTTTATAAATAACATTAGATAAATCATTAAAATCATTTTAGTCTTCACCTAATTTAATAAATTTGTTAAATTTATTATTAAGACCATTGACAATCGAAATATTAAAGGGTTTCAGTATATTTAAAAATTTTTTTGTAATATATACAATTATATATTTATTATTATTATTATTATTATTATTATTATTATTATTATTATTATTGTTGTTGTTATTATTATTATTTAAATGTCCTCTGTTTAAGGAATATTTTAATTTATGAATTTGTTTATTGATGTACTTATTGCTAAAAAATTTGGGATAATCGTTATTATCTAAAAATTCACTAAGAAGTTATTATCTTATTACTTAGTCGACAAGAGAGTATATAGCGCCAATTTTTTGAGATGTAGAATGGTGTGAATTGAAATTTAAAAATCTTTCGGGAAAAGTTGGTTTTCAGAACCAATCAATTTTGAAATTATTATTAAAGTCCTTAATTAATAATAATAATAAATAATAAAGTCTAAAAAGCTTAGACTATTGTTAAGAGATTCTTCTATGGTAAATTGAATATTTTGATTAAACCGTTAAAAACTGTAAGGATATGATTAATTAAGTTTTGAGGTACTGCGATTATGATGTCATCTACATATCTATAATAGATAGGTGCATCAAAACTTAATTTAGATATAGATTCGTTCTCAACACCATTCATGACTATATTAGCTAAAGTAGGACTCATTGGATTCCCTATTGCTGTACCAAAAACTTGTTATAAATCTTACTATTAAAACATAAATAGTTGTTCTTTAAAATAAATTTGACTAAATTAATAAATTCTCAACAAGTAAAATTTGTTTTTAAATGCATATATTGCCAATGTTTTTCGAGGGTAAATTCGTAAATTAAATTTTCATGAACATTAGTAAACAAACTCATAACGTCTAAACTCATTAGAACATATCCTGTGGGAATTTTTTTATTATTTAATTTTTCTTTAAGTTGAAAACTATTACGAATGTTAGAAAAAGGTGTAGGTAAAGTATAAGATAAGAATTGATTAAAAGTTTGAGATATTTCATAAGTGGGAGAATTTATTGCAGAAACAATGGGTCTTTTTGGGAAATCATTCTTATGTATTTTACTATGATAATATAATGACAGTCAGACTGTCCTTATACTACTAAAACAATACTAAAAATAAAATAAAATGAAAAATCAACAACATACAAAATTGCTAAATTTTTATCAGATATATTAGTTAAGATAGTTGGGAAAACCAACTCTTATGTTAAAGATAATTGAAGTTTTTATATATATGAAAATAGCAAGAGATGAATTTATTAAAGATAGTTGAAATATATATATATGAATATATATGAAAATATATATATATATGAATGAATTAAAGATAGTTGAAATATATATATATGAAAATAGCAAGAGATGAATTTATTAAAGTAACAACTTTAGTTTTTAACAATACAATATTTTCTTTCAAAAATGTTTTTCGTGAACAAAAATATAGTTGTCCAATGGGATCACCTTTATCACCAGTCATTAATAATCTGGTAATGAAAAAATTAAAGAATATTGCATTGACTAAGTTAAATTTTGAACCAATCATCTATAAAAGATATGTTGATAACGTCTTTTCAATTGTGCCAGAAAGGTGTGTAGACGAAATGGTGAATATTTTTAATTCTATTCATATTTAGGATAGATTTTTAGGAACAATTTGAGGTGGATTTTGGAAGTTATGAAAAAACTATACATGTATCGAATATATCACTTTCATCTACATTCACTAAAATTTTTCCGTAAGTAAGCCAGATCCAGAAAAATCATTCCAACAAAACTATTTAGCAGAGGCGGATTCATATAATTTTTTTAAAGGGCTCGTTAGAGCTTGTTGTGGAATTGGGGAAAAATTTTATGTCTAACTACCTACAAAATTCCAAATATTAAGATTCATGTTTATTTTGAGATATAATTGCATATTATATCTGTAATTTAATACTTTTTTTCAAAAATTGTTTTTAATTGATGTGACTGAAAATTATATAGAACACAATCACATAAAATACAAATGTACACACATTAACAATACATATTATATTATTTTATAATGAAAATTTGATGCCGCATTTTTTCTTGATGACACATCTATATCAATGTTTTTAATGGATGAATATTTTTATAACTTTGCATGTGTGAAATAATACTGAGCCAGTTATCCAATCAGTTATATCTGTAACCTTTCTTCAGTCATAGTGGATGTCAAATTTACGATTTGAGTCTTTTAATGAAAAAAATTATTTCTTCTGGACTGTCATTTGGTATTTCGAGAATATAAAAAAAATTGCAGTAAAGCGACGAATGCTTGCATAAATGCGTAGATTGCCCTTATTTTATAAATATGTGATCATGTATCACAAATGGCATTTGCGAGATGATTTCATATCAAATTTTTTAAGTTCTAAAACTGTAATTATTTTGCACGCGATTCGGAAAATTGCTAGGCGACATGATTGTGATAGACGATTTCAATGCCCCCACGCTATTGAGAAATGCCATATAGACACGAATGATAATACAGCTGGCGATGGTCGCTATGGTGGAACTATAGTGCAGTAATAAATAAAGACCCCTATGATTTGGAAATTACGTATCAGTCGTGACTGTGGCCTCGGATAGAATTAGGACTCAGGTGATCGAAATGGTCTTGACGGTGTGTTTACCAGGATAATAGTCATCTTTTAGATGAACAAGAGAGCTCTTAGACACGGAAATTGGAGGGAGTTTTTCAAAACTTATAGAATATCCCTCTAAAGACATTTATCCGGAATTGGAGAGACATTAAAGAACAGAAACATTGGCAGAAGTAATCAATGAATTTCTTCAAAACCCGTGTGAGAGGCTTTTATGACTTGAAAACGCATACGGTGAAACACAGAAGGGAGACCTACTGGTGGATAACAGAAATGGCCGAACTGAGTGATATTCGCAATTTACGACAGTAGGGCCAAATGAAATGTTGAAAGTGACTAATTAATGGACAAGATATAGACTCTCGCCCTTAAATCCATGGTTACTAAATTGCAAACCCATGGTATAGGAGCGATGGCCACGTGATAAAAAGTTACGTTACTATCGTGCTTCGAAAAAAAACAAGCGGGTGGATGTTGGAAGATAAAAGATCGAAAAACGAATAAACGAATCGTTATGATCACTCGGTATATAGAACTACCGTATAGGTTTCAGCTGATTTAAGTAATATGAAGAACAGTTTTTGGAATACTTAATACACTATGAAGATATTAATTTAATTGTGGAAAAAAGTGTCAAATGAAGAATTGATGGAATCGTGAGAAATTTTAATTATGTTCACGACGCAAAAATTGAAACATAATTAAAATTATTTATTAACTTCATCAATTGTTTACTTGACTACTTTTTTCACAATTACATTTAATACCTTGATAAATATTGTAAATTATTATTTTGTTCAGTTCCTTTATTTTATCGATTTTTAACACTGTAGTTATTTTGTTCAGTTCCTTTATTTTTACATTTTACCTTATTAAAACATCTTTGTTCTTTTTCTATATATTCAACGATAGCTAATACTTTCTTACTATCACACATATTAATATCACATAAATATTTCAAATGTTGCTTTCGCATATTGTCTCGTAAATATTATGTATCCTTATATGGATAGGAGGTTCACCGACTTATTTAAGTAATTATTAAAATGAATAAAAGTTTATTATGTTTATAATAAAAAAGAAGAGGAATATGAATGAGTTTCATTTTGAAAAAAATTACTTATAGTTGAAAGCAACTTTATGTTAAGATGACAATGTTTAATTAATTATACTGTAAAAATATGAATCAATTTTTTGAAAATTGTAAAGCTTTATAATTATTTAAAGAAAAAATTAAGAAAAAAAATTTTATTTTACTGTTTTTCATTAACTCAAACTTAATATTGGGATCGTACGTCCGTTTTTTATATTAAATTATCAATAGATTGAATTTATGGACGAAAATCTTAATTCATGATGCAACTCTTTCTCTTAATAAATCTAATCCATCAATATTAATAGTGAAGTGACTTTTTATTTCTGTTTCGTTGCGCTACGCTTAATGAGAAATACTAAATATTTATTATGTGCAATCGGATTTTTAATAATTTACTCAGTATATCAAAACACTCCTAAAATTTTAAGGAACTATAGATATGACATTTAAACTTCAGTTAATTAAAATGTTTCTTCTTTCGTTAAAAATAGTCGATTATTGAAATAATTAAAATATTTGTTTATTTGATTCAACGTATCTTTAAATCAAGTAAATTATCATATGCCAATATATAGTGCTACAAATTACTTATTTTTTTAGATAAGCAAAAGTAGAAAACTATTTCTTTTTGTACATATAGCAGAGATTAAATATACATCAACTGCTACCTGAGATTTGAAAAAATTCCATGCGCGCATTTTGATTATTAAATCTTTTAAAGAAACACTGAGAAGATTTATGAATCTTGTTTGTACGTTTAAGATAATTGTATGAACGCTAATACTTGATAAATATAACTTCTGTTTTTATTATCTCTGAATATTTCGATCTCTATATCGTACCAAAACTTAACCTAGATCCCTTAAATAACATTTGGCATGAACTATTATATTGTAATTTAAATATGCTATTTTATCAAAATTCCTTGGCATGCTGGATTTTTGAACATTTGAGCAGACGGTTGCTTCAACGGTCTTGTTCAAACATCAATAACAACGTAGGTGGCAGTGTAAAAAATTAAAAATTTCATATCATTCAAATCGCGTCGTCTTCAGCTACTCGCCAAACAAATTCGCACACGAAAAGATAAAGGCTCTCGGAATAGATTTCAGATTCATCGGGGCTTTTTGAAACATTTTATTACTTCTGTATATACAGCCACTGATCGAGATAAAAGAGCAAAAGTATTAACTTATTGCATGCTACACGGACTCGTCAGGCTGGATAACGGTATAAAGTAGAACGTTAATATGCACTGAGCGAAAAGGAACGTTAGCATTACTTGAGTAACTTTGGTAAAATGCTTCTCGAACTCACCACGTTAGTTTTACGGGCGACTCACGTAGTTTTAAGTTTGAAAACGTTGTTTTGACAGTCGCTTACTCTGTTAAATTTATTTATTTATATATATATATATATATACACAAAGTGAAATATGGTTTTTGTTTAGGATATTATATGCCAAGAATAATAAAATATGATATATATAAATATCACTATTTACTGGCTCTCTTTCATGTTATTACTCTATTTTATTTATTATTATATTAATTTATGTAAAACAAATGGTACATACTAGACTATTACATTATTTACTTGAAATAAACTTCTGATAAAATTTGTCAATATATTTATAAATAAATAAAATGAATCTTTTGGTTAAGTACTATTTCTATTTATATTAGGTTAGGTATTATATACTACTGTGAGCAGCACTGTTAAAACTACGCCTTTCCTAACGTTGATTTTAGGCGACACGAGTTACCTAAGTACTTACGTAGAATCTACTTGATTTTTAGGTTACCATAACGTTTCTTTTCGCTCAGTGTGCGAGGGTCTTCCTTTGCCTACTATCTGTCGATCCAAGATGCAGGGCGATACCCCATCACCGTCGCTCCGGTCATCCCAGAAAATCAACAGTGTCGAACAGCAGGCCAGCCCTTGCGAGAGCGAGTCCAAAGTTTTCTGGTCTCAGCGGCTCGCGTCATTCATTGGTGAGTCCGTTCTTGCCAAAATTTGGCGAACTCTTTTTTTTTTTTAATTATCACGTATGGCATATCGTTTCTTTTTATGAACTTTTTTTATATAAACTTATGGCTATTACAATATTAGGATTTTAAACCTTAGAGTACCGGTATAACGCATATATACGTCAGAAAATAAATCATTTTAAAACACCTATTTTGTACCGAATAATGATTAAGAATGATGGATAGTTGTTAATAATAATTAGCAATAAATAATAATAATTATTATAAATAATTATTTTTATTATTCATAAATACATAGTTATATTACCAAAATGTAAAATTATATTATCATATTTTGTTCATCAAAAAGTTCGAATTTTTCACTTTTGATTTCAGAATCGTAATCAGCGAGCCAAAAAACCTATATATATATACTTTTCCATGCGTATAGAATAGTTTTTTTCAATTATGAAAAATTTAACATGGGCATTACAGTCCCGGACCGGCATGACACACATATGAGTCATGCTTCGACTCTCAAGCATTTAGTCTCAGTTTGGGTTAAAATTCGGGACCTATGATCACTTTGACATATAAACCATACGCATTGAAAATATCTAAAATCCCAGTACTCTAAGGATTAAATAACTAGTTATTTTAATTCCTTTTTTAATAATATATCATTACTTTGTATAATGAAACTGATGTTCTAATTATAGAGAATATTATTTGCAACCTTTTCCCTTCTAGTTTTATAACGACTATTGATATTTAAACGATAAAAATTATATTTAACAATATTTGAAGTAGACGCTTTTGTAACTCGGCAGAGTTCGAATACTGACACTTTGAATAACTTTTGACATGTTCTTGATATGGCTGGCTTATATTCAAAGTTACCTATGCATTTTGTTAGTCAAAGATATTATATTGGCAAACAATTTTAATTCATTAAAATATACAAACGATGTTTCCAACTTCCTCCAGTCAATTTCAACGCTTCATAATATTACTGAAATAAATTGATTAAAATTTTAGCTTTATGGGATTTGATAATGCTTCGGTGGATAGTGGGGGTCTCAAAAGAAACAAGAAATTTCGTTATAACCTTTTTATTTACCAATATTTTCATAACAAATCGTGATTATCCTTACAATAAATTTCATTGATTTTATTATTATTGTTTAGTATTGTATTATTATTGTATTATTTTGTATTAGGATAGCATTATTACACTTATCCGATCAGTTTTCACGATTATTTTAACCAACTTTTAAATTCACTTTCTATCGCTCCACAACCCTTTTAGCGACTATTGTTTCACGTAGCTCCTGTACAGTTCGAAAGGGTTTCCTTTTATAGCTTCATTACGAATCTAATAAAGATTTCTAATGAAATAAATCTATTATTCGTTAAAGATTAAAAATAATTTTTTAAATTATAAATGTATTTTAATGCTCACGAAGTATATAATAATATAATAAATATCTATAAGTCTTGATGCGACTTTATATATAAAATCAAAATGTACAATCTATCAACCGTAAGGTTATTTTCCAAAATTTTCGCTTCGTATTTGAATTGTTACTGCTGATTTACTTTATACACTAGTTATTGCAAAAATTTAGAGTTTTTTTTTATGAAGTATAATATTTGAATTCAGCAAAGTCTAGGGTTTAAAAAGACTCAAGCAAATAGAGAATGTCATCCATTGATATCATTTTTATTCAGAAATAATTTCACAGAGAGCATGACGCGATCAATCGCGTTATGATGGTGGAAGAGCCAATATCCTATGTGTCAATGACCTGCTCTTTCTTTCTAGATACTCTTAACCTCCTTAATACCTCCGAGTAGAATTGTTGACAATTTGTCTGAACGAATGAATGATATTTGTACGGCAACTCTTAATTCGACGAAAGAAATGAGAATTATCTTCATTATTGACTTAACTTGTGCTTACTTTACTGCCTTAATTCAATAGTTTCGTTTCGAAATCGTATCTATAATCCAATGTCCCTCCATTCTTTAAATGTGAAAACTTGACATAAACGTTTTTTTTCTGATGATACCATTTCCGTAAGCTATTTTGAGCAATATAAAAATATCTACGGAGCTTTTGTAGAACACAGTGACCAGATTTGTATAGACGCATAGAGATACATTATTTCGAAACAATACGCCCTCTCAATTGGGGGGAGGGGAGCTAGGCCAAACTGAGATGGGCTCTCTCCAAGGGAATAAAATTTGTAAAAATTGAAATAATCGTCTAAAATATTACTAAAATAGCAAAAATTTAATTATATTTACAACTTTTTTCCACGCAATAATTCGAAGAAATAAAGTTTGAATATTCAAATATACGAGTTCTTATGCCGACTCAATGGTAAACAATTCTCTTAACTGATTTATAATTTCAACAATTACATGTGTGTAGTAAGCATCACTCTGTTTCTCGTTGGATTGGCTAATGGTTGGTCCTCCCCGTATTTGGCCAAGCTATGGATACAGGACAATGTTGACGGAATACCAAAAATTACAAGCGAAGAACTATCTTGGATTGGCTCTCTTATGAATATCGGTAGAATATTCGGCACCTTTGGTGGTGCTGTTGCTCAAGGTAATTAATATGTTTTAGAATTATTTTGGTAAATCAAAGGACCTTGATAGTAAATAGAACTTATTTAAATCAACATTTTTTCTGTCTAAAGAAATCGAATGAAAATATTACTTTGAGAAGTATACTTGGATGCAATGTTATGTTTTGAAACTTCCTAATAAGAAATAAAGTGAAAATCATAAAAATGCATTTTTATTATATATTTTAATATTCATAAGCATTAAAAATAATAATTAAAATCAAAGCATTCGAAAATTCGAAGTTATGATCAAAATGAGAAGAAATGACAAGATCTTATTCATTACCATAGGGCTCGAAGTTTAAGAGTCTTTTTTTATTGAATATCTATATATTGATACAATGGAGATAAAAAATGTAGTTTCTTTTCTAATTGTTGATGAGTCAATTAGACAATCTGTTCATCGGTTAATACGTATTCTTATATAAAGTGATAAACGTTGTATGCCTCGAAGAGGTCAATAAACGGCAACCTTTAATTTAATGTGATATGTTCTTTCAAGATCAAATTGAAGGCCACTGTTTTTATACTCTTGGCATCCAATATAATGGGTCTGCCATCTTTATTACTGAAATACGTAAAATCTGAAACAGTTGAGTTGAGTAAATAAATTATTATAATCTGCCAAATTCAATTTTTCAGCAAGAGCAAATTTAAATATTTCATATTCGTAGATTATTTCAATAATTAAAGCGAACGATTTTTTTCTGCAGATACCGTAGGTCGGAAAATGTCCTTATTTTTTTCGGGCGTTCCGATGCTGAGCGGTTGGATCTGCATTGCGCTGGCGAGTAAGATTCAGTGGCTGTACGCAGCTCGGGTTCTTTGCGGTTTTGCCTCGGGGATGACTTGGACTACTATATCACTATATTTGGCAGAGATAGCTGATCCGGAAATCCGGGGCTCATTGGCGAGCAGACACATAATTCTTAATCCAGACTTGAACGATTGCATGCGTCTTCCGTCTGGTTGATGTTAGAATGCTACTCGATGGTCGAAGAAATTTCGTAAAAGCTTAATCTCTTATTTATAATTTAATTAAATCTTATTTAACGATCTTGTTCACTGCCTTCATTTTCTCACTAATTAGAATGTCTGTGATGCTTTATAAAATTTGTTTTCGACGCACTACGAAGCCTAGTCTCACCCAGCGTTCATCCACTAATAACTTTATTTAACATTAGTTCATTTTTAACATTTCTTTAATAGTACGTTCGTTTTTCTCAATTTCTACGTCAATAATTTAGAAATAAGCCCTTTCTTATATATTGAAGAAGCTACTTAAATTTCATACGCATTTCACGTTATGTGATGTGTTAATAGAGTATGTTAGAGATGTAGGACTAGAGAGTGGGGGTGCAGGTGGCGAAGCTCCCGTCGGGGGATGACCCCCGTGAAAAGAAACAAGAATTATCACTTGCAGATTATAAATTGATTCATAATGCAATCTGAAAATAAAATTTAAAAAAATTTTCATAGCATAAAAAATAGAATTTAAAATTAAAACTAATTTAAAGAAAGATATATAAATTTTTAATACTTAAAAATCATTATAAGAATTTTTATAATAAATTTCACATTGAATATAAATCTTATTTTATTTTAAAATCTCGAATACCTGACTTAAAGTGCAAAATAAGGTCGAGCCCGCGGTCCACTGGCGTACATAAGCCCTAATATCGTAAATGCCAGATGTTACGCAGGCACATAAAACTGATAATCCTACCGGACTACACGGTTTCGTTCATTCGCTTTTTCTACCTTGGGAGGAAAAGTAGTATTTTGTTCCCTCTAGACAGCTGCATAAAATCGTATTTTGTATATAATAATTATTATAACATTCACAAGTTCGTAGCGATAAATTGAAAGAAACCTTAATTTATATTTCGACGGACATCGTATAACATAATTTTTTATATTATACTTCTCTGTGTCAATATTCTTTAATGATGCGATGGGTTATCCAGTGTTTATCATCTTCACTTTCTTATCAGACATCTTGAAAATGCTTGTTCCACTTTTAGAGATTTTCTTTTCTCATGATCTTATCGTTAAAATCATTTTTTCATATTCCTGAAATCTTTACTATTTTTTATTACATCTCATAGCAAAATTTAACACAAATATTCTGATCCTTTTTTTTAAAATGACAACATTTAAGACACAAAAGTACAGTATGTAAGGCTTTATTCACTATTGATAACGAAGTAAATATTAGTATATAGTTAATACTTTATATTAGATACTTAATGCATTGTGTACAAGTAAATTATATTACATTGACATATGTTAAGTCATCGACTATTACAATTATTGCATTTAAATAAAAAAGCTAGGTACATTTGGCTTTAAATTAAAGCAATGCTGCACTTTTGGAAAATAATGCTTATCTACACATATATTTACCATTAGCTTTAGGCTATCAAACTTTTTAATAAGCTACGTAAAGTCATATTAAATTTATTAAATTTACTTTTTCTCAAAAACTTTTAATACACAATTATCTGCATGAATTAGTTGCCAGATTGTATACAATAAAATTTTTAATAACATTACAAGTGACTTCTACGAAATTCATCATGATTCCTTTAACCTTTTTTTGTTGAATCTTCTTCGACCTTCGACTGCTCAAAAATTTATAAGTAATGCGCTCTCAATTATTTTGGCATCTGTAGATATTATGGAACATAACCACTCAATCCATTGGACTGTTCCTTGGGAATTTGATGGGGCCATACTTGTCACTGCAAGTCTACGCTTACATTAGTATCATACCCAATTTGATGTTTCTTTTATCATTTCCCATAATACCCGACTCACCATACCGTTATGTTATGAAAGGGGAATTAGAAAAAGCAGAAGCATCACTCAAATGGTATCGTAGAAGGGACAATGTTAAATTGGAGTTACAAGAGTTACAGGATTTTATTAAAACATCAAATTATACCTTTATGGATAGACTCAGGGAATTAAAAGAACCGAGTAAGATAATGAGATTTTTTACATTATATACTTTTTTCTATGAATTATTTTTTCAATATTATTTAAATATTCTTTATGTTTTCATTCATTAATTATGTCTGTAAGCGGTAGAGTTCTCTCTTGGAATCAAGACTTCTTCATACTATCTATCTGGAAACTATTTTATTAAGTGACCAAATTTTTCTACAAAACAATAGCAATTTAAAAATGTTTTATTCCCCTATTTTATCTGAACAGTTTACTATTCATATATAACTTTAACTGATATTTATAAATATATTTATATTAAGATTTTGTAAATATTTAGCGAATTTTCAAATTACAAATTGTCGGCTCTTTCGATTTCAAATGCACTTTTATAAAAAAATTTTAACATTAATGCAAATGCTATTATTTAAATGTCACGGTTAATTTTTCTTTAATTTATAATATTTATTTATGTTTATAGGAGTTTTACGAAGTTTTGGACTGATGTTATTAATAAACATCTTCTCATATTTCGGAGCATCTAATGTTTTCAATAACTATAGGGAAATCATAATGAAGAACGCTCACATCGATATATCACCAAGTATCATTGTAACGATATCTGCCTTTTGCGGGATAATTGCAGGTTTATTGTCCACTTGCTTAGTCGACAATTTTGGCAGGCGTTTACTTATGCTTACTTTCTACGTTTGGCATGGCAATGACGCTTACGTTACTTGGCGTGCATTTTCTATTACTAGATTTAGACTGGAATGGAAAAGCTATATCCTGGCTATCGTGCAGTATGACAATTCTCTACTCAATCTTCTATTCTTTGGGATTTGGATGCATTCCTTCGACATTAGTTAGTGAACTGTTCCCACCAAAACTGAAAACTCTGACCAGTTTGAGCTTTAGTGGAACCTGCGCAATTTTTTCGACATTGTCCACAGCAACATTTATGCCATTTCTCAATTTGGTTGGTTTTAGCTATATGTTTTGGTTTTACGCTTTTGGAACGTACATTGCCTTTGTATACTTTTATTACTGTTTGCCTGAAACAATGCGAAAGAGTTTGAAAGACATACAAACAGGAGAAACGAAATAAAAGCAAGAGTGGTTTCACTTACATCTTGATATTTAAAAACATTCTCCGTCTACATACATGCAGTAAAGCGAATTATTAAATAATTAGAGATTATTTTAAGATAAAATCATAAATCAATTACAAGTAGTTCTTTTAAAAATGGTAAGCTTCTACGTATATAAATATGTGTATATGATAATATTTTCCTATTTTATCAGTGACATTTTAAAAGAGTATTTCAAATAAAAACAAACATTGTTAAGACTTGTTGTTATATGCAAAAAATAATGGCTCAAATATTGAAAATTCAAAGTATAATATTAATTAATATTTAGTATTTAAAGTACAAATTTATATAATTATTACGCTTTTTTATCACATTGTATTTTTATAATATTCTAGAAGTTCTAAGAAAATGATGTAAATATTTAATCGATATTTGTAAATTTTTATTTTATAAAATAAATAGTACATTAAAAAATTATTTACCACTCTTTTTATTATGTTCTTTTAATCTACATATTAAAATCATACTTACTAAAGTTTATTTCAAAAGTTCATGAATATAAAGTTATATATTCAGATTAATATTTATTCGTAACAATGCTTTCATATTGAAGTAAGTCGCAAAAATATGAATTATCAGAAAAAGGATTAGATTAATTAATTTTACAGATATATTATCTCTTTATATAAAAGTGTCTCCTTATATTTGTACATTTAGCATTGAAAAATTATTAATATTTTGGAATTTTGAGATGAAAACGTAAAACCAAATAATTTTTACAAGCTTTATGTAATGATCGTTTCACGTAAAGTAGAATAAAATTATAAGGAATAATAAAGGATTGAGTTTAAATGTATAAAAATTTGCACTGAATGTCTAAAAACTTCCCAGATAATATATTGTGCAGAATCGATCGGGCCATTATCAACTTATGCGAGCCAACATTCTTACAATATCGGTCTAACAGAAGACACTATCTTTTCAATTAGTTTATCCTGATTTCGTCTTACAAAGTCATTAATTGTAAGCAGTTGTAGGTTGAACAACAATCCAAGTTCAAATGGTACACGATATGACGCAGGAATATTATCTGTAATTCAGATCCTAGAAGTTTAACTAAGCATACCCTAACATGCAGAAAATTCACTCAGATTTCTTCTTTGGCCTCAAATTCACCAGAGCCAGCTGGTTTTAACATATTTTTCGATATACTTTTTTTTGAGGATCTGCTGTCAGTATTTTATTTTCACGAGCTTTTGCCAAATCAGAGTCAATCCTCTGCTCAGCCATATCCGAGTTATTGAGAGATGTTATATTTTCGCAATTAGATCTGTGAAGGCATGTGAAGTCTTCATTTGGAGAATCGCTACTATCAAAAGACTGAAAGTATGGGTTTCTAATTTTTTAAGTTCAGAATCATTCTCACTAGGAACAAGTTGCTTTAATTCCATATATTAACCTATAGCATTTTAGATCATTAATTTGAATATATTGAGAAGACAGGAAAGGAAGGCGGTAAAGATCATATACCCTAGGGATGTCGGGAAGCAAGATCAGATTATAATAAAATATGAATATTAAATTCATGATATAAGGTATAATTTTTTTAGTTAATTTAACAATCGTTCCAAAATATTGTTAACAAGTTTTAACAAAAGTTTATAATTACCTACTATCGCATAGTTTCTGCCTGATGAAGGTTTTCTGTCAGTTAAACTTTTGTTAAATAATTATTAAAGTTATTGTATAGGTAAGGGCGAAATGAAAATATCTAGGATTTGATTTAATACTTTATTTCGCTGCGTAATAGAGCTTTTTATCTTTCTTTAGTTTACGTTTGTAAATGAAAATGTTACATTAAGTTATTTTATTCTGGTCTTCGAAATAATGTGTGCGGTCTATTGTGATAAACCTTTGTACTCGATAACGGCATGTCTAATAATATACTATTAATAAAGACTGAATAATAGGATACTTTAGTATATAAGCAACCATAAATAGTATCATCACAGTAAGCTGTATTTTTGCTCACGATACCCACTATCTTACTGTTAGAAACGAGAGGACTGCCACCATCGCCCTGAAAACAAAATTGTGCATTCATAAATAATGAAAAATTTTATTCTGCGTGAAACTACTGTTCTAGGTAAAATTATGTTAAGACTTAGAGAAAAATATAAATGTAAAATATTGTATATTGACATAATCAGCTCTTGCATTCAAAGTTATAAGTAATTATTATTAAAAATTATTTAAATGAATATAAATCATGATAAATGTCGAACATACTTTACAGTTTTAAACTTTGTATAAGCTCAGAAGTATTTTATAACTATAAGTATCCCATGCTGTAGGAATTAAAAGATGGTCAATTATACAATTGTTTTAAAGTAAATTCTAAAAATTTCTGTTAAAAACGATCGTCTTAACATAAGCGATACTTATACAATAATGGTGAAACAGTCAATTTTGTTCAATTTGTCATGGAAGCTGGAGAACTTAAACTGAAGGAGAATACGTAATCTAAATAAGTACTGTATCACCGGCAATAAAGTAGACTTTCAATCTTGGATTCAACATTAGAATGCACAAATAATTAAGCTTTGGTATATTAACCGATGTCCACTTGTTAATAATATTGGGAGACGAGGACTACGATTGCGCAAGGCAGGCGTGTTTCGGACCGCTCGAGCGGCACGCTGCAGTTCGAGGTTAGCGACCTCAAGCCCAGTGGACTTGACGTGCGAGACTCAGGCGCGACTTGGGAACAAATATATATATATATATACACAAGGCAGCATGTAGTGTTATAAAGTGGAGGAAAATTTTTATAATAGTGCCAGAAAGAGAGAGAAAGGGGGGGGGATAAAATGGAATTACTGCGATGAGCGGTCGTGCTCTGCTCAAACTGCACATTGAATTGCGATCATTAGAATTCAGACTGTTTGTACAGTATACGAGTTCTTTGGTTGAGACAGGCGGTTAGAAATTAGAAGTAGTGTTTTTATTTTAAACAATTTTATTAATTAATATCATGTTTGATATTTTCATAAGAATGGTTTTGAATTAAAATAATTAATTATTACGTTAAACGAAAATACAAATAATAGGTGTGATTTTTAGAGAATTTATTATTTAACTATTTACTTTAGTTTTACTTTCATTATGTATCAAAAAGATTCAATCAAACAAAAAACATGAAATTGATACAACTATTAAAATTTTGGTCAATATTCATTGGTTTTTTAAATTGAATGTATTCTTTTGCACGATATTCCATTTATCTTATGAAAACAATTTCAAAAGTTATAAGTAATTTTATACTATTTAAAATGTCATATTTCATTTGTTTGTTTATTGGTTTTTCTGTTTCGTTTATTTGTACATCGAAAAACCCATAAAGGATAGCAGACATCCTATTTATGAACGTTGTATGAAATAATTTTTTTCATAAATTTTGAATTTGAAGCTTTTACTTTATTAGAAAGGAGCCGATGAAAGTCGGATCGAACGCAAGGCGATCATCGCATGAAACAGAACATATGTCAGCGTTCTTTGCGTACCGAGATCAAGTGCTTTTTTGTGAGTGAGTTTTGTGAGTTTTACGAGACTATATGGTTGCAACTAATACCAGCACTGGGATGACTGATAATGAAAAAGTTTTTCGTAACTGTGACAGAGGTGAACTGGAAGGAAAATCATATATCATATAGCGCTGAGTAATATTTTGCCCAACTTCATTGACCTTTGAAGTGTTTATCTTCGTGTAAGATTAATTGTAGCAGATGACATATTAGAAAAAGCTTTATCTATAATTCAAGTAAATACATGAAAAAGGAGATTCAACTTTGTGAGCAAATACAGAGTGTAAATGTATTTATAATAATAAGTAGAAATGCGAATCGAGAAAATACGATAACGTTTGCTAATTGTTATTATTTCATATGCCATTTGGGAAGAGGCATGTTATTAAAGCTATTTTCTTATGCATCCTTTTTATAATTTTGTTTTTTATGCTGTTTAAAAATAACATTAACACTGATATTAAATAGGTTATAGTGAAATTATTGCTAAATTAAAAATCCTAAATGTACTTCGTGCAAGGTGTAAATAAAAACAAACTTTGGAAAAAGATTTGTAGAAGATAACTTTAATTGCCAATGTTTCCATCAGCAGAATACTAGTTGGGCTTTATACCATAAGTACTAAAGAAACGTCGTTTTCCTATACAAGTCAATGATAGAGTGGTACGCTAAGAAAATAGGAATGGACATAAGCATATTTTGAAGTATAAAATTCATAATTTCAGGCGAAACTTCAGGAAAGACTACTCACAGTAGTTTGTGTGAACATGAGTCAGAAACATTTATTTTAAAGGCATGCTAGTTAAATAAAAAAATTGTAAAGTAACTATAATTTATCTGATATAACAATAACAAATATATACTAACAATTGGAAATTCTAAAAACATAGAAGCAGAAATCGAAAAAACAATTTATAATGATAAATGCACCTTTTCTATGTTTTTAAGGATTCTAAATTAAAATCCTTTGAGCAAAATTATAAATCTTGGACTGTGTGAATTTTGAACTTGTGGTTTCTCGGATTGCTGTATGCGGAGTTCGCATTTAGATCTTGGGAATTGCGGGTTTTCAATTGTTTTTGGCAGGTTTAGAATTTGTGATGATTCACAAACTGCCGTGCTGGGATAAAATGTTCACCGACTTTGATATAGCATCTAAAACATTATATACGTGCAGATATCTTTCAGATACTTTTTTTTATTTATTCGTCCCGTGAAATTATTAATTATTATTAAGTATAGTAGTTTCTGAAAAAATTTTTTAATTAATTATTTTTATTTTAGCATAATCTATCAATTGGACTCACCGAACAAACGCCCCAAAATTGATTCGGGAAGGAAGTACTCATTACCCCACATAATTGGCGACTAACATCAGCTTCATGATAGGTCGATTTACACACTCCATCATGAACAATCTTCACAAATGCATATCTTAACATATAGTCAGATTGGCCTTGAGATCTTTCTAGTACTCCAGTAGTATAATTCATTCGTACTTCTATATAATTATATCCATATCCAGACACCAAAGCTATAAGGTCACCGTACATTTCGTTCATATCAGGTAGATTAATTTTTCCCACAAGAGGATTACTGTCGATCTCCAATGATTTTTCTAACTTTAATAAATATTCAATTATTATATTTCTATATACCAGGTGTGCTGAAAAATTATTAGGTTCGTACATAGATGGCATTACTATAATTAAATCCATATGATTTTTAGTTAATATCAATATTTAAAAGCTACAGTATATAAATTTAACATTGTTGGACAATTGGTTCGTGAGATGTAACATTGTGAGTAAAGCAACTTTTGTGATTATGAAAAAAAAGGATAAAAAAGAATTTCGTCTGTTCATCAAACATTGTTTTTTCGCGAAAAGATACTGCTGATGCCAAGGCTTAGCTTAATAAATATTATTCGGACACTGCTCCAGGAAAATCAACCGTTAAGGAGTGGTTTTCTAAGATTAAACGAACCGCAGTGGACGTCCTAAAAATACTCTTACCAACGAAAATATAAAAAAAGTCCATAAAATAATTTGAAATGATTGTAAAGTGGAGTTGATCACGATAGCTAAGACTATAAAGATATTAACGGAACGTATTAGATATATCACGCATAAATGTTTGGAAATGCAAGAACTGTGTGCATAGTGAGTGCCACACGTGTTCACAATCGATCAAAATGAACAACGTGTTGATGATTCAGAATAATGTTTAGCGATATTCAACCGCAATAAAGACGAATTTTTCCGTCGGTATATTACAATAGATATAACCTGTCTCTATCACGACACTTCAATCGACGATCTGCCGAGTCGAACCAACGCGATTAACCGAATGCTAAGCGTGGAAAGACGCAGCAACAGTCGATTGGCAAGATTATGGCATCAGTATTTTGGGATGCACATAGTATAATATACATCGACTACCTTGAGAAGGGAAATGCCATCAATAGCGATTATTATGTCGCATTTTTGGAGCATTTGAGGGAAGAAATCGCGAAAAAACAGTTTCATTTGAAGAAGAAAGATATGTTATTTTATCAAAACAATGCACCGTGTCACGAATCAATGAAAACGATGGCAAAATTGCATGAATTAAGAATTGCTTTCCCATCCACCATATTCTCCAGATTTGTCCTCCCGTGACTTTTTCTTGTTTCCAGACCTTGAAAGAATGCTCGCTGGAAAAAAATTCATCACTGGTGAAGAGGTAATCGCCGAAACCGAGGCTTATTTTGAGGCTAAAGAGAAATTCTGCTATAAAAATGGTATCGGAAATTGGTACGATTATCAAAGAAAAGTTTTTTACCCTTAGCCTACTAACTTTTCAGCCCACCTGTTAATGTATAATGTTTTTATAAAGGCATCATTTTAATATTAAATTTTAAAGATTTTGACAGTATTGTGATTGTATTGCTCTTCTTTCATTCGTGTTAATATATATATATATATATATATATATATATATATATATATATATTTTTTTTCTAGATGTTTGCGGACATTTATTTTGAATTGAAAATAAATTGTTGCCTTAATGAATTAATAAAGGACAATTAGAATTAATATTTATTCTTGATTTATGGTTTCGAATTATTTATCATATTTTGGATTACCGTTGTCTTATGAAAATCAGTTAAAGTTATCGAATTTAACACGATACGACTGAACTCAAAATAAATAATCTTACCTTTACCACGGAAATGTCATGTACAGATAAAGGGATAATATTTGGAAGAACGTAGATCTTGTCAATGTTAATTCTAATGCCATCTGCTGTTTTCAAATCACTTGAGCCTGCTGCAACCGCATAAGACATGTAATTTTTCATCCTACCGTTATTTTCCACGAAACATTGAGCCGCAGATAATACGTAAAAGTTATCTATAATAGCGCCTCCGCAGATCAATGCCGCATTGTTGGAATAATTCCGCCTGCCTACTATTGCAACTTGATAGTTAAACTCCTCCTGTACAGCCAGGAGACCACCAACAATCCCTTCTGTGTTCAAGGTGCGCGCTGGAATGAATAACAAATGTCTAATTAATTTTAGAGTTTTTTGAACTTACGATAGACAAAATAATTTTTTTTTCAAAGGTAGTCCTATTTATTGTAAAATACAGAGCAATTAGTTTGCTTTTTTGCAGTTTTACAGTTATTAATTGTCCATCCCCTATTTACTTCAGTCTTTCGATTTTTCTGAAATGTAACATAAGTTCATTTTAGCTTTTATGTAAGTTTCCTGTGAAGATGGAAGATTGGTGCGGATGGTTATAATCGGTAAATAACTCTTAAGGAAATTTTTGGTGAAAAGAAATAACTATAAATATATTCTGTTAAAAAAAATAGCATAAAATAAAATAATAAACACGGCGTGATTATTTCTACCAATTTCGTCACTCGTCCGTAACCGACATTCGTGCAGTTTCTATTATCATCTGTCATCGCGCTTGTTTTACTTGTTCGTTTATTGTTAGGAATTTCGCTTTTCAATGCAATCGATTATGTGCTCAGTTTTATTTTATTCTGAAGTACGCCTCGGGAATAATATAAAATATAATAATATAAAACCGCTGAATTTGAGATCGATCGAAAGCGTCATCTATTTAAAATTCTTCACACCAATAAGAATAATTTATTATCTAAAGGGTGCGCGGTTGGTACAGTAATAGATGAATAATTTATTTTCGGTTGTTTCGCACGTATATTACTTAGAGTTAAGCCTTGTAATTAATGCGTTTCCTGCAGCTTATTGCTGAAAAGGGGCGCGCTTTTTCACCACATTAAATTAATTATAGAGATTTTTTTTTTTTTTATACTAGAGGTTCGACTAACGGTCACGGTTCATTATTATTTGCCATCGAAACGCTCGGTGATCTGGTCTCATTAATTCGAGGCGCGCCTCGCAATTCACGCGTTTAATTTCACTTCCGACATAGGAGGCGCTCACTCTGAGATGTTAAATCGTAAGTTATCGGCTGCCTCCTCGAGGATCGTCGTGTGCCTGGCGAGGGAGCTGCCCCTGTCTAGGAATGAAATTTAGTCTACACGTATGAGTAGAGGAGCGCCTAACCCGCCTCTAGCCCGAGGTAGATTTCGCGCCGGGAGACGCGGGTCGGTTGGTCGGTGGCTGATTCTCTCGCCCCTCTCGAGAGGCGGGTTCCTCAACGAATACCGAAAACGCACAGGCTCTCCAACGAAAACTAACGTAGTGTCATGGACACGAAAAGCCTGCTATTTAATTAAATAATGTCCCTATTGCTCGTGATTAAATTGCAATTTCACACTTTTCGTTGGATTTTAATTTCTATAATAAATATTTCATATTTCATGTATTTATTTGTTCGCTGACTCACGTTCATACATAGAAATATTATTATATCGGAATTACATCGAGTTATTGTGTGTTATTAATAATATAAGTATAAATAACAGCTAAGATGCGACATATAGTTAGAAAATGTACATCCTTTAATAAATCCAAGTACATTATAAGAATTTCATATTAAATATAACAATTTTTTCCTCTCATTCTACTCAAGTATCTTTCGTGAAGAGGTTAAATACATCTTTGTTTCCGATTTTTTGATTGTGACTATATATGCAATACTGTTAATTATTTTTATTCAATAACACATATAAATATAGCTTTGAGCATATGTTAAATAAGGTCAAGCATAGATCCATGCCGCGTACAATAAGTTTTCATAACTTCATGTAAATTTGCGGTAGAAAGCAAATATATAGATAAAAAAAAGTACTGCGTAAATTGAGCGACGTGATGAAATTTATGCCCGATTTGGATAATAAATTTATGAATTTTTATATCTTTCTCATATATAATTTTAAGTCCAAACATACGCTAGACTTATGAATATATTTAAATAATAATATATTATGATATTTATTATGATTATAACGAAAGATTTTATATCTACGCTCTCTTCTTACACTGTAATGAACAAAATACATTGACACAAAAAGTGGCATTTAACTGAACGATAATAATCACATTTTCGTAAAATGTACTTTTCATTAATACAAAAAATAAATAAATAAATATATATATATATATATATATATATATATAGATATATAAATTAAATATATTTTGTTTTTAAAACAATGTCGTATATAATAAGAGACATACGTTGTTTATATTTAAGAATGTGTTAAAATTTTATCCCTCACAATTCCATACCTTCCTACCATGTAGGGGATAAAATACCTTGGTCAATATTTCAATTCATCTTTATTTATGAATCAAAAGTGAACAAAAACAGAAAAAACTAATAATATTTTAATTCTTGTCTCAAATTGAACACACACACACACACACGTATAATATATTGCCAATAAAACAAAATTCGTTATTTTTTTTTATTGACAAACTGATTTTTTTAGTTATTATTACAGCTTGTTAAATTTTAATATTAATTATAATCTCTTTTGAATGAATTTGAATCGAAATCACGTCTTGGAATAAGAATTATTATTATATTTGATCCCATTTAAAAAATAGTAATTAATACGAATTATAACCATTTTTCTTTTTATATTATTTTAAAGTTAAATGAGCATTCGTGAAAATTGTTCAATATCTTACCCTTAATTAATTTAATTGTAACAATTACAGAAAGAAATAAAAATAACTTAAAATAATTCATTTTTTGATATTTAATTTGACGACTGTCAATTCGTTATCTATAATATATCAAGTAGAACATTTTCTATATATGTCCGTTATATCACTGATGATAGATCACATTGAGAAAGTAAAGCGTCTCTTACTTTATACATCTTAAAAAAATGTGTTGACATATTTACATTTCCTTGTTTGTTAATAAATAATTATGTAATTTATAGTCAGTATTAATCAGAAATTTATTCCTAGCATTCGGATTGTAATTGGATTCCACAAGCAAAATCGATAGAAAACATTTATTTATCCGCTGCGTTATTATAGTAAAAAAATATTTAAAAATTCTTTTATGAACATTTCCGTTGGCGCATTCGATTTGCATGCATTCCAGAGTAGTGTGAAACCGTCGCTTCCCAGCAGCGACAACAGCAATGAAACTCTTTATAGCTCGATACATCATTAGCTTAGCAATATTGTTCTATTTTCTCATACCACATCGATCGATCTTCGTCTAACGAAAACTCGGAAACGCTATGAATTGCATCTTATACCTGTGGCTTTTGGCAACTCACTTAAAGAGAATTCTATCTATTGCTTTGCTGACTCTATACCTTTTTGCTTTCTTCTGTGATTCTTTTACTTTCCGCCTGTAACTGTTTCCGTGTATCCTCATTCGTTTTCATTTTTCTATGCTAATCGATGTTGTCATTTTTTACTTTTAATTTATATAAAATTTCATACTTTAGTATCTATTTCTTGTTTTCCGAGCTTCGTTATACATCACTATAAATATTATGTTTATTAATACAACGATATTTGCTAGAATCTGTAAGAACTAAATGTTAATCTTTTTCAAATTCTCGGCAGCTCAACTATTGCTGGAATTACGGGTACAAGTCACAATTACAGAAGTTTCAAAACGCAACAGAGATACATTTATTGCATTGTTCTCTAGAAATCAGCTTCATTTTGTAAAATTCAAAAAAATTTATTGGCACACGAGATATTTCCCATTCAATGAAGATAATTTGGGAAATCGCAAAGATTCTTAGAAGGTCTTATTTGGAAGTTTGGGAATTATGCTTTCGATCGCCGTATTAAAATTAAAATCAAAGTATTGTTCAAATACATTTTTTATCTTGCAAAATGATCGGAAAATTATGAGAAATTTCATTTTAGGCGATTGGATCGTTTTTTTGTAAGTAACAAATTGCACAGAATTTTTTGTATATTATAAAAGTCAATTATCTGAAGTCAATGTATCTCTCTGACTTGTTTAAAAACAGAGAGCCACAGAAGGTTTGGTAAGTATTTTGAACGTGCTTTGGCCATATGAACGCATTATAAGGAAGGATTTTTGACAAAATGGTAGATAATTTTTTATAAACTCAGAATTGTTAAAAATTGAAAAACTGCCTTTCCGCATCCAAAATTTTGAAACAAAAAATTCTAGTAAAACTTTTTTGCGGATTTTAAATTTCTAGAGAAATTAGTCACTAATGTTAATTATAATTAGGACTAGAATTCTGAACAAAAAAAAGCAGTTCCCCTATACAAAGTAAACACTTTGTAAATATACATGATCAAGTTGCTAAATAATTTTTTTTATTAAACATCCTTCTATGTTATATTACGTTTGATTTGTTACCAGCATTATTTTTTCGTTTTATTTTTATTCGAGAAACAATATTCATACCAATTTATAGAACAAAAACTATTTTAAAATAACTGATGTTTTCATATGTTAAAACGTTTTTTTAAGAAAGAAATACATAGTTGTAAATAGCTGACTAACAGATATTAAAGACATTAGATTATCGAAAAACTACAAACTATTTTGTAATTTATACCTTAAACAAAAAATATAATTACGCTAACAGTTCTTGAAAATATTGAAGCGTGGTATTGTCTATCCTGTATATCAATCTGACTTACAACATATTGTCTTTAATATTATATTTTCGGACAAATATAGTTTTGAATTTAATGGAAGCAAATCGTTCAAACTGTAAATATGTAATTGATAATAAAAAAAAAAAATCTGATACTCCAAGCTAATACGCGAAGACCTCGGCAGTTAAATGTTGGATACAGTGATTATGGCAATCATGCAGTGGGTGTTTTTTGAAGGAAATTTGGATGCTAATAATTATTGTAAAGTTATCTCAACAGTATGGAAAATCGTACTCGGCATATTTATAGAAGTCTGCTTTCAATCTTTTTGGATTACTTTTTTAAAGTAATGTAAACCAGAAGTCTCTAGAGTATGCGACTTATATAGATAATTAAGAAAATAAAATATCAGCTATGTGAATAAGTCTTTCCCGTTTTTTTTTCAAATTTTGAGCCTTTATTCTGAAAAAATGGTTACAAATGAATTATTGAAAGTATTGGCCATCGCTAGCTACAACTTTTTCCCATCTTTCTGGCAACATACGAATCCCGTTGCGAAAAAATTCGACCGGTTTGGCCTCTATCCAGTCATCCACCCATTTTTTGGCTTCCTCGTAGGAATGGAAGTGCTGGTCAGCCAGGCCATGCGTCATCGATCTGAAGAGATGGTAATCAGACGGAGCAACGTCTGGACTATACGGCGGGTGGGGTAGGACTTCCCATTTGAGCGTTTCTAAGTATGTTTTCACCGGCGGTGCAACATGTGGGCGAGCATTGTCATGTTGCAAAATAACTTTGTCGTGCCTGTCGGAGTATTGTGGCCGTTTTTCTCGCAGTGCGCGGCTCAAACGCATCAATTGTCGTCGATAGACCTCGCCTGTGATCCTTTCATTCGGTTTCAGAAGCTCATAGTAAACCACACCTAGCTGGTATATGATGCATGGCCGGGTAGTCCCCATGATCGCCAGTTTTATCTAAAAAAAATTTTAGTCTCTGATATTAAATTTTTTTGTAAGTAAGTTGAGTTAAATTATACCAAAAGAATTTCATATTATCATAAAATAAAGTACTATCACTCGTTCAACCAATTTGTTATCACAGAAATAAATAAATACTATTTCTACTAATATAAAAATATACACGATATTATATATTATATATTATAAATATATAGAGAATTTTATTTTCGCCTTTGTTTTTGTATATAAATATATATGTAAATATAATTTTTTCGATCTAGTTTGTGATAATAAAAACTCAATTTGTTTTTATTTACGACGTTACGTCGATAAGTATCGTTGACTTCTTCAAGTGCTTTAATAAAAAATATATGAATAATTACATATCAAAATTATATAATACTAAAATCTACAACACAATAATTAAATCGACACTTATAATTAAATTTACAAGCAAACGCTGAGACGTTCTATGTTAAACTAATGAAAATTTAATATTGACAATGTCAAAGTCGATAAGCCAAACAATTACACAAACCTAACAAATCAAGTACAAATTAAAATTTCTGTCAAAATGTATTGTAAAAATGGTATTATGTCTGAATATAGCTAAGGAATAGCGTGTCTTCTTTTTTAAATACTGTGCGATTGGTGTTACATTGAATAAAAATCATTTCAGAAAGAGTCCGTTTTTTTAAAATTATTGTCAATATCTAAAATATTCACTTTATCTCAATGAAAGGTATGTGAATAATCTTTACAATGTATATTAATAACAGCATCAGGATTATTATTTTTCTTGTATTCATTAAGTATCTATAAAAGAAAAGCTATTTACGTAATCAACGTAAACTGTCATTAACTATTTCAGTTAATTATTAAAGTAATTATTTTAGTCAAAGCTGGCATTCAATTCAAAAGTATACAACTGTGATCAGATTGAATGGCGAATTTTCTGATACATTAAAAATCTTTATTTATTTTTCCAAATCAATTTCATCCTCTTCAAAGTCATCACCTTCCGCTCTAATATACTTAGCCCAACGCATTTTTCAAGTCATCATAGCGCATGACAATGTCCTCCATCGCAATTGCCTCTTAAGTGCGTAGCGATTCGGCTTTTATCTCCTCCATAGAATCAAAATGGTGTTCCTGTAAGTCTTTGGAATTTGTTGAATAGCGAGAAGTCGCGTGGAGCCAAATCAGGAGAATAAGCAGCTTGCGGAATGATATACGTTGCATTTTTGGCGAAATGCCCGCGAACGACCAGTGCCGTGTGAGATGGCGCATTGTCGTGGTCAAAAACAAAGAGATGTATTTGTTGGAATTATAGAAATCAAAAGTTTGTACAACTCAAGGTACTCCACTGTATATACATATACTCAACAGTATTGGCATAACTTCGGATTTTTTGCCAAACAGCTTGACACAAACGACGCATAATACTGAGATAATATTACTTGTTAACAGTTTCACCCGTCAAACGGAATTCAGAATGGACCACACGATTGATCAATTGTTTAGGGGTCGAAAGCGTAGAGCCAAGTCGCATTTGATTTGACCGGCTGAAAGCCCAAAATCATTTTTTCACAAATATCAACGCGACGCTCTTTTTCCAAAAAATTGAGTGTTTTTGGCACCGATAGGGACTTGAGTTTCAGATCCAAAATGAGTCAATTACAATGGTTTAAGTTGATCCAGATGAAATTTTCACATAATCGGCAAGGTCTCTAATTGTCAGTCGGTGATTTTGGAGTACAAGTTCATTGACCTGCTTGAAGTGATGATCATCAGTCAAATGCCCCACGCCATTTTTGCAGCATCCGTAATGTTTCCGCAGTGGGAATTCTATTCCAGAAACAATTTTAATGCAAATTCTTTGTTCAATAAATCAAATCATAGTAAAAATTGCCGTATACACCTTCAGCAGTTCTCAAAACGAAGCGTCTTTCAAATAATAATGAATATTTTGATGTGAATTTGAGAATAGATGTCACTAACAGAACCAACTTTTAAAAAATTACCGAATGGACAAATCTGGGAACTATAAATTGAAATTAATCTTTGAATTTGATCATACTAGTATATATATTTCAGGTTGCTTTTTATTTTAATATTTATTTAAAGCACTTCATGTAATGCGATAGGCGTTTATAAATCGAAGTCTTTATTTATAACAGATGGTTCTACATTCGAGTAGCGCGCGCGGGGTTTGAAAAAAGTTTATAACGACATTTGATAAGTTTTCATTACTTTTTATTCATATTTAATTAAATGATATTCGTTAGAAAGTATTCGTTATTAAAAGTATTAGTTAGAAAAAATATAAATTGCTCTCACAAGAATGTAATCACTGGGTATATGATACATTAAATGGAAGCTACCTGAGATCTAGTAGATTATATCATTCCGCCTCATATGTTTATATATATATATATATATATATATATATATATATATATATATATCACAAATTATATGTAATCTATTTAAAAAGAATTGAATGTACATAATTCATCTTTAGTTTTCTTGATAATATTTGTATTTCGATCACCTTGTATGTGCGTGTACAAAATATGTATTTGATTTGATGTGTGAACTAATATCATTAAATTTTTTATGTCAAAGTTATCATCATTTCATATAAAAGAAACTGAACGTCTAATTCATTCAGTATCAAAAGATACTTTTTCAAAAATGTTAATATATCTTGTAGCATTGTCTCTCATATCTTTCTGTTCATCGGTTCCAGGGTAAAGTATTAAAATATTGCATGGCATTTTGTGCCGATTAATAATTCGACTTTTTTTTAATTTTCTACTTCTATCAATCATCAGTTGTTAGATTAATTAACATACATCTAATTTCAAAAAACTTTCATATCATATGCTATCAAAACTCACGCGGGAATGCAAATATGACAACTGCTATTATTAAAGCAACTTTCAATGCTTACGTAATTTTAATAAAATAATATTATTTTATTACTTTATTTATACATTTCTTACTATGAGGTATATATAATACCTAATAAATATATATAATATACATCAGTTACTATGAGGTTCGTCATGACGTTATTATAGTTTTACCAGCTATCAGTATTTAAACTTTTAATTAGATTATTTACAAGTCAGATTATTACGTAAACTAAAATGATAATAATAAAGAAGCATATTTGTTCCTTCTTTACAATGTCATAAAAATATTGTAATGCCACAAACGCATGATAAAAGTTGATTTGTTCTTAAATTTTAAGAATCAGTTATGATAGCGTTTAAATATACATTTAAAAAAATTTTTCTGATCATGTAACATAAATTAAAAATAAAGTAAATTTTATATTTCATAAAGATTTATATTGTTAAAGTATTATCATAAGCATAATAGTAAAATTAAAGTTACCGATTATTTTTAGATTTTGGGTTATGTAGTACAGAGAAAAAAGTTTTTTACAATTTTAACATTTTTTAAATAATAATAATTTTTATATTGTCAAGGTAAAATGTTATTATACTTCTTTATATTGTTAAATTCGATATTTATGATGTACAAGTCTTTTGAAAATTGCGAAATGAAAGGGGACTTGAAACGTGTTTTCCCAAACCTTTGCTGTTTGATTTCAAGCAGCAATTGCTCACTCGGAAAACTACGTAAAATGCATCAATAGTTAAGAAAACTTCATATATTTTAATAAATAGGATTATATGAGAAAAAGCCATAATGCTGTTTTTTGTATTATTATGCAAAAATTGAGAAGTTCATATCCCCAAGACAATTTTTTTCTGGACTAGAGATTAGAATAAAAAGAAACGGAGGTTATGTTTCGATGTAGCAAATTATTTCTAGTGATCCTATAAGTAGTGATCGTGCTTAGTGATCGTAATAATGCCGTTTCTGTCTCTAAACCGAAAATGAAGAGAATAGAGAGCGCGATAGTAGCCCCTGGTATATAGACTTCTGCACTAATTAAAATACAAAGGGATTTAGAATGTTTAGAATGCTTATTCAAAATATAAACGGTAAATTTGGTTTGAAAATATTAAGACAGAAGATTGGGTTGCTATTAATTTGTATTAAATTGAATAATATACAAATATTTATAAAATTATAATTTCAATTTCATACAAATTGAATAGTTTGAATAATAAAAATTCAATAAATATACAATGACGTTTCAAATTATTTTGCTACGTCTCGACAGCTGTTTGTTGAAATTTTTTCTCTGTAAAACCTATGCTTACGTTATACCTTTCTCTGTCTACGCAAGCGCCACTGTCGCGTTCTCTATTCACTTCATTCCAAGTTTAGAGACAAACCAACGGCAGCCAATCGACAACCATAGGTGACTGATCTATAGACTACTAATAGAACCAATTTTTAAAAAATATCTTTACAACAATTTATTAATTATTTTCTCTTTACAAATACAATTGCTAATTTTGTTAAATTGGCGAAAAATTTATATACTCTTTCATATTTAGCCGTAATAAAAAAAATTTTTAGATCAAATCAATATGATTTCGATTTTATAGTGCTATATCGACTTTATAGTTTTTGATATTATAAGATAGAAAAAATCAAGGAGCAGTTTTCTAAAAATTGGAAAATTTCCTGAATTTGTTTATGTATTCTTTGAAGCATATAGGTACATTCAACAGCCTTCGATTCTTGTACTCATTGTATATAGTTGAAACTATATACTGATTTTGTATTTACTGAATGTAATAAACGTTATTAAATTAAAAGTGTATTTTAGGGAATCGTTTCACTGGTACCAAGCATCTTTATTTCAACGGTCGCCCGTAACTGCGTTTTTTGCGGAACAGCAGCGAGATGTGAATACCACCGACCCGGAATTTGTAACATACGTAAATAAACATTGGAAGAAATATCATAAAGAATGGATTATCAATAGATTTTGGGCTTTTAACGAAGCTGGTCAGCATATTGACGATTGCACATTTGACGAAGAACGTCGAGAGAAAGCGTATTACAATGGAAGACTGGTTAAATCTGAACACAAAAAACTATTGAAAAAATACTGGCCCAGTGTAAAGCCAGACTTGTCAGATAGGACAGTTTGGGCGCTGGAGTTCAATACAACCGGGTCCTGCGTTGCTTCGATGGACTTTTATTATTTCAATCTAGTACTACAATTAGTAACTGAGCGTAATGTTGGAACTATACTTGCTAAAAACAACATTCATCCAGGTGGTGATTACGAATATAATCGTATCGTAAATGCTCTATCAAATACTTTACAAAAAGAATTTACCATAAAATGTCTAACACCTCAGGTATAATTCCATAGCAATACTTATTAAAATTAAAAACGTAAATATTAATTTGCTTTACATGTTTGATTTTAGAATACTGAGAAACAATACCTTCTTGAAGTTGAGCAATGCATCAATCTAGATCATGAATTAGTTGACTGTGTACAAAAACCAGAGACGTCTCATCTTTATGCTTGTGATCCAAATAAAGATGTGTTCTACCCTGCATTACCAAGAAATCAATTGTAATATTGTAATAAAATTTTGGTATTGTTTGTATTGATCTGCAAAAAATGGTTTCAAGATATACAAACGCGAAAGGCTGTTTTTGAAGGAAAGAAATTTTTTTTAGGCGAAAGTAAATATCAGTCTTCTCGGAACTTTTACATTACGTCTTTCTAACCGTAAATTGTAAAACCTATTTATTATTTTCAAAAAATGTAGGAAATTGTCTATTGAATTCAGTACCCTGTGCTACTATTTTATTGTGATACTATTTTATTGTTCTGTAATAAAAACAAAATGTTTCGTTTAACGAGTCTTTATTATTAACACTATCATTATTATTTAAAATATTTTAAACCAAGTTTAACCTATACTTGTAATTATCAAATTGAAAAGAACTATAGTATGTTATAATCCAAAATATTAAACATAAACAAACTCTGTTTTAAAGTAACAAGTGCCTAGCTGAAAACATTTCTTACTAAGAGAATATTCAGATTATTGGAATAATAATTCAGAGACCTCTCATTAGGAACAAGAGTTAAAATAGGTTCTTTTCTCTCTCCTCTTTTAAGTATGATCTTCATGAATGATTTCGGATTGATTCTTCTTCGTACTACAAAATTATGCCGCAATATCACAAATTCATCAATATTTTTCTAAGCCTCCAGATAATAGCAATATTGTCGTATCATATATTTTAGCAGAATGTTACTGTGGTCGAAACGTCTAAGACATTTTGATGAAGTTGCGAAATTACAATTTTATCCGTTAACATTGCACCAATATTGTACAAATATTACATCAATAGTACTGCAAAATTCATCCAATATTACAGAACTATTGCTCAGATTCGTTATACTATATAGATATATGAATTTTCCTTTTATACAGATTCTTCTATACTATTTCTTGAATACAGTTACATTATTCTGAGGCATGTTAATGATATAATTGAAAGGACCCGCAAGAACTTCTTGCATACAAAGTTGTAAATATGCAACTTTTCTATCTATCGAAGATGAATGACAAGTTTTCAAAACATTATGACATATTACTTCAATAGTGCCGAAATATTAGCCCAATATTAATGCATCATTGCCGTGTAATATATTGTAGCATAATAATGCAATAATATATCATGCTATGTTCAATTGCCAAAGTGCACAAAAATGACAAAATATAGATTTTTGGGCTGAATATGTGGGTCAATATTTCTGTGTGGACAATTGGCGCTGATAACGTTATGAAACTAAACTTATCATTCAGGCAGATTCAAAAATTCCGCAAGTGATTTAATAATTCTGCGAAGGTGCACTGTTAATGTACAGAATGCTTCATAACGTATTTGCTTAATTACAACAAAATTCTACGATTATACTAAAAATTATCTGAGCGAAATGCAATTGCATGACACTCTTCAGATTTCGATAATATTATAATATACTAAAGATTCTGCAAAAATAATTTTAGTTGTATAAAACACTTTATTGATTATTTTATATAGTTCCAAGCATATTCGAATGAATGAAAAATTTGATTTATTGAAAATTTTAGAATGACATAGATCCCTAAGTATGCTTACCCAAAAAATTGATTTCAGGAGACTTTTTTAAAAATTTCAGGAACATTCCATTGTATCGTGCTTTGTGTATGGTAAAAAATTCCATTATCTTAATTGAAAGTTTTCTTTGAATTCTATCCTGAACTATGTGTATAGTTCTGTCGTATTATTGGGATCCATTATTTAATAAACTGTGTTCTTTGTATTTTATTTATGATTATTCCAATACTTTTTTCTTTGAACAACATAGTTTCAACTGCTTCCCTCTTCCTTCGATTAACAATACCACTAAAAAAATTTCTAGACTGTCTAAACAAGAACTGTGATTACATAATGATTTCTAAAAAATTATTTATAAACAGGTATAAATTACATATCTGAATAGGTCAATGTGCTAAGCTTCTGACAGTTTAAGAAAATAAAAAGCATAAGATATTTTTAATGCAATAATACTATTAACTATTAATTAATAATCTCTTATAAACTATTGTATTTCTAATGCAAAATCCAAATCTATATGACACGATGATCGTATTAGTTTTAGTCTGTTAGAATTATATAGATGTAAATACGACAGATTTTCCTACAATAATGTTATGAAACTAAAAATTGATTTATTATTTTTATTCACTTAATGTATTTCAGGAATATAATTATTTGTAAAAATATTGCAACAAGTTCTATATTTTATTCTGTTTGTTCTTACCCATTTTTTAAGAAGTCTCTGCTTATCAAGATTATGAATCAACTGCCTTTTATTGACTACGAAATCAAACATTTTCAATGGAACATTATTTCAGCTGGATATTGGGAAGTTCAATTGCAGTCCGCCCATATCATCGTGCTATATGCAAAGTTGTCTTTACCTGACAGAAAACTTTTACATAGTATCACTAAGAATATTTCTCCCATCGGAATAACATTTTCCCCTGCAACCAAAGAAATTATACGTTAGACATTGGCTTGCGTATAGTCGCATGCATTGCGATATAGACATAAAAGGAAGGCGACGTTTTAAGGGGAAAAATCGCGTATGCGTCAGACATGTGGTAAAAGACAAGATTATTATCTTAATAGTGTATACCTGCAAGTTATATAGGAAATATCAAGAGGTTTTCAACGTGATTTCAATTATAATGTGTCTCGTGTTTTGACTTTTCACCCCTTTATATTCTCCTGATATTTCTATGGTTCTGAATAATGTAAAACAACAAACTAATAGAGTTTTTTTCTCCCTTTTAGAAATATTTCAGTTTAATTGTTTCATATACAGTTAAATCAACTTTATTAATTTCTTTAAAAGAATTTATCAGAGTATTTTGATCTTAATTAGATGATCAAATAATATTTTTAACCAATATTTTTAATCGCATTTTTCGCGACTATTGATATCGAATAAAGTATGTAAATTAACTTATTTATATCAATCAAAAAACCTTGCCATATGCTAAGCATAGGGCTACTGTACTTTATGTTCCTCATGAATGAATTATATTTCTCTATACCTCACTATTGCTAAGAAAAATCAGTCTGTTGAGAAACTTATAGAAATATATTCCTCTTCGAATTTCAAAAATATAAATTATTATTATGAATATATGCAAAGAGTATGGCAAAGGAATATTTAATGAAACTGCCAATAAACTATAAAACTCTCAGATGGATGCGTCACAATCTTGAAATAAAAAATATTTATGCAATTTTTAAGAATGTCACCAATATGAGATTTTAGAATCTCCAAAGTAATATATTTTATGTATTTTACTAGTATTATATTTATACGTACTTTTCCTAAATTCCTTTTAGATTTATTTCAGTGAGTTTATTCAAACTTTAAATTGATTGAAATTCAGTTCGTGAATTATTTTTCTATTGGAAAACTGTTTGAAGTAGTTCTTTTCTGTTGTATTATATTAGGCTTATCCACATTTTAATATATTTGAATTATTAAAATATATATTAAAAAATTATTAAATATATTACATGAAAAAATATTACATAAATTACGCAGTATTTAATTTATTTAATCGAAGATTCATTACATTTAATCAGATACTATACAAGTTCAGAAAATGATTTGGAAAAAAGCTACAATACCACGTCTGTATTGCGACCACGACCGATCGCTCAAGCTCTCTCGATGCAACTGGAGAAAGAATGCTCCCATGTACCGGATAAGAATCTTAAATATTTAATAAACTGCGTTTCCTGCTACAGAGGAAAAATAGAACGCCAATTAGAGTTGGGGAAGATTGCGGCGGTAACGATCGAAATAAGCCAGGAAAAAATTGCGTGCTGGTAATAACGGGGTATGACAACTATGTATGGTAAATTGTTAGGAAGGTGTAAGAATCCAAGACATGCCATATTATACCGGCTCTGATCGTTATCGGACAATTTTTCCGTCTCCCATTGAGGAGAGTTAATATACCATTCCATTTCTCTTCTCTTCTTTTCTTGTTTTCTTTTTTCCTAGAATAATTTTTTATAGGATTTTCTTTCATCTTTTCATTCTTTCAATTCTTTTCATCTTTTCAATTTCAATGTAACTCTTTGCATCGTTTTTTCTCTACTATAATCGTTTCTTTTTGTTTTATCGCTATCTTGCTGATTACTACAGAAGATGTATGCGAATACTTTCGTAATTTTAATAGATAATAGTTCATATTATTATAATTAAAATTCTACAAGTGTCGCACAACCAAAATATATACGAAATTTATCATGAATACATCGTAAATTTGCAGGAAGAATATAAAATTTTACTTCGAAATCAGAAAAAATAACATATTATAAAATGAAGAACCATGCAGATATGGATAGTTTTATCTGGCCTAACAAGTACCTACTTTCTTTTATGGGTTGCTGGCCATTGGAATCAGAGGTTACTAAGAAAGCAAGATTGTTTGCACGTATCCGCTTAACGATGTTCATCTTCATTATATCCACACTGGTTGTGCCAGAAATTTTTACATTATTTAAATACTGGAGGGACGTAACAATTTTCACAGGTAAATTTTAACAAAATAATATTTAGACATCTAGTATCCCATCATAACTCTTCAGTATATATTTATATAGTTATCTGTTGTTACAATCAGATTATTGACATATTCGAATCATTGACCATTTTATAAATAAATAAATCAAAATTTGAATTTAAAAAATTTCATTAACATTATCAAATCTTAAACAGAAGCAGGGTGTATCGCTATAGAGGCTGGCCTCTTAGTATTCAAACTACTGTACATGATTGTATATCGCAACAGATTTTATCAAATTTATGCAGGAATTAAGGATTTTTGGTCAATAACTGTCAACGAAGAAGATAATCGTAGCCTTGAAAATTTGGCCAGAGTTGCTCGCAAAATTACCATTATTTTCTCTACAACTGCTGTATTTACTGGTTGTACATTTATATTTAGTTCCATTATAATTATGGTAAATAATTATTTTTATAAACAAAGCAGACTCTATACACGCAAGCTTCCACTTAAGATTTGGTAACTAATGTATTTTTTTCAATTTTTATTACCAAGTTTATTATAATATTGTTTGTGAAATTAATAATGTAAATTATTAAGATCCATTTTGCCTACTCTATACGTATTAAAATCAATATAATTTTCTAGTGTTTAATTTGAATGTTTTCCTAATAACTAGAATTAATAAAGATACCTAATGTACACAAGAAACATTTTTAACTCAGTAGTTTGTCAATGAAAAAATTGAAATTAATTTTAGCAATTATATTGAGCCATATCGAAAATGTTTTTTAGCATTTCGAGATAAAAACTTCAACAAAAAGTTTCTTTTAAAAAGTCTCATTGAATTTTATTGTTCCGAACTGGATTTTTTCTTCAATTTTTAAACTGGCAGTTTGGTAAGGAATGTACATAAAAGACACAATTTTTCGAAGATTTATTGTGCTTCTTACAGAGATTGTATATCTGAGTATTACTCTGTGAAACTCTCTTTATGATATCAATTTTTGGAGAGATAGAACCAATAGACTGCACTATATTTATGCACTACAATTAACTGCAATCTAAATTTATGGATAACAGGTATGGAATAGATGTGCAGCGCTCTCCCCATTATGAAATCGCATTCTGTTTTCAAATAATGGGAATCATGTTGGGTGCGTGTGGTGTTTCTGGATTTGATGCTGCTATGATGACAGTCATACTACATATATGTGGCAAATTGAGAACAATACGTATTCGATTAAAAACAGTTGGAAACAAAATCTTAAAGAACATGTATGTACATTCTCGACGTAAAACATCGGAAAAAGAAATATCGCAGTGTATTGAAGATCATCGACGTGCTTTAATGTAAGCATCTTCTTCATGAAAGATAACTTAATTCACATTTCTATAAAGCAAGTCCGCAGGAATGATGACTTTCGTACAAATAGCGAAGGGAACTTCTTCTTGCAGAATTTAATTATATTCGCGTTGTATCGATTTTTCAAAATCTCGAAAAAAGTCATTTAAAGAAACTTTTATTTTCCAACGATATAAGTATATTTTTATTTTCTATTATATTAGTTTTTTAATAAATGCAGTAGATAAGACTCGTTTATTCGATAACATTATTCCTAAATAGTGAATACCGTGTCTCCCACTATTCTATGAAATTATACTTTGGAATGAATTTCTCGCTGGACTCTTAACTCAAGATCATACGAAATAGTATTTGAATCGACCAGCTTTTCCTTATATAGGTGTTAAATAATAAGAATTTGTTAAATCAGTTGAATACAATTCAAAGAAATTATTATAGATTATAAGTAATCATCAAAATGGATAAAATAATGTATGGACATTATATAATAAGATCTATAATTAAATTCTGATTATAATGACTATGTATGGTCAAGAAAGCGATACTTAATAGAGGTAAGACTTAAATCTACGCTAGAAATCGAGAATAAAAAAAATTGTAACGATCCGTCTCCTATCTTCTCGCGCATTTATATTTTTTAATTGTAGCGTTCTTATGAAAATGGAGGATCGTGTCTGGATGGTTAAATGGATTTGGCAAATAACTTTTTTTTAAAATTCTTTTATATTATAGTAAAAATAACAACATTTATTCAATAATCTAAACAAACAATTTAATTAAAACAAAGTATAATAATAATTGATCATTCCACTCCGATTTCTCTAGTGACTCCCTATAACAAAAAAAAATTATAATAATTTACTATTTCGAAAATTTTATTATATTATAATATATATATTTCCGCGTATTTCGTCGCGACTTAAATCCTTCATCATATTATCGGCTGTTCGGCCTTGACCAATTTTCACTCTCCTTCTTTCACTATTTACTTTGGTCGTTTACTTACACGGCCAGACTTTACGCTTCTTTGCAATGTATCGTATTTAAATCTTATATCATTTCAAGGGGCTTCAGGTCAATAATATAAAATTATTAATTTTTAAATAATTCAGGAGCGCCTGATTTTATTATAAAAAATTATTATACGATTTTATTAACATCATATAACTTTGTACAATTTTAAGTGAATACTTATAACTCTTATACATGATTCGATTAATTACAATTTCTTATTGATTTCCCCAATATATATTATTTTCATTCGACCTGTCTCACTACAATTAATTTCTGGGAAACGGCGCGCCTTTCTTATAATGCTTTAATTATATGGATTTCCCTATCCTGACGCTTTTCTATTATTCTACGTTAGTCTAGATGTATTAATTCGACGAGTACCTCGTCATTAATAAATCTTTAATTTTATCTCTGACAAAGGAGCACCTTTTCTCAGAGATAGAATCTGACTCTACATTTTGGCAAATAAAAGAAATGCCCGACGGAGTGAAATATATTATTTCGAGGAGCTCCTCGTAAATAATATATTTTCTAATTATATTTCTGATAAAGGAGTGCCAGATTTAATCAGAAATAGAATTTTTCCCTTTTCGTTGGCCTTGTCGAGTATCGCTCGGTGGATTATTTCTTGTTAGCAAGGAAGCGCCCTTTCACCTGGAAACGACGGGTCGTTCGGTCGAATTTTGCTGTTCTTTCCCTTTCTTCACTTGAGAGGTGCCTTACTCAGTAAATGCTGCAAACGAAGAGGGATTCTATCGGAAAATAACGCACTTTTATACAAACGAAAAGTACGTTATTTCATTTTAATTTATAATTTTGTTAGTTCTTATTGGTCGCTTATTTATTCCACTGACAGCTGTTAGTATCTAGCCATATTATTATATTATACAAATGGACTAGCTTCTATTTATTTAACATTTACCTACGCGCGTTATTTACTTGATATATTATATCTATATATATATTGTACCTTACTCACCGCTAAGTAACCCACGTTACACTTTCTTCTTTTTCGGAAGCGGAAATTTATTACGTACGGAATTCAACTTTGCGCTATAAAATGATCGAACCATAAATAATTAAGTTACGTTTTTTATTATTGTGACTCGTCGCACCTGCGCGGTCTGGGGAATCATTCTCAAAATATATTTGATTTCTCCGACTCGGTGTTTGTGTCTGTCACGACTGATCGGGAACTTCGCCCAATGTCCGTTCGATAAGCCGAAGCTGCACTTTTTTTTCGTTGGCGGCTCAGTTGACGGTATAATTTATGCTTCCTCGCATACCGGTGTAAGAGGGCGAGTTCTTTTTTCGGCCTCTCTTATCCTGGCTACAAATTTCGGGTCTAATAATTCCGGAGATGTTGGCCTCGACCTTTTTGTTGTCGCATCCTCGTATTTCCCGTTTTCTCCATCGGAATCCTCTGACGATGTTGCCGATAAGGAGAAGGATGATGAAGGTGAAATCGATGACGATGATGACGATGACGACGACGATGATGATGACAACGACGACGATGACGATGACGAGAAGGAGAGGATTTTGACCTCTTTCCTTTCCGATTTATCGTCGTCTTTCTCAGACAAATTGAATCCCTGTTTATTTGTACGGAGTGCCGCCTATATTATCTCTATCTTTATATATATATATATACAATATCTTACTCGGCGCCGAGTAACCCACGTTACAAGATTATACTGGGAAAGTAGAAACATCTTTCTTGAATTAACGTAATCAAATTTTAAAATTTAGAAGGTGTAAAACGTGGAATCCCACCTGAGAATTTCAGATTCACAGAGCTATTCTGATAGCCTTAGTTTTCTATAACTCAGTGCACTGTCAAGCTATATTTTTTTTTTGTCCATTCAGAATATCATTTATTTCTTGGGTGTGGTGATTCAGAATTGATGCATATAGAGCCGTCCCTTTCCATGCATACAATTCTAAGAAAGGAATCAAATTTTATAACGCGGGCGCAGAATCTTGAAGCGCTATAAGTTCACAATGCAACCTCATGGCTACTGTAATAACAATGCAGGCATGTAAATATTCAGAATTTTCACATTATTTCGTATTGGAAAACGTATTCGAGAATGTAAGTAATGGTTTCTAGGCTACACGCAACAAACCTGTACATTAAGCCGCTATTCTATGCGATCTGAAAGTGAACTATTTAATACATAATTTAAATATTATTTTATAAAATATTGAATAAATTTATTTCAAACTCTAAATCAATATTCCGACAATTGTAACTGATTCTTACATTATAGAATACAAATCCTATTTCTTTTTTGTCGATCACGTTTTTCGTAATGTCAGAATTTTCGGTGAACTCGCATGTATTTACATTGTTGTTTTATGGGTTGTTTTTCATGTCTTTGTAATAATGTTTATAATAATAATGTTTGCGCAATATTTATATTATATTTGAATAAACTAAAATATTAAATCTAAATAATTCACTTCAAATTTATATGAATTTCTACACAATTAAACTCATTATGCTAAATAAATCTGTTTGTAATACATATATTTATTAATACCAGTAAATTTGATGAGAGAATGCATGGCAATTCTCTATAATTTTATTATTGTAAATACAGCGTGAAATATTAGTCAAATGATCAATGATTAATCATAATTATTTTCAGACTAGCTAAATTAATTAAGGATTTATTAAGTCCGGTGATCTTCGTCCAGTTGATGTCGAGTGGCATACATATATGCTTAAGCGGCTCTAGTTTAATGGGTAGCCAACAATATAGTCATAGCGATACAATTAAATCAGTCTTCTACGTCTTAGCTATTATCATGCAGCTGCTGATCTGGTGTTGGCCAGGTCAATTACTTATACAGGACAGTTTAGCGGTAGGAGAAACTATATTTTACGATGTACCCTGGTATATGTGTACTACAGCACAGGTACGCACATTAAGCTTTACTATCTTCAGAACACAGAGCGAGTGCCAACTCACAGCTCTCAGTTTTCAAGTCATGTCGCTAAAAAAGCTTACTGATGTGAGTATGCGACAAACGTTCAAGCTAACTGAAAATTACTTCATTCTTTATATTTCAGGTTTTGAATACAGCTGGATCCTACTTTGCGCTGTTACGAAAGTTTCACAATAAATAAATTCGGTCTTTAAAAAATTTATTCAGATTGTACAGAATATCTCATATGTATCTAATAAAAAATATCATATTAGGTGTCTGAAATATAGTTAATAACAAATATACTATACAGAATAGGGATTGTATGTTCTTCTAAATCCAAATGATATATTTTTTTTTATTTACAGTTATAACCTCATCATTAAGGCCAAATCTTTATCCATTTATCATATTTTTCAATCGGATTTGCCCTGAAAGTTTGAAACGAAATAAATACGATACTAATAGAGACATGAAAACAAATCGAATCATTGATTGTTGAATTTTATCATTGACGTGAAAGAATTGTAAACTAGTCCATTTTGGTGCTTGATTACAGTATCAAATGATGTATTCATGAACGCAATGTAATAGTTACTATCGATCACATGGCTGTTTAGAGAAAAATTATCATCAAAGTATCTTATTGAAAAGGTTTGGGAGATTTAGTGAAATTCACCTAGCAAATGAGTATCTTATTTGTATCATCGGTGTATCTAGTCTCTTCATTTTCATAGCCACTTCACCGATTGTATGAGGATTTTCAATATTAAAAATTTGATATTGTGATCAAATTAATATCCGGACAACTTGGATTTATTGAAAGATCGAATAATTGTATAAATGTGAAAAAATTTAAGTTGAATCAATTCATAAATATTAAATTTAAAATTTATAAAATAAAAAAATCGTTATATAATTTTCCATGTAACTCAGAATCAATAAAAACTTTAGAAATATATCATAATCCAGGAAATATAAAACAAATTACATACTAATAATATAAAAAAAAATTTAATTGTATAAAAAAAATTATGAAAATTTCCATTTATTTCGATAAAGAAAAATAAATAAGACACTTAATTCTTTCTCTTTTATACTAATTTATTACTTACATTGTAAAACAAGGATGCAATTATCGATTGGTTATATGTGATTCAGCAGATGTATTTATTAGAATATATCTGTTTTATAATAACAGTGAACGTCGTAAAGAATAGCTGGATTCAAGAATATTTCATGTAAGGAGACTATAAAAGGGATTGGATCCAGTATCTACGAAATAAATAATATTTATTTATAAAATTATTTAATAATAATTAGGTGAAAGAAAATAATTTATAATAAGTTAGGTTACAGAGCTAATTGCAGTAAAAAAAGGAACAAGTTAACAATTAACAATATATATATATTATAAGACAATATGACAATCAGGAAGAATCAAAGAGATACATTGTAAAAATAAAGAAATCAATCTTAGAAACTACATAACTACTTACGATACATATACTCGTAGGCCTGCCTTGATAATTACATTTATCAGAATCTGAATCAATGGAGAGGGATAAGGAAAGAAACCCAGCTGTCAGATTATGAAGCCATTAAGTAATCTGCAAATTATAGAAACATAGAATGTCTGAAAAGAAATTAAAATTATAATATTTTGAAATACGGACAATATTAACATCATTATATTCAATGATAAATAAAAGGCTATGTCTCATAGTTACTCCAACACCAGAGACGAGTGCGCGTCACAAGAGCAATGCTACATGTCGCTGATGCTGCATAATACTTGGGACGTCTTCGGAGTGTTGCATTGTTGTTGACGATTCGGAGGGATCAACGTGGTAGCGGCAGTAAACTTTGAGGTGTTGGAGTTTGGTTCATACCTTCATTGCGAGCAGACGTGTTTACGAGTGCTGACGAATATTTACATTTTAATTCTGGCAATAATAGTATATTAGGTGTGTGTTATAAAGTGCCTTAATATTTAAAAGTTTCCTACGGAGTTACAGACTGGGTAGCAAGTGCTTCTTAGCCGGAAGCATTTGTAAAGCCCATTCACTTTAATAAAAAACATGAATTCATTGTCTGAAAAAACGCAAAACAATGTCTCATATTCTGAAATCGACCAACAAGGATAATTTCCTACATGTGAACAAGCCATAATATTACATTCAGTTGAAGGATCCACGGTTCAAGAGTATGCAGTTGTAATTAGTAAATTAATTGATCCTAATAATATAAGGTTTGTGTCACGTATTTCACACGGACGAGTATGCCTATATTTGAGCAGTAAAGAGCATGTTTATAAACTCATTGATAATCTTACGAAGGTAAACATAGGAACTCATGAACTTAAAATATGGCCTCTTATATCCAAGGCAAAGAGAATAATTATATCTAATGTTTGTCCAGTCATATCGCACTGTGTAATATTAGAAGAATTTGGAAAAGTAAATCTACAACCTAACTCGAAAATAACATTTATACGGGCCGGTATTAATGATCCAGGACTTTCACACAAATTAAGTTTTCGAAGACAGATGCATATCAAACCTGAAGATATTTCTAAAATTCCAGAAGCCATGTCTATTACTTACGATAACACGTTATATTCGATATATTTAAGAACCGAGAAAATTACATTCTTCTTATATAAGCAAGAAGGACACCTTGGGAAATTCTGTAAAAATATAGACTTAAATACAAATCTCCAAGCTTCTCATAATTCAAAGAAGTGATAATATTGTAGAAGTTTCTTCTACATACATAAAAGAAAAAGATGCACTAATAAATATGTTATGTCAAATTAAGGATTATGTTACTGACGAATTTAAATAGTTTCGACCTGGAAATTACACCTTCCAAAACAACATTCTTACGTTTTAATAAAAAAGGTATCGTATCTGGGTCTACCGAAATCAAGGTTGACGGGCACTCAATTAAATCATGTGAAACTGTACGCTTTTTAGGAATCATTTTCGATTATAAGTTAACATTTATCCCTCAACTCAATTTAGTTTATAATAAATGTTCAAAAGCGTTAAACAGAATAGAATTTCTATGTGGTACATGGTGGGGAGCTGATCTGATAACACAAACTGTATTGTTTAAAGTTACGTAAGCTCAATTGTTGATTATTGCTGTTCTGTATATTATCCGTCACGCTGAAATCTCCAAGAAAAATTAGAGCGTGTTCAATTAGAAGCGATTAGAATTTGTTTAGGTTGTCGGAAAACCACGTCTACTTCAAAATTCGTGCAAATCAAAGACAGAACGAAACAATTTTGTACAAAATTTTTAACAAAAGTCTTTTCCAATATTATTAAGAAACGCCAAAAGCAAGAAAGTATTCTCTATCAGACCATAATACATACACACGAACTTTTTGAAAGAATGTACAAAGAAGAAAATTCCAATACATACTGCCATAAGTACAGCACCATTATCTCATCTATTTCAATAGATGAAAAACTGGGGGAATCCGACTGTTTAAAAATTTTCTTAACGATCGCGCAACTGTAGCGATATACACTAATGGTTATAAAATAAAAAACTGTAAATATGTTGGCTGCGCATGCGTATGTCCGGACATAAATATCCTTTTATCTAAAAACATAGACCGAAATTCTTCTGTTTCTACAGCAGAGTGCATTACTCTGAAGCTGGCTGTTGACTTAGTATTAGAACAAAGAAATTAAAGCTTCGTCATTTTCTCAGATTCGTTAAGTGCACTTCAATCTTTGTGTTCTAGTATATTTGGCATGAAAACTAACTTTTATATTTTAAATATAAAAAAAATAGAGAACTGCAACAAGCGAGCTTGTCATCAAATAAAGTTCGATTTATATGGATTCCATCGCACAATGGAATCTTAGAAAATGAGGAAGCTGATTGCTTGACAAAAAATGCGTCGAGATACAATCAATTAAAAACTACACACTTCTTTGTACCATATACTGATCTCTATAAAATGTATAAAGTGCAAGCTAAAGAAAACACTGTTTAAAAAATAAGAACGCAAGGCTTAACGAAAGGCACACAATATTTTAAAGAATACTTCCATCATAGCAAAAATCCTTGCTTTTTGAACAGAAAAAATTCACTAGAGAATTTATTGTTATAATAAACAGAATAAGATCAAATCATTATAATCTAGCCGCATCTCTTGCTCGTTTAAATATTATTAATAGTTTACAATGTATATGTAATTCAGGCGATGAAGATGTAAATCATGTACTATGGCAATGCATGTTGTATGACAAAGAAAGAGCTAAACTTATAAAATATTTGCATAAACTTAAAATATTTCGGTGGAAGCCCTTGTTTGCGAACCAAATATTGCAGCCTGTCATCAAATTTTCGAATTTGCAAAGGGCATAGAATTAAAACTATAATCACAAAAATACAAAATATGTAATTAGATGCAAAATGTACATAATTTTTATAGCTGAACTAGATCTTCTGTAAGATCTGCCAGCTTAAGAAATGAATAAAATCTTTGAGGCGTTATTTCGTTATTTCTGATATTGCTGCTGATGAAAGAAATTGTTTATTTGATATTGGGTCTACGGCAAGCGATGCCTGATGTGCTTAGGAGTGATCCAACTACTGAATGCATGACTGGTAGCAATGGTGGAATATCCAAGGTTAAGCACCCACTGGAGGCCAGAGTGGCTTGTGATAATGACGTCTCTGAGGCCAAAAGCGATGGCGATGGTTTAGAATACACAGATTCATCGGTAGTCTCGACGAAGGCCGGTTTTAGAGATGTCTTCGAAATTAGATTGGTTGTGCTATCAATATCGATCTTGAAAGTCTTCTCACCGATTCGCACGAGCACCTTGTGCGAACTCCTGTACGACGGTTAATACATTTTTCTAATTGTATCGATTCGCCTAAAAACAAGAGCACAAGAACGTAAATCGAGTTTAATAAAAAGGTAAGCTGATATATTTCGAGTTCTAGAAATTGCACGTAGATTGGATATCGTTGTACGCAGTTACCTCATAATGGTTGATGCATGGCATTGCGGATCAGTTGTGTGGACGAAAAAGTCGCCTGGATTACGTAGTGACGTGCCGTAAAGCATCTCCATAGGGGCCACCTGAAGGTGTTTTTCGAGGTCCGAGAAGCACAGTTGGCAGAATAGGGTTGCTTTAAATGTACGATGCAGTCGCTGCACCATTCCATTGGATTGTAGGTGGTAGGGCACGGAGCATATGCAATTTGCTCTGATAAGAACTGTCAGCGTCTCTAAGAGTTTATCTTCAAATTACACTCTTTGGTGTACGGTACGTGCAAACCCGATGAACGTAAAAGGCGCGCACAACGGTTTTCGTCTGTTGATCTTGTAGAGTTAGTACAGCTGCCTCATCAAAGTGTCCAATTACTACAAAGTCTTTGTGAGTACTCGGACAAAAATGATATCTTACGGACTGATGAGAAACGTCATGGATGATCTCAAATGCGTTTTTCCTGAGTTAGCGTAGGATGTAAGGTCGAATAACGTTACCATCGGTCGCGTAGAACAGTTACGTTCCATAAAAGGCGAATGGTTGAAGAGTATCGACTCTTTAGAGAGTGTCCGCTACGCTGTTGTCTTCGTCCTTCGTATAAACCAAAGAAATCGGAAACTGAAGAAAAAACTCAATTTCTCTCACCTGTGTCAGAGTCGCTTTGTCTGGAGCCCGATTTGCAGCATAGACCGGCTTATGGTCGGTCAGGAGTTTTAATGGACTGCCTTCTAATATGCTGCGAAAACGTTTCAGAGCCGCTCAAGCAATAAGGAACTTGTAATCATACGTACTGTACCTTTCTTCGGTGTCGAAGAGTTTCCTGTAAAAGAAGATTCAATGACGCTATGATTAATTAGTGCCTTGCTGATTCAACGTCTCAAAAATGGCGATGTCGTAGGTGCCAGTCATTAGTCGTAAAGATGAATTGTGGTGCAGAAAAGTGGTGCTGGCCATCTTAATCATAACTTGCTTACATACAGACAACGCTGCTTTCGTGGAGGAAATCCAATTGAAAGGGCCAGCTATCTTTTTCTGTAATAAGTTTTTGAGCAGATCATTAAAAGGTGCTTGAAGACGAGTGATACCTGGAATACAACATCGATAATAATTTATTAAATCAAGGGAACATTGTAATTGCGATATATTCGTTTTTGGATATCTCGAATAACGCTGATGCGGTTTGACGATGGCCTTGTACCCTTTGCTGAAACTTCGTAGCCTAGATTTGAACCTTGGTCATTCCTAAAATGTATTTGTGACCGGATTGATATGTATGTATGGGTTTCTAAGTTCTTGAAAACTGTACGGAAATTCGTCAAGTACTCCTTCTTGTCGTCAGACACTACGATAATGTCGTCTAAAGAAATCTGAACAAAGAAAAAATTACGCTGAATATGGTTCATAGTTGGTTACAGAGATGTGCAACATTGCGAAGGCCCATTGATGAGTGGGTAAACCTGAAAAAGACATAAGGACTTTATTATGGCTACCTTTTGTTTGTCCACTGGAACAATGAGCAGCTGATAGAAAGCTTGTTCCATATAGATGATGGAAAATTTTTTCCATTACGTCGAACAGCATATCCTTAAGGTCGGCAATGGATACTCATCTGGTATAGTTTTAGAGTTGAGTTGTATATATAATACGTATTAGATTATGTTCTCATGAAATATTAAATCCAATTGATAAAAATCTACGATATTATATGGTAATTTTACACGAACAAATTTAAATATTTTTAATACAATTATTAAGTATATTTTACTTATATGTATGATTATTACATATTTTTTGATTTATTTATTTTGTTTAACTTAGTTTTGTAAATGATATTACTATTTTTTTATTTTATTATATGAATTATAAACATTTATATCATATTAATTTATTTTATTACACTTATTATAGCATACGTATTTTCTGATAATGACAGTGATGATGAAATTATCGAAATGTATCCATGAGTTTTACTAAATCCATTGTGAACATATTAAAATATTTCGTAGCAAACAAGTTTCCATGCAATGCACTATTAAAAAAAAAATACATTTATTATGAAGAAAATTATATTTTTAATAAACGTGAAGTTTAGTGTTAAATTTTAATTTAATTTAAAAAATATAATTAATAGTTTTGACTTTTTCTATTTAACTTATAAACATCGAAGAGAAGTGATTGCATTATAAATGTGGTATCGTGATGTAAAAATAATCCAGATCTACCTTTTATTGATGCACAGAACGAAAATAATTTGCCTAATAAGACGATAAAAAACTCCTATCAATCATTATTTGCTAAATATCCAAAAATTTTAGCAACTGGAACATTTAATTAAGAGATTGTTGATGAAATCCATCGAATTATTAGATCGACCGTTGCAAATCCCATCGAAATGAAGAATGCATACAACTCAGATACCAGTAATTTCAATGGGTCATATTTTCAAAAATGTACAAACTCGATTTAATCATTTTTCACAAGATTTATATATTATTAACAAAAATGTTACACGAATGATATGGATATATTCTATATAGTATCTATATTTTTCAGTTTTATAAAACAAAAAGTTTTATTAACATATGTTTATTAATATGTTATTGTTTATAAAATATGTACAAAATTAAATAAGAATAAAAATAAGAAGAGAAAAAATAATTGTTTTTTAATATTTTATTATTATTAAAAAAATTTCACCTTGAAAGAGATTCTGCATTACAGAGCTCTAAATATTGTAAGGCATTTAGAAAATAATGCATTAACAGAAGAATATCCAGTTTATTTATTATTATAGATATTTTTTCTAGTAATTCAAAAGCTTTTCGAAAACGTAATCTAATAACGAAGGAATTGGTAAGTATAAAAAAAAAATAAGTGTTATTCATTGACTATTTTTAATATTAACTATATGTTAATTGGTGAATAAAACAAAATATACACTTTAAACAATTTTTGTGAGAATAAGAATAAACTATTTTCAAAGATGTATTTATCAGATCGTTGAGAATCACCGTAAAAATCGTTTCATATTTTCCTAATTTATTCCCAAGAAATGCACCTTATTTCTAAATATCTTCATAATAAAATACCTTGTTTATGTCTTAGAAATGAAAACAATTTCTACCAAGTAATTTGAAGACATATTTCTGTAAATATATTTACGTACTTGTCTAACTTTTCCTATTAAATCATTAACTAATATATAATATAATAAAGTAATTTCTTATTGCTTCTTATTATATATAAATATTCTAACAAAAATTGTGTGATAATGAATAAAACAGAGTAATTTTAAATTATGAGAATAATTTGATAAAGTTTTACATGCGGCAGCTATCCTTCCTCATGCACAAATTACGGACTTTTATTTCTTTATACTTGTCTTTGTATAAAAACACTGGCCGTTGAGAAACTTATAGATATTCCTCAATAATAATTGCATCAATTCCTTATCGATATTCCTCAATAATCCTAATTGCATCAATAATAATATCAATGCTTACTAATGATAAATTATAAAAATCTATTAGTTCCAGTAGGAATCTTTTAATTACAATTAAATTTTTTTATATGTCAATTTTTAAAAATGTGACTAAATATGACTAAATATGACAGTTCAGGATCTCCAAAGTAGTGTATTTTTATGTATTTTATTAGTATTAAATTTATACATACGCATGGTCAATTTCCTTTAAATTTGTTCCAGTTAGTCTATTCGGACTTTTAATTCATTGATATATGTTACGATGATTATTTCTCCATTGATAAATCTGTTTGAAATAATTCTTTTCTGTTATATTTATATGCTTTTCTGTTATAGTTACTTTCAATTATCCACATTTTAATATATATGAAAATTCAATTTAAAAAAATATTTATTATATAAATTTCGTAGTATTTAAATTATATAAACGAATCAATTAATTAGCTATTATCAAAGTTCAGGAAATAATGTTGAAAAAAAAACTACAATACCACATCAGTCTTGCGACAACGACTGATCGCTCAAGCTCTCTCGATGCAACTGGAGAAAGAATGCTTCCATGTACCGGGCAAGAATCTTCAATATTTAATAAACTGCGTTTCCTGCTACAGAGGAAAAATAGAACGCCAATTAGAGTTGGGGAAGATTGCGGCGATAACGATCGAAAGAAGCCAGGCAAAAAATGTGTGCAGGTAATAACGGGGTATGACAACTATGTATGGTAAATTGTTAGAAAGGAGTAAGAATACGAGACATATCGTATTATATCGGCTCTCATAGTTATCCGATAATTTTTCCGTCCCCTCTCGAGGCGCGTGAATATTATACCATTCCATTTCTCTTCTTTTTTCTTTTCTTTTTTCCTAGAATCATTTGCTATAGGATTCGCTTTCATAAATTCTTTTAATATTTTTTCTATACTCAAATCGTTTTTTTTATTATTTCATTCTTCTCTTGCTGATTACTACGCAAGATCGCGACGAGTACTTTAATGAATTCAATAAATCGTTCATGCTATTGCGATTAAAATTGGACAATTTGGGCACAACCAAAATATATGAAAATTATCACATTTTACATTGACATTAAGAAGCTGAACTTCACTTCTAAACTAGAAAAGTATCGTATTATAAAATGGAAAACCATGCAGAAATCGATGATTTTATCTGGCCTAACAAGTACCTACTTACTTTAATGGGTTGTTGGCCTTTGGAATCAAATGTTACTAGTAACACAAGATTCTTTGCACATATGCGCTTAATAATTTTCATCGTCAGTGTATGGACATTAGCTGCGACAGAAATTTTTACAATGTGTAAATACTGGAGGGACGTTCCGATTTTAACAGGTAAATCTTAACAATCATATTTGCACATATACTAGTTCATCTTAAATCTTCGCCAGTACATTTTTACGTTTTTATCTCTGTCTAAATCTGATGCTAGATTTAATCTTGAATATATATTATATTCGTAGTTATTTATTAATCACAGCAGTTGTTAATATATGACAGATCTTTTCTCTCTCTCTCTCACTCTCTCTCCCTCTATCTCTCTCTTTCTCTCTCTCTCTCTCTCTCTCTCTCTCTCTCTCTCTCTCTCTCTCTCTCTCTCTCTTTCTCTTTCTCTCTCTCCTTTTTAATAACTTTCTAATGGAAATTATTTTCAGACTGACACTTTATTAACAAATTTCTAATAATGAAGGGTTAAAAAGATTACGTCAATAAGTAAGATCACTCGAATATGGTCATATTATTATGGTAATTCTAGCCACTTTTTCAACTTTACTTAATCATGTCCGTAATGTAAAGTCACTTAAAATTTTTTAAATATTCGTAGCCCAGACGGCAATGTAAATTCACAATAAATTCATTTAGATTGCATGATTTAATTTCTGAATTTATAATGATTGTATAAAAACTAAATTTATTGAATTCATTAGATGAGTTCTACAGATAAAGTGATTAGGTTAATATGAATGAATTCACAACGAATTTATAAAATTTGGTACAAAATATTCTATACTCATATATGATATATATGTGTGTGTATATATATATACCTGATAAATATAAAAAATAAGCGCATAACATATTGAAGTCTTATATACTAATCGAGGTGATTTTTTTGCGAGGGAGCCAGTGCAACTGTTATGAATTCAAATCTATTCAATTGAATGATTGATTAGAGATTTCTTTCTGCATCGAATAATATGAATGTAAAAACAATCTATAAACTAGAATTCTTTTTCTACACTTTTCGAAGATTTTTGTCGTCCGAATAGCATACCAAGAATTTTATAGCGTCCATATTCGAGTAATCCACTATTTTATAAATAATTAACTAAATAATTTATCTGAAACAACTTCATTAACATTATCAAATCTTAAACAGAAGCTGGTTCTGTCGCCATAGAGGCTATCGTCTTATTATTCAAACTACTATACCTGGTGGTACAACGCAGCAGATTTTATCAAATTTATGATGGAATAAAGGATCTTTGGTCAATAACTGTCAGCGAAGAAGATAATCGTAGCTTTCAAAATGTGGCTACACATGCTCGAAAAATTACCATTATTTTCTCTTCAACTATAATATTAACTGGGTTTACATATGTATTTAGTTGCATTATGATTGTGGTACATGATTATTTTTTTACACAAAGCAGATCGTATACACGAAAGCTTCCACTTAAGATTTGGTAACTAATGTATTTTTTCAATTGCTATTATAAAGTTTTCTATTATGTTCTTTGCGATATTAATCGTGTAAATTATTGTGATCTATTTGCCTACGGTATATTTATTAAAATGAATATAATTTTCTCGTGCTCAATTTAATTTTCTTATCATAATCATAATTAATCATGATAAATAATGTACTTTTTAACTTAATGAATTGTTGCAAAGATTGTATTTAAATTAAAAATTATATTGAACCGTATCGAAAATTACACTCGAAATTTTAATTAGTAATTATATTGTATTTTTAGTTTTTAGTTTGTTACTAAATTTTAAATAATTGTTATATGGGGTTATATTTTAAATAATTAATTTTTAATTGTGTAAACGATGCTAATGAATTTTGTAAATGATTCTATGCATAAACTAGTGGTAGATTGATTTTAATGATCCCTCTGCCCAATATAAAGGTGAATGAGAATGGAACAGTCCAGTTTATCACCAACGTTTCGTATTTATTCATATGAAAACTCATTTCAAGGTGTTATTATAAAATTTTTTAAAAAATATTTTTAAATTAAATTGTTATAAACAAAATTAATTTCCAATTTTAAATTTTGGACAGCAGAAACTTACAAGATAGGGACGTGTAGCACCAACGACGACTTGAAGTCAAATGATACGTTTTGTAGATTGAAATATATCAATGAGTTCAATATGTAATTTTTACATTATATATAGGAATACATTCTCTAAGAATTAAATTAAGGATACAAAATATTATCTTATGGAAATGTATATATAGTCAACATTCTACAATTAGTGAAATTATATTTCGAAAACCAGTTATTTTAATCAGGCTTATTGAAAATATGACATCCAAGGCCCTCGTTAAGGGAGTTAGTAGTTAATCAAACGCCTTTAGTTTTTTCAGTTTAATCTATAATTAATTTAATTAATGAAATGTTTAGTTTTAGAAAAAGACTCCAATCTTATATTAATAAAAGTCTTTAATTAAAGCACATTAATAGTATTATAATACCACAAGGATTCATTTTAATAAGCTTAGATGTAACCAGTCTTTTTTCAAATATTAATCATGATTTATAGATCCATTGAAAAAAGATGATAAAATTTAAATAGAATATTAATTTAAATATAAATGAGTTTATTTTTAACATAAAATTTATATTAAATAAAAATTATTTTACATTTTGCAATATATGTCATAAACAAAAATTTACCATAGCTATGGGAATCTCACACTCCTATTTTATCAGGCATCATTATAGAGGGTATAGAAATCACAACCTGAAGTGAATCATACTGCAGATCTCCATGATATTTTAGATGTTTGGATGATTTACTCATAAAAACTTTATAGTACCTTGGAAAGGAATTTTTTTATTCCACCTTAAACGATGGTAATAAACTACAATGTTTAATTTTCACATACTCTGCACTGGATATTGGGACCATAAAAATCTATCTAAAATTATGTATAATTAAATTAATTGTTTACCAATATCAGCACGTACAATTGAACTACTAAATTAACTTTTAAAATTGAACATATATTTTCCCACTTCATAATATACTAGAACTAATCGCACTTTAAATTTATTGATAACAGGTATGGAATGGATGTGCAGCGCTCTCCCCATTATGAAATCGTATTCTACATTCAAACAATGGGAATCATGATGGGTTCATTTGGCGTTTCTGGATTTGATTCTGCAATGGTGACAGTTATTCTACATATATGTGGCAAATTGAGAGTAATACGTATTCGATTAAAAACAATTGGAAACAAAATCTTAAAGAACATGTATGTACATTCCCGACGCAAAACGTCAGAAAAAGAAATATCGCAGTGTATTGAAGATCATCGACGTGCTATAATGTAAGAATTCGTATTTATATACAGCAAGTTTCCAGGAATGATGACTTTTCTAAATATTTAGCAAATGGAACTTCTTATAACATTTAATTGTATTTGTGTAGTCATCGACTTATCAAATAGCTAAATACTCTATGTATAAAAATCTATTGCCCATAGATAATTTTACCTATGATAACATTTCCGTAGAAAACATCAAGAATCCTGCTTTAGGGCCTCATGAAGGATCGGCGGTGGTTTGACTGTATTCAGTTAGCCCCGAGATAGTCCCTCGCCCAACTTTTCTGAATATTTATAATATATGGGGAACTACTTATGAATATCGTAACAGCTTTAGACGGAACTTTAATATTTATTCCTAGATCCATGAAAACTCCATAATATGATTTGCCGAATTTATCTGAAAAAATAAAAAAGTTGCAACATATATAAAACCAAAATCATAGAGATCATTAAAATACATATTTCTTATTCTATATAGTTTCCAGTGCAAAAAATATTTCTGGACAAAAGTGCAACAATTCTGTCTCGAGGCCCCCTGAACGTTTCCTCGCATATACTCAATACAGATACAGTCGAATACATGTTTCTCGAAACATACTGCTCGTAGAGACAAAGTGAGTAGAATAAAAATTATGTATTTTAATCAAGGAGCGCGGTCGCGCTCCGCTGACAAGTATGGGTACTACAGCCTTCGGACGACTGTGCTATATATACATTGATATTGCATTCGCAGATTTGTAAATAATTATTGGGTCAACATGAAACCATTATATTACTTCTAATTATGTTTAAAAGAAAGCTATACTACACTATACTGCAATTAAAAAAAAGATGTATGTAAAAAACTTTTATTATACTAAATTTATTACGCAGTTAATTTTTTTACCTCCGTTTTCATTATCTTCCTAGTTATTTAATTTTGTCCATCCGGTAAATACTCACTAGTTTTGCGTAATTTCCGACAGTAAATAACTAAATCAACTGGACCGATAGCGCCTCGAAGGCGAGTTTGATTTTCTATATGTATATACTATATGCATCTGTATGTATTACTACATTATTATAATGTACCTAATACACTTGGCTACTACAGATCATAATGCCGTGTTCGGCCGGTAAAAATATATGTCCAAGTGTGTGGGGACGAATTCCACGGGTAGTTTCGTGTTCGGACAGTAGAACACAATGTCCAGGTTTCTGTCGATGATTTCCACGGGAATTTTCGTGTTCGGACGGTAGAATACGATGTCCAGGTGTGTCGAGACGACTGCTAGGGGGAGTTTCGTATTCAGACGGTAGAACACGACGTGCAAATGTGTCGGGACGACTTCTACTCGGGCAGTTTCCTGTTCAGACTGTAGAATGTAAAGTGAAAATCACATAGCTCATTAAAATACATTTTTTTTGTATAAAATTTTTCGATACAAACTCTATATTTTTGGAGAAAAGTTCAACAGTTCCGTCTCGAGATCCCCTAAACATTTTTACGTTTATATGAAATACATTTTTTCAAATTTAAAGAACGAAATATTTGTTTAATCTAAACAAATGTTTTTCATTACGAAGTATAATTCCAATCCCGGTCTCGGACGATTGACACAAGCATCACTGTCATAATTTACTAATGCTTTGTATTGTTTACAAACACGTAGTAGACCTCCGTCGCTGATTAGCACCGTTATCGAATCTTATATATTATAAATACAGCGACGTTAAATAACATAAAAAAATTAAGAAAAAAAACATTATTAATTGTCTAAAAAGAATTTATTTAAATTCTCTAAATCAATTTTATTTTCGTAAATGAATTAAATTGAATCTCATAAGAATATCAGCATTTCATAAGAATATCATTAATTTTATAATATCTGGTTTGTTAAAAATAAAAGTATTTCAAAAATTTCTCGCCAGATGAATCTAAGATTTTCATCGTAACTCTTATATAACGCATGACTCTGCCCATTATTACACTTATAAAAAGATTCTGAACATTTATAATTAAATATGTAAAGTCTGAACGGCAGAGATTTTACGCTTGAAATTAAGTTTCGTTGCGCCCTGTACAATACAAATATAATATTCCATGTATATCTATGTATATATATATATATATATATATATATATATATATCTTTTTTCTTTTCTTGAGATTGTGAGTAAAGTAACTTCCTTTTTTGCCGTCTTTATTTTTTGAATTTGCAAAAAAAATAGCCTATCATCTAATCATGCTACGTGCTTAAAATTTGAAGGCGACTGGTACAGTTGTTTCGATGCTTATAAAGGACATACATTCTTTTTTATATATAGAGAGAGATTATTTAGTCAATAAAGATTCTATACAATTTTTGTTCTCCTAATTAGAATATAAAAAAAAGGTTGATTATGACTGATCATGAACAGGAATAATTTAAAGGTAGGCTTTACATAGCTTATATAATAAGACCTGGAGGCCTACGATGGCTCGATCGCTAGAGCGAAGGACTAGTAACTTGGTGATCCGAGTGCAAATCCCGGTCTCGGCCGATTGACACAAGCACCGCTGTAATAATTTACACGTGCTTTGTTTACAAATACATCGTAGACCTCCGTCGCTCATTAGTACCGATATTTGGAAGCATAAATAGAGCGACGTTAAATAACATAAAAAAAAAAAAGATCTGTAATTAGATTCTGATTACAATATACATGTCAGAATCAATAAATCGATAATTATTAGAGATAAGACTTAAATCTATGCTGTAAATTGAGAATAAAATGCTAAATTGATAAATTACATCATGATGATAGTTTTCTATCATTATTGTGTCCAAGTGGAATATGAAACTGATTTCGAAGAATAAAAAGTGAAAAAAGTTAACTCCTGGTTGAAATTGTCCGGGTCTCATTATGACCGCCGTAGCTCCCTAACTCTGAATCCACGTTTAATTATTTCTCTCATTTGGTGATGCATTTATATCGGTGATTCTGTAATATCGACTTCATGTACACAGGGTCCACGTGTGCAACCGTCTCCGCCCTTAGTTATCCAACCTGATACCCAATTTATGTCTGCAAACTGTCTATTATTTGAAAAAGTACTGATTATAGTAATTTGACTGCGACTTAAACCTTTCACTCAAACTTTATATAAATACAAGAAAACCTGTTCGAAATATCGAATATTAGTAACCAGTGACTTTTTCCTCATTAGTTTATTAATATCAATCAAGTCAATAAATAATGAAAATTCTAATTATCTAATATTTTATTATCGTAGAAATATTTTATAATAATTCTTTTCAGGCTAGCCAAATTGATGGAGGAGTTATTAAGTCCGGTAATCTTCGTGCAGTTGATGACAAGTGCCATACAAATATGTTTAAGCGGCTATACTGTAATAGCTAGCCAGGAATCTACGCGTAGCGATGTAATGAAATCCATATTATACGCCTTTGCTATTACCACGCAGCTTCTGATGTGGTGCTGGCCAGGCCAGTTACTTATACAAGATAGTTTGGCGGTAGGAGAAAGTGTATTCCACGATGTACCCTGGTATATGTGTACTACTGCTCAGAAGCGTATGTTGAGCTTCACTATCTTTAGAACACAGACCGAGTGTCATATTACAGCTCTTAGTTTTCAGGTCATGTCGCTAAAAAAACTGACTGACGTGAGTATGAGACAAATAAATTAAGCTAAATGAAAATTACTTAATTCTTATGTTTCAGGTTTTGAATACAGCTGGATCCTACTTTGCACTGTTACGAAAGTTTCACAATAAATAATAAGTTCTGTCTTCAAATGATTCAGATTGTACAGAATGTTCATATGTATGTATTAAAGAATATAATATTACGAGTCTTTAGATTGAAATATAAATGATCACAAATACTGTGTATGGAATTTGCATTTTCTATTTTCCCGAGTTAGAATAATATATTTATTTCCATTTGGAACTTCATAATGATGGAAAAAACTTTGGAGATATACTTGCTGGTAAAATTTCAAAAGAATCAAATAGGATAACAATAGAGATGTGGTAATAAATCGAATCGTAAATCGTTGAATTTTATGTTTGCTGCAAAGAAATTTTTAAGTAGGAGGACATTATTTCTCTGTTTGGTCGCACTTGTCAATCTTTTCATGAAAGAAATGTAATATTCTTTGTCAACCGCCTGCTATTTAGAAAAAATATCACTGAATAAAATTTTCTGCACACCCAAAAATGCAGAGTTCATGCTCGCTGATTGGTTAATCCTTTTTTGTTGATCCCAGGTTGATTCCCAATTGGATTATCCTTTTTTATATACCATATTGATTGGCTTTGCATCTTTTCTTATCTACTTATTCAAAAACGTTCTTAGTACGCTTAAAAAGTTTCGAATCATTCGTCTTTTTCACTCGCATTGTGATTGAACTCAATAAGAATATGATTAACATATTCATAAACAATTTTCAACACGAATCGTTCGAGTTTGAACAGAATATTGTTGATCTGTCAAAATTAACATTTTTATTGTTAAAAAATGTTTTCAGAATTAAATAATTCAAATTTATAATCTGCGATTGACAAATGATTATTTTTAATGGAAATTTTCACCTGTAATTTTTAGAAGCCATGGTTGAGCTTGAATATTAATTTTTTAAGGATAACATTAGAAATATATAATAGACGTTTTGTTTATAAGATAGCAAATATTAGATTGGTTTTCAATATTTTTAGATAAGATGCAATAAACAAATTTAAAATATATATACATATATATTTCTGGAATGCATGAATTTATCTAATTTAAATCTCATATAATTTGATATTATAATTCATACAAATATATTTGATAATCGTGTCATGCTTCTCTCGGCAGTATGTATTGGCTTATACTACCAACTATAAAATTATTAGAAAACGACGGCAAAGCGTTTCGGACTTAAAAACATCCGGAATAAATTAATTTAATTTGCTTCCTATTCTGGTGAATGCAAATACTAGATTTTCGACGTCATATTTGTAAGTTGCATTTATTCACGTGTCATTTTCGAATATTGAGCATATATATATATATATATATATATATATATATATATATATATATATATATATAGTTACAAATGGATATTATTTCATTAATTTGTCATGTTTGGGCTTGGACATCTCAAACTATCCATTCAGGATATAGAAAAATACAAAGTAAAATCAAAAGTTACCTGAAAAACCTAGAATTTCTTGAAACTATTGAAATGTTAGATTGTACAACGCCTGCAAATTTTTTGTTCGCTTATTTGAGAAGTTGATGGTTCGGATAAAACGGCTGCCTATAGTTTATCATGAGAACACTGACATAAACTACTATAAAACTGGAATATTTAAAGATTTCGTTAAGTAGCTAAAAGAACAGAATGTTTTTGTCTGTATTTTGTTTTTGACTTAAAAAATAATATGAAGAAAAGTATAAAAACTAAAGAAGACCAGATGTTGTCAATCAATAAGATGCTTGTGCTGTAACTGAAACTATTCTTTTTGACTTCAAATTTATGTGCTTTTTGTCAGTTTAAAGAAAAATTCATATGCTTTACACATTTTCTCATTTCTTTTATTCAACCTATAATTAAAAACAAAAACGTTACGTTAAAATAAAAATTTTTCAAATAGTCACAACCGATTAATTTTTTAAATATTTTGTACGATCCCGCTTACAAAATACATATTTTCGAGAACAACGCATTGAAAAATTTAACATAAATTGCTAGAAAATGAGTAGCGCTCGTAAATGACTTGAAATGACTTCGAATTTTTGTGAAAGTGTAAACTAATTTTCTAACTAAAAAACAGTCTATTTACTGCCCATAAGAACAATGAGCCTGTTTTTTCCCGAATGCAATATTCATTTTTTTTAATCACTAAAATCTTTTTTAATCTTTAAACAAACGAATGAGTTAATAAAAGAACAGTCACTATATCTTGTAGACAACATTTTTTTTTGACCATTCGTTTAGTTAATTTTTTTTTTCAGTTTAGTTAGTTTTCAATTTCGACGATTAAGAACAAAAAGATTTTTTTTCATGCTTATGAAACGTACTATTAAGTACAAAGAATAAATAAGTGAATTTATCAATCACGAGACGAATATATTTTTAAATGTGGCTTTATCCTTTGTGTTCTTCATGTTTGAGTAACGCATATTTATTTATTTTTTCATTTATTTCGCATCTGCTAAGAACATTTTAGCCTTTGATAAATTTATAGATATAAATTTCTTCTTTAATAGTATAAATAATAACTGCTTAGAAAAATATTCGCAAAGAGATATTACAAACCAATATTGAATTAATCTAAAAATAAATTATAAAATCTTAGAGTTTACTGCAATAGCAATGCGTGAAAATTTTAGAATAAAAAATATTTGTGCTAATATTTTTAATCTCACCCAATATGAAATTTTAGAACGCTCAATAAAATAATGTGAAATACATTAATTTATACTTACGGATAGTAAGTTCTACTTTTATTTATTTCAGTCAATTCATTAGATCTGAAATTTCTTGAAATTCTGCCTGACAATTATTTTTCATTGGTGAACCTCTTGAACTTGTTCTTTTCTGTTATATGAAATTTTTATTGTCCATATTTTAAAGAATACAGTCAAAGAAAGTAATTTTAAAAAAATATTACTTAAATTACTTAGGATTTAATTTATTTCATCAAAGATGAATTAATTTAAGTTGGAATACCATACAAGTTCCGAAAATAATATGAAAGAAAATACATTGCCATTTGAGTATTGCGACAACGACCGAACGCTCAAGCTCTCTCGATGCAACTGCAGAAGTAATATTCCGCTATACCGGACAAGAATCTTAAATATTTAATACACTGCCTTTCCAGTGAAAGGGGAAACATAGAACGACAATTAGAGTTAGGGAAGATTGCGGTGATAACGACCGAAAGAAGCCAGGCAAAAATTGCGTCCGGGTAATAACGGATTATGGCAACCATGTAGGCAGATTGTTATAAAGGAGTAAGAATCCGAGACATGCCATATTATACCGACTCGGATCGTTATCGAATAAGTTTTCTGTCCCCTCTTGAGGTGCGTTCGTAGACCATTCCATTTGTCTTCTAGTCTTTTCTTCTTTTATTTCTTCCTAGCATCATTTGCTACAGGATTCGCTTTGATCAATACTTTTTATATTTTCTTCTATACTGTTCTCCTTTCTTTATATTTTATTATTTTCTTACTAATCACTATATATAGAAGAAGATGTATTGGTATTAGTATTTTCGCATTGACAATAAGTAATAGTTAATATTATTGTAATTAAAATTTTATGAATTGGACACAACCAAAATCTATATGAAAATTATAAATAAATACGTCTTCAATTTACATAAAGAGACTATAGACTTTAATTTATAAACAAAAATAAGTATCTTATTATAAAATGGAGAACGATGCAAAAATGGATAATTTTATTTGGCCTAATAAGTACGTACTTGATATTATGGGCTGCTGGCCTTTTGAGTCAAACCTTACTTATACCAGAAAATTGTTTGCACATATGCGCTTAATGTACTTCATCTTCATAACGTGTACAATATTTGTCTCTGAAATTTTTACATTATACAAATGCTGGAGAAACGTGGCAATTTTATCAGGTAATTATTAACAAAATAATATTTCCACATATAACAATCCATTTTAACTCTTCGTCACTCGCATATTTATATCTTTATCTGCATCACATTTTGATGGTAGATGCAATCTTGTTTTTTTTAGAAAAAAATTACGAGTTATTTATTGGCCATAACAGTCGAGCCGCTCTCCTATTTGTATAAGAAATTTCTAATGGAATTAGTTTCAGACTGACGCATGAGCAGATTTCTAAACACGAAGGGTTAAAACTTTCAAATAATATGTAAGATTAATCGTATATGGCCATATAAAAATACATGTTTTGCTCATTTTCATCAATTTTTCTACGCTTCTGTATTATATGCCTGATACACAATCACCGTAAAAATTTAAGTTCCATAATCCGGTGGACACATTAAATTCATAATTAATTTAAATTGCATGATTTTAATTCTGAATTGAGAATCAAGGTATAACTGAAAATTTTAAAATATTCAATTCATTATGCGTGTTCTTTATAGAAATTTATGAAGTTGGTAGGTATGAATTCATAAAAAGTATGGAAAATATATCTTAAAATATTTCATAAATTACATTTATATTTCCACTGAACATATCATATATATAAATATTATATAATAATAGAGGTGATTTTTTTCGAGACTCAGTGTACACTGCCTTCCACCCATCGATGTGAATTTTACTAAAATTTATAAATCGACTATTAGGTATAAATAAAATCTTCCAATTGATAAATAGAATAGATATTCCATACGAATTCAAGTCTACTCAATTTCATGATATATAGATGAATTTTTTTCTTAATAATACGAACTTCAAAACAATCTGTGAACTAGATTTTTGCCGTCAGAATTGAATGCATAAAGTTTTAAGTTTGATTGAGTCCATATTCGAATAATCCTTCATTTTATAAATCAATAAATGAATATTTTATTCTTAATAACTTTATCAATATTATCAATTCTAAAACAGAAGCTGGTTCTGTAGCTATAGTGGCGGGCGTCTTATTATTTAAACTACTCTACATGGTTGTACAACGCAGCAGATTTTATCAAATTTATGGAGGACTAAAGGATTTTTGGTCAATAACTGTCAGCGAAGAAGAAAATCGTAGCCTTGAAAATATGGCTGGACTTGCTCGAAAAATTACCATTATTTTCTCGACAACGAAACTCGTCGTATGCGCACCAGTCCTTTCTCGACCGTCGTTTGAAGAAACGTTCATGATACAAACACCAGGAACTCGGGACTAAGCGCCGTGCTCACACAAACAGTTGATGGAGTGTAGCGCGTGCTTTCCTGCGGCGAAGTGTAATTATTCGTTCACTGAACGCGAGTGCCTCGACGTCACCGATGTTCAAGATCCCTGGTATTTGTGCCTTCGTATGAAAGTGGTCAGCGATCTAATTAATCAACGATGGTGGAAAGTGATAGATCAACGCATATATTACTATCATCCCGATCTGTTCATCGAAGATCTATTATATGACCAAAATGCGTGGAAGTTAGTCGTGCCTAAAGAAGATCTTCGTACCATTTTGCATGAATGGCATGAAGAGTCCACAAACGGCTATTTTGAACAACATAAAACGTATGACCGTATTGCACAATCATACTATTGGCTCTCGTTGCATAAAGATGTGACCCAATTAGTCCGTGATTGCATCGTGAACCAGTAATCTAAGATACAGCAGGTTGCACCAGCTGGCCTGATGGGCTATCAAACGGTCACCCGCTCTCAGACTGCAGTATCTGGAGATGTAGTGAATCAGTTTCCACGATCTACCCGAGGATACGAGTATCTACTCATCTTCATGAATCTGTTTACTCTTTGGATAGAATGTATCCCCATACTGAAGGCGAATACGTAAACGAGTCTTTCAGAACGTGGGGTGGTCCATTGAGCGATACTCATTTACCACGCTTCAGCCAATCCGGCAGAGAGGGCCAATTGGACTCTTAAGACCGCGTTAATCGCCTTTATTGAGGAGACGCACTACACTTAGGATGCGCAAATCGCCGAGCTGATGTTCGCGTATAACACGTTCTTACAAGATTCCACTGATGTAAGACCGGCTTTCCTCAACACGGGTCATTACTTATCACATTTAGTGCAAGAAGAAACTGCACTGCAGCATTGGAAAGAGCGCATAGAGGAGATACCCGATCTCCACATAAAGGCAGCGGAAAACTCGGACCAGACACAGGCGGAGCAAGCCATTATAATGCAAGATGTTACGACGCTCATTACGCGATTGGTGATCACGTATGGTGTCGTAATCGCAACACAAGGTGTTCCAATACAGTCTCATCTGGAACACAAGGCGTCAGCGCTAAACTTGTCCCGAAATTCCGTAGGCCTTTTACCATCACAACAAAACTAGATACGAATGTCTATCTTTTGACCACTTCTACGTGAATAGATTATGGTAGCATCACGTCGCCGATTTGAAGCTTTATAATCAAGGCTACGACCCCGAAAACGACGGCCAGTCCTGCACAGAAGGGCCTTCGGGCAAAAAACGTGACTCCAGTGCGTCTAATTGTAAGGTCGAGAAAAGCAAGCGTAGTAGCATTGTAACACCTCAGGGAAGCTTACAACGTCCCAACGATGCACCTGATTGTAAGTTGTAACCTCGGTACGAGCATTTGAAGCGATATGCCCGCGAACAATGCGACGACGTCAAACGTACATATCGCGCCGCGTAAGAGAAGGAGGACGCGTAGAACACGAGTTGTAATCCAACAAGAAGTAGCAATACGAACTCCTGTGAAGCTGCACGATAATGAATCCGTTTGTCACAGTGGCACAACACTGGTGAGGCGAAAACTAGGTCGCCCCAGAAAAATGCCGTTCTCAACTTTATGATGTCCAGTAGCCATCCTGATCCTGAGGCGATGGTCACTAGAAGAGAGAAATACAGAATTGAGCTAGGATGCTCCAGTTACCAATATCTGGGGGGGGGGGCAGTTTGTGACGGCAAATGCAAACGCCGTCTGAATTTGTTATCCCGCATCCATAGGATCCCGCTCCAGTAGTAGCCTGTGTATTTCTGTGTGTCCGAATTCGTATATATTTATATCTATTTATTTGTGTGACTGATGTCACAGGCTGGCGACGAAATAACTGGCGAAGAGGTGTGTACGGAAGATAACGAGAGAGGGGAAGGGAGGACTGATGCCGCGCGCGCGAAGAAGTCGCAAACTAGCCGGTGAGAGAATCGGAGCTATCGAGACATATACTGTGCCTCGAAAACTATCGCGTCAATATTTTTCGCCACGCTGAAGTTTCTTTGTGTTTCGGTATTGCTGGCCGAATTACACCCAAGTGACCGAGCCCTAGCCGAGCCTTCTTGCTCGGACTATCACGAGTGACGTCTCAGTGGATATTATGGATACCGCGGGGTTGAGAGCTGCTTGCCGCCATTCTTCGAGCTCCACGTACGAGGACACACGAACCGTCCATACCTCCGCTCGTGTAAGTGGCAGTCCAATTTTATCTCTCCCTCTCTCTCTCTCTCTCTCTCTCTCTCTCTCTCTCTCTCTCTCTCTCTCTCACTTACTCTCTCGCTTCCTCGCCTTTGGGGGCGCCTTCTACGCGACGGCTCTCGATCTTGCAATTTATGCTCGTGTAAATATATATATATATATATATATATATATATATATATATATATACACATATACATGATATAAACAATATCAACGATATTGATACTTCTTTCGAGAATTTCTTATATTTTCTATAAAAGTAAACAAGATTTATTTAATTTAAAGTAATTCTAATCTCAACTACGATTATATGTTTACGCACATCATGAATATTGTATTTCAAACTAGGAAAAATATATTTGAATTTGCGAGATGACATAAAAATTTCCCACCAACGAGTAACTGTATCTATAATGATCACATAGAAATTTATTATTTTATACATTGTTTATTTTAATATAACAGACGATAAAATGTAATTGAATGAAAAAAGAATTACAAATTAACGTTTTTATTGTATTTAAGGCTAATTACTGATAAGGAAGAACTGATAAAGGAAGACTAAAGAATTTTTTCCAGAAGGTGAAAACTGAACATGACTCTTTCCTAATCAATAGTTAGCCGAAGCAACGTAAAACATATCTGAACTTTCTTTACACACTCCTTGAATGCTCTCCGTATATGCACGTACACACTTCCACTCAAACAATATTTTCACCGTAATAATATTTCATTCTATCTTAGTTCTATACTTTTTTGGTACAGTAATTTCATTACTGGTATATGCACATTACTTTGGCAGTCCGCAAATCGATTATCATATCAGACAATTCAGAAATCTAATAAGGTAGTCTAAACTTGACAAAATTATTCCTGCCCTTGATGAAGTAATGAAAAATGTTATATAAGTTGGTGGGGTTGCATTATCAGAATTGATTAGTAAATTTATCAAATTTCATATAGGGATTGCCACACGCAGGATACGAATTTTGTTTAACTTTATTAGATTTATAAATAAAAATCTGTTATAAAATTCCATAACAAATTTTGAAATAAAAGGCCCTTAAAATGATAATATACTAAACTTTATGTTTATTTTTAAGAAAAAACTGTTAAAAATATAAATTGTAAATACAAAAATTGTTCCCATTTGCTTACTAATATTAATCAATTGAATAACAAAATGCTAATTCTAATTATCTAAAATTTTATTAGTGCAAAAATAACATGAAATATTATAGTACTGATAAAAGATTTATTACTCTTAGGCTAGCGAAATTGATGGAGGAGTTATTAAGTCCGGTAATCTTTGTGCAGTTGATGTCAAGTGGCATTGAGATATGCTTCAGCGGATATACTGTAATGGGTAGCCAAGAATATACTCATGGCGATACAATTAAATCCATTTTCTACGTCTTAGTTATTACCATGCAGCTTCTAATCTGGTGCTGGACAGGACAGATAATTATACAAGACAGTATAGCGGTAGGAGAAAGTATATTTTACGATGTGCCCTGGTATATGTTTACTACTGCTCAGAGGCGCACTTTAAGCTTTGCTATCTTCAGAACATAGAACGAGTGCCAACTTACAGCTCTCAGTTTTCAGGTCATGTCGCTCAAAAAACTGACTGATGTGAGTATGAGACACAAGTTAAAGTAGACTGGAAGTTACTTCATTCATTGTGTTTCAGGTTTTGTATACAGCTGGATCCTACTTAGCATTGCTACGAAAATTTCAAAATAATTAATAAGTTCTATTTTCAAATTATTCAGATTGTACAAAATATTTCATATGAATTTAATAAAGAATCTAATATTACGAGTCTTTAGACTGATATATATATATAATCATATACACACCTTTCGAAATTTACATTATTTGTTTTTTTGAATCTGAATTTTTATTTACGGCTATAACTTCCGAATTAGGGCAAAATGTTTTTTCGTTGACCATAGTTTTAAGATCTACTTACAGGTAAAAATTGCAAAATTGTTCAATAGGATGATAATTGGTATGTTAAAAAAAATTGTAAATTGTGAAATTTGAACATCACTGTAAACGAACTGTAAACTAGGACTTGGTTTTTTGTTTGATTAGTCTATCTAATCTATTCATAAAGTCCATGGCTGTTGACTGTTGTGTCAAATTCTCTGATATTTGAGGTTTCGGTATTTCATTCCCTTTGTATATTTTGTTACGTACATATTCTAGTGCACTGAAACAGTTTCAAGTCATTCTTTTATTGGATTGATTGTGGTTTAACTCAACAAGATCAAAATAAACTTCTTGCATAATACAAATTTCTTTACTAATACGTAATTTGTTGTATGATTTCAAAGATATATTACTCGAATCAATTCAAGTATAATATAAATTTAATGGCAATGAAATATCTTAGAAATTAAAATATTACTTTATATGACTTCAAATATATACTTTACCTCCGTATAATATAAATTCATTTTCAAATTATTGTTAAAGATTTTATGCCAAGTCATATGATTTAAACTCACCTGACCGAAGACTGAAAAACATTGTAGACTGCCACGACGAGGCCTCTGATAAATCCTTAACCAGCTCATTTGTCATCCCATAGCATTAATTTCGCTATAACTGGCATTAACGAATAGTTTTGGGAAAAAAATATGTGTAGAAATAATCAAAATAAATAAAAATAAAAAATTGCATGCAAGTAATTTATATTCATGAAACGTACCAAAAGCTCTACGTTTAAAAATTTTAAATCCACAAATTTCCAGCTTGCCAATATTAACCTTGCAAACCATAAGTTAACAAATCTGAAAACATCACGCATCAAAACAATGATTCAAACTTCAAAAAAGAGATACAACAATAAAATGATTTATGGATTGGAATTTAAGATTCGAAATATATATATATATATAAGGTAAAAATTCTTTACAGCAATGCGTGTGGTTTCTCTCGTCTCTCTCTCCCTCTCTCTCTCTCTCTTTACACGAATTTATTTTACTTAATATATCAACACTACTCTACTAATTAATCCATTGCTTACTCGCCATTTTTATATATATACATAATTATATTGGTAACTATACAAGTAAGTTTCCAGCGTTTGTTAAAAGATGGCGTCAGCAATGGATCCCGGACAGAAATGTCAGACATCATGTGTTATATTTGTTGGTTGCGTATCTTTCAACAACTTTGCAGAATTATTTTTGAGCATTTCTTTCGGTGTCGTTGATTTTATCAAGCAAAATCATAGCAAGTGTCCAACCAAATAAACGTCATTTCGGGAAGTGCTGCTTCTATTCTTTAATATTAGGACAAGTGCTGTTGTTCGGGCACACGGTCAGCAGCTGCGTGCGCGGGCGCTCTGGACACTATAATGTATCAGCTCCGTTCGCTGTCCAAATCTTCTTTCGAAATAAAACTTTATTATGGGAAAATAAATTCTTTGTATATATATATATCTAAGTACGAAACGATCCCTATGAAGGGGCAATCGCACGCTCACGTGGCCTGCATGTGCGCCGTCCTTACGTGCCACGCCCAGGGCGAAGTACGGTCTCGCAAGCACGTACTGCAAGCGTGTGACACCTTGGGATCATAGTCCCCTGAGCAGGTATAAGCTCCCCCACCCTTTCTGCTTAAGTAGCAAGCTAGCTAGTAATTCAAGAAATTCAAGACGGCAATTCATTCATGACCGTCGGTGAAGCTTGTACCATTCGTGTTGTGTGCATCTCTCGCGTCGTCTCTTCCTGTTTCAATATTTTTCTCTTATTGTGTTTTGTGAATTTTGTATAGTTTGCGCGGCGTCTAATTATTATATTACGTGTGTGCTCTGCGTTAATTGTGAATCGCGTATATAATTGTATTTGTAGGCTCCGCTGTTCGTGTATAAGCGTATCTGTTTGTGTATGAGTTTATCTGTTCGTGTATAAGCGTATCTGTTTGTGTATGAGTTTATCGGTTCGTGTATAAGCGTATCTGTTTGTGTCAATTTATCTGTTTGTGTATAAGCGTATTTATTGTGTGTGTGTATAAGAATTCACTTGGCGCATCAGCGGGACAGGGGCTTTGCCTTGTGGAGATATTGCTGTTTGCATATTTCCGAGGGTGTTCCCGGCGGCACTTATGCCCAGTGGCTGCCGTCTTGGCAAGGGCTGAACCCGTTCTCGAGACGTCGGGGCCAAGACGCAGAGCAGAAGGTACAGCGGAACATCCCTCCCCCCATTGACCTTACCAGCCCCGCGAACATTAGTGTGTCCGCAGCGCGGCTAGAACTGTATGGCGCAGGAGTACTCCAACAATCGTAAGGTTTAGTATTCGCGAGCGCTCGTTCTTACGTTTAAGGTATACCAACGCGTATTGATAGTATTTTAAATTGTTACAATAGACGGCTTTTTCCTCCTCTCTTCAAGAGGAGGTTTTTTACGCCAGTTTTTAATAAAGGTTCTCGTAGTATAGTAGTATATAATTTTATATTATTAATTTATTGCACCCGATCCCATAATTCCCGCAATTCACGACTTATGAATTTTTAAACAGTATTATTAATATTATTTTTATAACTATTATTGTTTCTATTATTATTATTATTATTATTATTATTATTATTACTATTATTATTATTATTATTATTATTATTATTATTATTATTATTATTACTATTATTATGTGCTAAGCAAAGCAACATTTTTTGGTGCCCCGGGTGAGGATTTATGCGAGCGAGTGCAATCTTTTGGATATAAATCATTTTAGAGTATAACAATAATTTAAGTATATTGTATTCATTGCATATTCTAGTTTTGTTTTATATACATTGTCCGTAAGTTCGATTGTAAGTTATTCGAAGACTTAAGTTTAGCGATAGTTTATAATTAATTTTAGATTATTGTTCCGTCGGTCCATCTAACACCTTCTATAAGTGCCTATAGCATAAGGTTGATAATAGCATACGTATATTTTCCTTTGCTTGGTTTGTTCGTTTGTAAAACATACGTGTAGTAACATCATGAAGCCCGCCGCGTTTAGAAAATTAGTTGCTGTGCAAAATGCGCGTTTGGCCGAGCTTACATTATTAAGCAAGCGAATAATGGAGAAATCGCGAGATTCCCTCAACGCTAATATTGTCCGATCACGGTTAGCATCTATCAAAGAAATTTGGTCGGAAGCGCGTAAAAGTCACCTCGAGATCATAGCTCAAGATGCGGCGGAAACAGAGCGTTATGTAACGGAAGGAATGTTCGTGACGCTGCAAACGACATACGAGGACACGCTCGACCATCTTTTGATTCTCGCGAACGAGTTTGAGAGAGAGAGTGCCGCACAACCGGTAGCGGGCACCTCTCAGAGCACGATATCGCGAACAGCTAAACTCCCTAAACTCGACCTTCCCACATTCTCCGGGAAATACGAGGATTGGGATAGCTTCTGCGATTTGTTCACTTCGCTTGTGCATAATGCTCCTTCCGTTGACGACACTACCAAACTGCAATACCTCAAGTCATGTTTGACGGGCCCAGCGGCAGATCTAGTAAAAAACGTTACAACAACAAGCGCGAATTATATGTCAACCTGGCAAGCGTTAAAAAATCGTTTTTATAATCCGCGATTAATTGTTGCTAACCATTTGACCGCGCTCATGAATTTGAAGAATGTAAAGCAAGAGTCAGCGTCGGAAATACGTACTCTTGCGGACGAAAGCCAAAGGATCGTACGGGCACTGACTAATTTGAGAATGCCAGTTCAACATTGGGACGTATGGCTAGTCCACATTTTAAGTGCGCGTTTAGATCCCGAATCGCGGAAACTGTGGGAGTCGGAACTTAGTGCCAAGGATCAAGCCATAAATACGAGCCCCCCTTCTAACGACGATAATTCTACACTAAGGCCTCGTTTCCCGACCTTTTCCGAACTAACAACCTTTCTCGAAACGCGTGCTCATGCATTAAGTATGATTAATAACGATTATAAAACGGAGAAGAAAAACAACGCGCCGAGTTCTTCTCAACGCGCCAACAAATCCTTTATTGGATCACGGAAACTTTTGCACGCTAGTACTTCCCGACCATTTAAAGGCAGTATATCGAAGTGTCCCATCTGTTCGTCGCTACATGCCCTGTCGAAGTGTCCTTTGTTTATGGCAAAGGCGCCATATGAACGTCGCTTAGACGTCCGCCATCACCGCCTTTGCTTTAATTGCTTAGGAAAACACAACTGTAAGGATTGCTACTCGACCGGTCGCTGCCTGAAATGTAAAGATAAGCATCATACGCTTCTACATTTTGAAAGTAAGGCGCGATCGCAGCCCGATGTTGTTTCCCCGTCTTCCAACACGCGTGAAGAAGAGTCGAAAAATGGAGTAGGTATAAACGTAAATACCGTTTGTGCCTCTCCAGCAAAATCTTCGATTATCCTCGCCACGGCTCAAGTTATAATAGAAGGCGTTAATGGTGTGCAGACTCGAGCACGTGCCCTTCTCGATCAGGGGTCGGAGGGATCATTCGTAACGGAGGCAATCGCTCAATTGCTTGGACTTCCGCGAGAGAAAGTACGTATACCGTTGACCGTGGTAGGGGGTAGGGCCGTCGAAACTGCCCGCACAAGAACTCGGTTTACCATACGTTCTCGAATAAATTCAATTTTTAGACTTGAAACCGAAGCCCTCGTGCTACCGCGACTTACCTCGCAGCTACCTGCTCGTAATCTTCTTGAGATCGACATAGGGCATTTTTCCAGTATTAGTTTAGCCGACCCTCATTTCAATCTTTCAGAATCGGTTGATCTGATCTTGGGAGCTGACGTGTACGGGGTAATTTTACGATCCGGACTGCGTCGATTTCCCCCATCGCAACTAATCGCGCAAGACACAAGTTTAGGATGGATAATTTCCGGATCTATCGCTCGAGATTTGCCACGGCGGGCGGGACGTGTCCATGATTGTCCCATTAGTAGTATGCACAACTCGCAGTCAGATGACCTCAATGAAAGATTAGAACGTTTTTGGACTCTCGAGGAGTTACCACGTTCTGAGATTAAATTGAAGCCAGACGATGCGGTGTGCGAGAAAAGGTTTATCGATACCTACTCGCGAGCGAGCGACGGCCGGTATTTGGTACAACTCCCGCTAAAAGGTGATCTACCTGATGCTGGAGCGGAAACGCGGCGAATGGCAATGGGATCGCTTAAATATATGCACCGTCGTTTTGAGAAGGATCCTATATTAGCTACGGCTTACCGAGAGTTTATGCGTATTTATGAAGAGCTCGGCCATATGTCACGTATTCCGAATGCGGTGAGTAACAGATCGCGATCCTGGTATTTGCCCCATCATGCGGTCGCACATAATAACAAAATCAGAATAGTATTTGACGCATCGAGACGGACCCGGGAGCAACATTGCTTAAATGATTTTTTATTATCTGGGCCTCCCCTTCAGAAAGATCTCGGTTTGATTTTGTTAAACTGGCGGCGATATCGATTTGTGTTTACGGCCGATATCGTCAAAATGTTTCGGCAGATTCGCGTTGTTGAAAAGGATCGAGACCTTCAACGGATCGTGTGGTCACCCAGCGAGAATGATGCCCCCGTAGATTACCAGTTGAATACCGTTACATATGGGACTACTTGTGCTCCGTTTTTAGCCATACGCACGTTGAATCAACTAGCGCAAGATGAACGGGGTCGTTTCCCTTTAGGTGCTCGATGCTTAGAAACCAACATGTATGTCGACGATATTTTTTCGGGAGCCGACAATCTTTCATTAGCTATACAGAAACGGCAAGAACTCGTCGATTTACTTGAATCTGCGGGTATTGTACTAGATAAGTGGGCCGCGAATAATTTAAAAATCCTTCCGATCGCCGCGCAGATAAATAATTCCGTACAATCAAGGTCTATTGATCGCGACGAATCTATAAAAACATTAGGTATACATTGGAATGCATCAGAAGACGTTTTTGAATTTAGCGCGTTGAACATTAATATATCATCCGAAAATTTAACGAAGCGAATAGTACTTTCGAATATTTCACGCCTGTTTGATCCGCTCGGTTGGTTATCTCCTGTCACGATAGTAGCTAAAATCTTGATGCAAGATTTATGGATTCTAAAGTGCGGCTGGGACGATTCTTTACCGAGTGAGATTCGCGAACGGTGGATTAGGTATTGTAGTGCGCTATCAGCGCTTCCAAAATTGTCGATAAAACGTTGGTTAGGAATGCAGAAAAATCAAACGTGTCAAATACATGGCTTTTCAGACGCCTCATCGCGCGCGTACGCGGCCGCTGTCTATCTACGCACAGAAGACAAAAATGGAAAATTTCAGGTCACTTTACTAGCAGCCAAAACAAAGGTCGCCCCCGTTAAAAGTATTAGTATACCAAATCTTGAGCTATGCGGGGCCACGCTTCTTGTAAAACTCGTAAATCATTTAAGATCTCTGGATTTCATTAAATCCTTCCCAATTTTCATGTGGTCGGACAGCGAAATCGTGCTCAAGTGGCTAAGTAAACATGCGTGCCACTGGAAGACCTTCGTCGCAAACCGCGTGTCCCTGATTCAAACTGACTTACCTGCCGCAAAATGGACACACGTGCCAAGCAAAGAAAATCCCGCGGATATCGCGACGCGTGGGGCTACCCCGCTTGAGCTGCGCGACTTAGCGTTATGGTGGCACGGGCCCCAGTGGCTCTCGCTTTCATCGGAGAATTGGCCTCAAAAATTAGAAGCCATAAAGGTTATGCATGCAAAGATTCCTGCAGCCGAGCCTGAAATAATTACCCGGTTTTCCAACGCGACTTACAAGGGTTGTTGCCTACTGTCTCCGACCTCTGACTAATCTGCGTAGACGCAAAAATAATTTAAGTGAATTCTTCAGCGATCTGACTGTATTTGAACTGAAAGAGGCACGCATTAGGATTATATGTCTTGCACAAGCGCACAGCTTTAATGCGGAATTATTATTATTAAAAGCGGGCAAAAACATTCCGAAAAGCAGCCAATTAAGCAAGCTCAATCCGATAATATGCGAAAAGACAGGGATAATTCGCGTAGGTGGTCGTCTTTCGCATTCCGGTTTACCGATTGAACGTAAGCATCCCCCGATTTTACCACGATCATCAACTCTTAACCACTTATTCATAAGGCACGCTCATAGAATTGCGCTTCACGGTGGACCGACGTTAACCGCTAATATTTTAATGCAACAAGTCTGGATATTGGGTAGGACTCGGTTAATTAAATCTGCGATCCGTAATTGCGTAAAGTGTCAACGCGTCAAACCAAGACTAGCGAATCAATTGATGGGAGATTTGCCTGCGTCTAGAGTGACACCAGCACCTCCTTTTTCTACCTCTGGCGTAGATTACGCTGGCCCTTTCCGTATACGAACGACAAAGGGACGCGGCCATCGCACCTACAAAGGATATATCGCTCTCTTCATATGCTTTTCGACGCGAGCAATCCACCTGGAAGTCGTGAGCGATCTAAGCACAGCCTCCTTTATAGCTGCGTATCGACGATTCGTAAGTAGACGGGGACTTTGCCAGCATCTTTATAGTGACAACGCAACTACTTTCAAAGGTGCTGATACGGAGCTACAGAACATGTTTCATGCTGCTTCACAATTCTACCGAACTGTCGCAGCTGCAATTGCCAATGATGGAACGACTTGGTCGTTTATTCCGCCGACCACGCCGCACTATGGAGGCCTTTGGGAAGCCGGAGTAAAATCGGCAAAATATCATTTGAAGAGGGCGTATGGCGAGCACGTGCTCACGTTCGAGGAATTCACCACAGCTTTGACTGAAATAGAGGCATGCCTCAATTCCCGCCCACTGTGCCCACTTACCACCGACATGGAAGATTTAAATGCCTTAACGCCAGCCCACTTCCTTATTGGGAGAACATCCGGGCTTATCCCAAATGAAGATTCTTCGGATTTACCTGAGAGCCGCCTTACTAGGTTTCAATTAATGGAGAGAATCCGGAATCAGTTTTGGAGGCGCTGGGCAAATGAATATTTACAACATTTGCAAGAAAGAAGCAAATGGCGAAATGTCTCAGAAAACTTTACCATAGGCCAGCTTGTAATATTGCGAGACGAGCGGTATCCTCCTGCTAAATGGCCATTGGGACGTATCTTGGAAACACATCCAGGACCAGATGGCCACGTGCGGGTAGTGACAGTACGTACGGCATTCAGCACATTCAGAAGACATATAACACGTTTAGCCCCATTGTTTATTGAAAATGAGAAAAGGCAGTAAACGTAAAACTCTTGTTAAAAGAAATGTTATTCGTCCGACGGACGAAGGCGGGCGGATTGTTCGGGCACACGGTCAGCAGCTGCGTGCGCGGGCGCTCTGGACACTATAATGTATCAGCTCCGTTCGCTGTCCAAATCTTCTTTCGAAATAAAACTTTATTATGGGAAAATAAATTCTTTGTATATATATATCTAAGTACGAAACGATCCCTATGAAGGGGCAATCGCACGCTCACGTGGCCTGCATGTGCGCCGTCCTTACGTGCCACGCCCAGGGCGAAGTACGGTCTCGCAAGCACGTACTGCAAGCGTGTGACACCTTGGGATCATAGTCCCCTGAGCAGGTATAAGCTCCCCCACCCTTTCTGCTTAAGTAGCAAGCTAGCTAGTAATTCAAGAAATTCAAGACGGCAATTCATTCATGACCGTCGGTGAAGCTTGTACCATTCGTGTTGTGTGCATCTCTCGCGTCGTCTCTTCCTGTTTCAATATTTTTCTCTTATTGTGTTTTGTGAATTTTGTATAGTTTGCGCGGCGTCTAATTATTATATTACGTGTGTGCTCTGCGTTAATTGTGAATCGCGTATATAATTGTATTTGTAGGCTCCGCTGTTCGTGTATAAGCGTATCTGTTTGTGTATGAGTTTATCTGTTCGTGTATAAGCGTATCTGTTTGTGTATGAGTTTATCGGTTCGTGTATAAGCGTATCTGTTTGTGTCAATTTATCTGTTTGTGTATAAGCGTATTTATTGTGTGTGTGTATAAGAATTCACTTGGCGCATCAGCGGGACAGGGGCTTTGCCTTGTGGAGATATTGCTGTTTGCATATTTCCGAGGGTGTTCCCGGCGGCACTTATGCCCAGTGGCTGCCGTCTTGGCAAGGGCTGAACCCGTTCTCGAGACGTCGGGGCCAAGACGCAGAGCAGAAGGTACAGCGGAACATCCCTCCCCCCATTGACCTTACCAGCCCCGCGAACATTAGTGTGTCCGCAGCGCGGCTAGAACTGTATGGCGCAGGAGTACTCCAACAATCGTAAGGTTTAGTATTCGCGAGCGCTCGTTCTTACGTTTAAGGTATACCAACGCGTATTGATAGTATTTTAAATTGTTACAATAGACGGCTTTTTCCTCCTCTCTTCAAGAGGAGGTTTTTTACGCCAGTTTTTAATAAAGGTTCTCGTAGTATAGTAGTATATAATTTTATATTATTAATTTATTGCACCCGATCCCATAATTCCCGCAATTCACGACTTATGAATTTTTAAACAGTATTATTAATATTATTTTTATAACTATTATTGTTTCTATTATTATTATTATTATTATTATTATTACTATTATTATTATTATTATTATTATTATTATTATTATTATTATTACTATTATTATGTGCTAAGCAAAGCAACAGCTGTTGAGGCCTATCTTTTGTTTCCAAAAGCTTATGGAGCCGAAGATGTTGGTGAATTTCGCTTCCTCAATGCGTCCGTATATCCAAATAGTTACATGAAAGCTGACAAGTGACAGGAAAAATAACAACTACTAATCTTTACCGTGTTCGCTCGACTTCGCCACGTTTCGCTTTGTTTGACCTCCTTCTTTTTCGCTCAGGGGCGATAACCCCCTACTCTGTACATATTGCAAAAAGTATTAACAATTGATCGAAAGGAATATTAATATTTACACATAATTTTTCCTTCCCGATACCATGCCGCTAATATTAACAGTTATATCTCGGACACCGTGTATAAATATACACACGCATACACACACACGCGCGCGCGCGCTCGTGTGTGTGTGTGTGTGTGTGTGTGTGTTATTATATAATTTACATGATCTATAAGCAGATAGAGAAAGAGACAAAATGAGTGAGTGAGTGAGAGAGAGAGAGAGAGAGAGAGAGAGAGAGAGAGAGAGAGAGAGACAGACAGAGAGAGACAGAGAGAGAGACAAAGAGAGAGAGAGAGAGAGAGAGCGGGAGGTAATTGATGCTAACATAGTGTGCGGTACGTGACACGCGGTAGTGACGGTGGTAGAGTAGTGTTGGTATATTAAGTAAAATAAACTCGATAGATTACAAAGAGAGAAATAGAGAGAAAGAGAGAAATCACGCGCATTGTTGTAAATTCTATTTACCTTTTTCCTGTATTTTTAGATCATGAAGCTGTACACCTTCGTTCTCCTGATTTTGTTGCCATTCTTACAGCTCTCTTGCTTCTCATGTCATCCTACCAACTTCTTAGAAACTTCTTATAAAAAGCTGGAGAGAACTTTGAGAGGCAATGGCCATCAGTAGTGCGAAACCACGACTCGCAATCAATATCAGCTCGTTCTCTCGCTCTCTCTCTCTCTCTCTCTCTCTCTCTCTCTCTCTATCACTTGTAGCCTGTATCACATATACGCATTTTGTTTATATTTCTACTTGAACTTATGTTTAGTACATGTGTATCCGTACGAACTTTTATTATAAACTCCTATTGTTATTCTATATTGATGTCACGTTCGGAAGCCTCAAACTAAACATGAATACATAGACCGTTACAATATAAACGTATTAAAAATTTACTGAGCTGTAATAGAAAGTTTCTAAAATTAAATTCATTTTATCATAAATCTTTAGTAAATAACTTTCAATAATATAATTATAATATAATTAAATAATGTGTAATTGAATTTAAATTATAGCTAAGATGTTTTCATATATTAAAAAATCAAGTATTGAATACTGGAAAACATGCTATGCTGATATCTACTTCACTATTTTAATAGTGGATATACCATAAGATTTCAGATTCAAGAAAATAATTTAAACCAAAATAGAAGTTGTAAGTCATGAGATGTGCAGATTTACGTTTACAGAGTCGCAACCAGCGGGCTGAAAGTGTATCGACTTGGGATCTATAAGTTTTAAGTTTGCGGATTTAGGAATTATCTTTAAAAATTGTATTCATGGGATCATGATGCATTGTTAAGAATCATACAGTGTTGGAAATATAGAAGCTTCCTGAGAGGAAGACTTCCTGAGTCAAGAACGAACGAAAGGGTTTGGAAGATTTGGCGAAATTCGTAAAGCAATTAACTATACTATTTTTATCGTCGGTAGATCCAATGTCTTCATTTTCCTGGCTGCTTCCGTTATTGTGAATGTGATCAATTATATTCATGCGAATGATACCGTTTAGAGTTGTTATGTTCCATTTGACATTTGGTAATTTTTTTATACGTATTTTTATACGTGTAACCTGTTGTTTATAATTTTTTTGCTTACAAAATAATAATTGATAAATATTCCATCCATGAATGAAGAATAATTCAGAATTCAATAGTGATAACTGACAAATATTTTTATCGATCTTACAGGCTTTGTAAAATAATATATTTAATTATAAATATAACTGTTATTGACTGTCATTATATAATTATAATGAATATTATATTATTATAACAAACACCTTCAAAAATGCTTCATGAGTTCATAAAAACAATTTTAAAAGCACTTGTCCTAACTTTGCAAACTCTAAATTCACGATCCTAATAAGCGAATTTATTTATTATGAGGCGAATATTATATATTTTTAGAAGCGGCTTTATCTGTTGTCTTTTTCATGACTGCGTAACGCACATTTATTTCTTGAAATTTCGCATCTGCTAAAACATTTTAGCCTTTGATAAATTTATAAATATGTATTCCTTTTTCAATAGTGTAAATAATAACTGCTTAGAAAAATACTTGCAAAGAGATATTAGAAACCAATATTCAACGAATCTGAAAATAAATTATAAAAATCTTACAGTTAACTGGAATAGTAATGCGTGAAAATTATAGAATAAAAAATATTTCTGAATTTTTTAATATAACTAAATATGACACGCTTAATAGAATAGTTATTCAGAATCTCTATTTAGAACTCTCTAATATTTAAAACGCTCAATAAAAGAATGTGAGATACTTTAAATTTCTACTTACGGATAGTAAATTACACTTTGATTTATTTCCTTCAGTTCGCCAGATTTGAACATTTTCAAAAATCTATCTAATAATTATACTTGTGTTGGTAAACCTGTCTGGACTAATTCTTTTCTGTTATCTCAAAAATATCTTGTCAACATTTTAACTTAAATATTTAATCAATTAAATTTTGAAAAATTGCATAAATTAGATAAAATATATTTTATTTAAATAAAAATATCGCACAAGTTCAGATAATCGTACGGAATAAAAATACGTTACTGCATGAGTACTGCGACAACGACCGAACGCTCAAGCTCTCTCGAAGCGACTGCAGAAGTAATGTTCCGATATACCAGACAAAAATCTTAAATATTTAATACACTGCATTTCCCACGGAAGGGGATAAATAGAACGACAATTAGAGTTAGGGAAAATTGCACTGATAACGACCGAAAGAAGCAAGGGAAAAATTGTAGCCAGGTAATAACTGGTTATGGCAACGATGTATCGCAGATTGTTAGAAAGGAGTAAGAATCCGAGACATGCCATATTATACCAGCTCTGATAGTTCTCCGATAATTTTTCCGTCCCCTCTCGAGGCGCGTGAATATTATACCATTGCACTTCTCTTCTCTTCTTTTTTTCTTTTCTTTCTTCCTAGAATCATTTGCTATAGGATTCGATTTCATCAATTCTTTTCAAATTTTTTTCGATACTGAAATCGTTTCTTTTTGTTCTATCATTCTCTTGCTGCTTACCACAGAGGATGTACGCGAGTACTTTTGTATATTCAATAAATAATAGATAATACTATTTTAATGAAAATTCTATAAGTTGGACACAACCATATATATATGTAAATTGTCTCGAAGACACCTGAGATTTTTACGATAACGTTCAATTTTACTTATAATCAAAATAAAATGGAGAACCATGCAGCAATGAATTATTTTATCAGGCCTAACAAGTACCTACTTAATTTTATGGGTTGCTGGCCTTTCGAGTCACACGTTACTAATAACGTGAGATTATTTGCACATATGCGCTTCCTAATTTTCATCTTCATGACGTCTACACTAGTTGTGTCAGAAATTTTAACATTATCAAAGTGCTGGAGGGACATAACGATTTTAACAGGTAAATTGTAATGAAATAATATTTACACATCTAGAATTTGGTCTTAACTCTTCGTCAGTATATATTTCCATCTATATCTGTGTGAAAATCTGACGGTAGATTCGATATTGAATTTCTATTCCTTTTTACACGATCTTTTGTTTGATAAAAACAGTTATTTATTAGCGATAACAGTTCATTCTCTTTTCTCTTTGCAATAAGTTTCTAATGGAATTATTTTCAAACTGACACGTTAGCAGATTTCTAAAGACGAAGGGTTAAAACTTTTAAAATGTTTCCAAGAATAAGTAAAGTCAATCGGATATGGTTATATTAATATTACAGCTTTTATTAATTGAAATCATTTCTTCTACCTTTCTATATTATATCGATTATACAACGTCATTTTAAAAATTTAAAAATATTTGCAGTGCAGACGAGAAAGTGAAATCATAACAACTGCATTTAGATTACATAATTTACTTTCTGATTTCATAATGAAGTTAGAAAAAATTCATTGAGTTCATTATGCGTGTTATCTCGAGAAATTAGTTATAAGGGCATACCATATTATTAAGTATTGTATAATAACCGACGTTATTTTCTGCAGTAGAGACAGTTGTACACGCACCTCACTTATTCATGTGAATGACTCTTAAAATATACGAATAGATTTTATGAATATATAGAATCATTGAACTTATAAAGAGAAAATATAGTTAATATGAATTCAAATCTATCGCATTTACTGAATTATAGGTGAATTCTTTTTGAATTAAACAATATAAATTTGAAAATAATTCATAACCCAGAATTCAAGATTTTTACCGTCAGATTAGTATACTAAACATTTTCTAGCGGCCATATTCGAATAATTTGCCATTTTATAAATCAATAAATGAAAATTTTATTTTAAACAACTTTATTAACGTTATCAAATCTTAAACAGAAGCTGGTTGTGTCGCTATAGAGGCTGGCCTCTTGTTATTCAAACTACTATACCTGGTTGTACAACGTAGCAGATTTGATCAAATTTATGCGGGAATAAAGGATGTTTGGTCAATAACTATCAGCAAAGAAGAAAATCGGAGCCTTGAAAATCTAGCTAGATTTGCACGAAAAATTACCATTGTTTTCTCTTCAACCACAATACTCACTGGTGTTTTATTTGTATTTAGTTCCATTATAATTATGGTAAATGATTATTTTCTTGCACAAAGCAGGTCGTATACACGCAAGCTTCCACTTAAGATTTGGTAACTAATTTATTTTTTTCAATTTCTAATATGTAAATTATTATCATATATTTTCCTACTATATTTTATGAGTGTTCAGTTTGAATTTGATCATCATGATCATAATTAATAACCATAAATAATATAAATAAGTATAATTTTCAATGTAATGGCTTGTTGAAAAATTTGTATTGAGATTTAAAATGATATTTAGCCATATCAAAAAATGTTTTCTGGGTAAAAATTTAAATAAAAAACTGGTATTCTGCTTCTGATAAAGAGTGTATCTGTGTATATATGTATGTTTTTGAAAGTTCAAGAGAATCAATTTCACAGGAAAAATGCAAATTTATTTAGATAATAGCATTATAGAACTTTGTATATTATATAATATGATACAATTATGGTATCGTCAATGGTTTTCAATACCTTCCATCGCTTCTTATCAGATTTTACATTACACCTTAATTCAATTGTTTATTTAGTAAATTATAAGAATTAAATGAAGGCTTTTATTTGATATTTAATTAGTAGTTCATGTTATATGGGTTGAAATGCTTACTTAATAATTGTTTACCAATATCAACATGTCGGATTGAATTAATAAATTCACTTTTCAAATCGAACGTAAATTTACTTATTTCAAAATTCTCTAAAACTAATCGCTTACTTTTGTGTATAATAGCTATGGAACAGATCTGCAGCGTTCTCCTCATTATGAAATCGCATTGTTCTTTCAAACGGTGGGGCTTATATTGGGTGCGGTTGCTGTTTCTGGATTTGATTCTACAATGATGGTAGTTACACTACATATCTGTGGTAAATTAAGAGTTATACGTGTTCGTATTCAAAAAATTGGAAATATAATCTTAAATAACATGTCCATCAATTCTCAACGCATAAAATTAGAAAAAGAATTATCGCAGTGTATTGAGGATCATCAACGTGCTTTAATGTAAGGATATTCATAATAAAAGATACCTTAATTAATAATTTTACACAACTGTTCTCTATAATTAATAAGTTTCGTAAATATAACATAACAGACTTCTTGTAATAGTTAATGGTATTCACTTTCTATTTTTCTAGTTTTAGAATCATTTATACTTAAAGACAAAACGTCCCATGTTTTCAGAATATATAAAAACTCTTTTAAATCGATTAAAACCGCTTAAAGAAAGTATCGTTTGAAAAAGATATAGAATAAATTATTATATTAGTTCTTCAGTCAGTACACGAGTTATGATTTAAAGTTTTATTCTTCAAGACTGCATAGAATGTCTGTCATTATTCTATCAAAGTATACTTTGTGATCAATTTCTCGTTGGCCTCTTAGCTCTAGTTTTTACCTAATGGTATTCAAATTAGCAAGCTTCGCCTCATATAGGTGACAAATAGTAAGTATTTGTCAAATTAGTCGAATTTCATAATAAGAAAACCGTACAAAAGAATCGATATCGAAACTTAAGGATTCCAGAGCAGAACTAGCCCAGATTTCAAAACGAATCAATACGAAGCTCCAAATCGTTCGAAGCAACTTAAGAATATCAGGATGATAAATCATTCTTGTTGTTCGGTTTCTTTTCTCATTGGTACATATCTTACGTTCCTGGTGCCTAATCTGTCGGGAGTACAATTGCAATAGCCCACTGATATTCTGGAATGAATCTACATTATTTATTTGGAAATAATTGGAAGGACGGTGTCTTGAAAGAAAAGAATAATTAATTAGTTTTTTATTATATGAAGTTCATTTAGTATGTGCTGAAGAACTTTGGTGAAATGATTCTGTCCTTGGTAGTGATAATTTCAAGTAGACGTACTTGAGGTTGCTTTGCATACTGCTTGTGTATTGTCCGTACACGCACATAAATGTATGTCAGTTTGGCGGCAAAAGCTATTTCATATTAACTTAGTTCCAAAATTTTTGGACAGTATAATTTATTATCTTCGTATGTACTTATTACTTTCACAGGTCGCAAATCTGTTATTATGTTAGTTAATTTATAAATTTAATTAAGTAGCCTAAAATAGGTTAGTAATTCGGTTTGCCTTTATTAGATCTGTTAATACGATTTAGTTATAAAAACTTCATGACAGATTTGGAATAAGTAACCTTTAAAACACATTTGTATAAAATTTAATGTTAATACAAAATTTAATAAAAAAAATGATAATAAAGAGTAAATTTCACTTGTACAAATTATGAATACTAGTCAATTAAATAACAGAATCTAATTTAAAATTATTTAACATTTTATTATTGTAAAAACAACGTGAACTATTGAAAAAGTGATAAATAATTCATAATAATTATTCTCAGGCTGGCCAAATTGACAGAGGAATTATTAAGTCCGGTAATCTTCGTGCAGTTGATGTCAAGTGGCATTGAGATATGCTTCAGCGGATATATTATAATGACTAGCAAAGAATATATGTATGGTGATACAATTAAGTCCATCTTCTACGCTTCAGCTATGACAATGGAGCTTGTTATCTATTGCTGGCCAGGACAGTTACTTATACAAGACAGTATAGCGGTAGGAGAAAGTATATTTTACGATGTGCCCTGGTATATGTTTACTACTGCTCAGAAGCGAATCTTAAGTTTCACTATCTTCAGAGCACAGAACGAGTGTCAACTTACAGCTCTTAGTTTTCAGGTCATGTCGCTAAAAAAACTGACTGATGTGAGTATAAAACACAAGTTGAAGTAGACTGAAAGTTACTTCATTCTTTGTGTTTCAGGTTTTGAATACAGCTGGATCCTACTTTGCACTGTTACGAAAGTTCCAGAATGAATAATAAGTTCTATCTTCAAATTATTCATATTGTATAGAATGTTCATATGTATGTAATAAAGAATATAATATTACGAATCTCTAGATGGAAATATATATGATCAAATACACGCTGCACGAATTCCTGAAATGGAATGATATATTCGTTTTCATTTACGACTATAACTTTGAATATTGAGCAATATATATATATATATATATATATATATATATATATATATATATATATATTTATAAATAGATATTATTGCATCAATTTTTCATTTGATGAAATTGGGCTTGCATATCTCGAACTATCCATTCAAGACAAAGAAAAATACAAAGTAAATTAAAAATGTCCCTGAGTGACCTAGAATTTCTTGAATCAACGTTAGATGACATAACGCCTGCAGATTCGTTTGTTTATTTGAGAATTTATTTGAGATCATTCGCAGGAAACGACTGCCTAAATTTTATTTTGAGAACACTGATATAAAGTACTGTAAAACTTATATATTGAAAGATTTCTTTCAGTAGCTAAGAGAACAGAATAATTTTCTCTGTATTTGTATTTGTACTTGAACAATAAGATGAAGAAAAGTTCAAAAAAGAAAAAGTACCAAATTTTTTTAATCAATAAGATGCGTCTGCTGTTAGCGAACATTTTTTTTCAATTTCTAAATTATATATTTGGTGCCATCTGAAAGACAAACATTTTATTCTTTGCATATTATTCCCTTTTTTTTCTTAAACCTATAGTTTCATAAAAAGGTTATTTTAAAGGTTGAACTTTTAAAGTAGTCATATTGCGTTATTTTTGGAGATGACCTGTACGAAGGCACACAAGAAATGTAGAGAAAAGCGGTTAAAATTTGCGAAGGAATAAAATTTATAGAGAACTGAGCAGCGCTCGCAAGTTTTAATTTAGTTGAAATGGCATTGAATTTTGGTGAAGTTGTCAGCCAATTTTCTAATTTAATGAAAACAGATTTTTCCAAATAGTATATAATTCGAAATAGTGCAGTTTCCAGTATAACAGTTTATGTGTTATTTAATTTAAAAGTCAAAATTATTTAAGAATTATTTCACTATTATTTTTGTGTCTTGATTCTCTAAATTATGGCTTATTAGTTTACAAACGTTATGAGAAATTTTTATATACTAGTTACACTAAAAAAACATAGAAACCATTTAAATAATTCTAATATTGTCCGTTACGCTCTTGATCTTTCTCCCTCCTCTCTCTCTCTCTCTCTCTCTCTCTCTCTCTCTCTCTCTCTCTCTCTCTCTCTCTCTCTCTCTCCCTCTCTTTCTCTCTCAAAATTTCTAAACATATAGGCAATCCTTAAAAAATATTGATAAGTAATTTAAAAATTATTTTTCGAATTTCTATGTATTCTAATGAAGATATAAATTTGTATAAAAAAATAAAGAACAATAAAAGTTCATAAGAAAATAGAAATTTTAACATTAAGAATAGCGAACGTATATGATGGTGTGGATTCAATAAATAGCGTTAAATTTAGTTTTAATGTTTATTTAATATTATATCGCGAGGCAAAAAAACACCTCCAGTCGGTGAGTGGAGGAAAAAGCCTTTATTTAACAAATGGACTTTATTATTTAATGCAAGCTCGATTAAGATCGCACACTTGATTTATATAGGAGTTTTAGAAACAGAAATTTCGCATATCTTACTTACTGATTCAGTTCTACACACTTTATCACACAATATGCATACAACGGAGTACTCCAGCGCGATACCTGGCTGTGTGTGTCACCGCCTGCTCTGTGTCGTGGCCCCGACGTCTCGGGAACGGGTGTAGCCCTTGCCACAGACAGCAGCCAACGGTCACAATTGCCACCGGGAACTTCCTCGGAACAATCTCTCCACAGTACCGAGTGTCCTGTCCCGCCAATACACCTGCTACTTACGCCGTTTATTCGCGCACCAAAATCACACAAAATATACACGCTTGTAATCTAACGAACTTAAACTATTTGTTTACTGATTAGCGTAAGGTAATATAAATATTGAAAATAAATATAACATGAAATATAACTAAATGTAATTAAAATTAATCAATAGAAAGAAGGATGCGCAACCGAATAAACTAAAGAGCTAAGCGCATGGAAAGTCTCGTGACACTGGAAACAACGTCTACTCTAAACGAAGGTCTCGCACCAAGTAAAGTAGACATTGTTTGCAGCGAAGCCGTCATCAAGCAAAAAGGGAGCGTGGAGGGTTTCCCTGCGTCTGGAGAAATTTAGTGGGCGAGACCTGTCATAAATCAATGATTCGCAGCTGAATGTAAGTGTCGAAACCGGCTCTCAATGTGTCCTGCACGTGGACGGGAGATGCCCGCCATTCTTACTTTCTCACTATTGCTTAGAGAGTCGAACGAGAAAGCGCACAGCGTGAACACAATTGTATAAATTAAGAATCTCACAAATTCAGGATCTGAACGATGAAATTTGTTCTTAGACACGCATCTACAAAGTATTAAATAATATGTTTTTAATGAAAAATGTATTTTAGACATATTTATAAATAATACTTGATATTAGTACACGTAAAATATACTGCTTTACACCATGCAAATAGATTTCTCAAGGAAGACGAATTTCTATACTAATACCTACCATTATATGATTCTATGATGTAAAGGATACGTTACTATTATCGATCCAAAAACAATATAAATTAATTGACGATGATACATTTTGAAATCAAATCTAAGTATTATCTAATTTTTACTTCACATGACTTCAAATAGATGTATTGACTTCGACTAATAACGAACTCCTTTTTTCGATTTAATTTTGTATTCAAATTTCAAATATCTTCGTAACATTGACACTTTTATATAGATATTTTAATTTATTCCATTTTTCTATAGATTTGATAATCTATTTTTTTTCTCTTCGTCAGACACATATTCGTAAAATAAAAATTATATCTTTTACGCCAAGTAATCTAATTGGCAACGCTCCTGAACGAAGACTGAGAAACATTGTCGGCTGCCACGCCGAGGCCTCAGATAAATTCTTAACTAGCTCGCTTCTTATCCCCTAGTATTAATTTCGCTAGAACTCTCCTTAAAAGGATAGTCTCGGGGAAAAAATGCGAGCACAAAAATTGAAGAAGAGAAAAAAAGAAAATTGCAGGAAATCTCATTATTTTAATAGAAATCTTATATATGTTTTCATGGATAATGATGGTGTGACTGTTTTCCCGTTTTTCTATTTTAATAAAAAGATATTTTTGATATGCAATAGCAATTCTTCAATATTTTAAAATTATTTCACGATAATAATTCTTATACCTCCATACTTAATAGCTTCCATATATTTATTATTTTTTCAAAAATATAGTTTCTAAAAAATATATTTTAATTATATTTTAAAGTTTCGTTTACATTAATCGTCCGAAAATATTTAAGATTTTAGTGAACAGTATAATTCAAATGAACTTTGCAATAGTTGGACACTTCGCAGACAGGAGACATCGTAAGTATGAAGACATTAGCAGGTAAAATATAATATTTTGTATCAATAGTTGAAAAGAATATTACTATACATGAAATATTTTCTACGAAGCAGTAAAAGGACAGGTGACTAAGTCCGCAACAATAAATGAATACTGCAAAACTCAACAAGTACTTACTTTCAAGTAAGTAATAACAAGTAGTAGCTTTTTTAGGTTACTGGCCAATAGATCCAAACGCTACCAGAGTATTCAGATTGTTTCAGTATGTACGTGCAATTTTCTCCATTCTCATTATGTTTTCGCTATTCATTCTCACAGATAATATTTAATAATAATCAGAACGCAAATGATACAATTTTCACGAAAACATTCTAAAACTATAAATTATATTTTTATTAATTAATCGTTTAAAAAAAAGATTATCGTTTATTAAAAGATTAATCGTTTGACATTAAAATTTACACGATTTACAATAAAAGTTCCTACGGACATACATATATTAAACATAAGTTCAAGTAGAAATGCAAACGAAATGCATGCATATCGTGCGCGCTACGAGCGCGAATATCCAGGCCGAGAGGCAGAGTAAGGTGATATTTATTGCGGGTGGTGGTTTCGTTCTATCGATGAACGTTACCTCTTGAAATTTTCTCCTGCATTGATTTTAGACGACGGTCATAGACATACACAAGAAGTAGGTCGGATCATCAAAGTAAGAGGGTTGGAAGAGTCACAAAAAAATCAGGGGAATGAGGCTGTACAGCTTCATGCTCTGCACAAGGAGCAACAAGGAAAAAAAGATTACAGCAATGCTCCTGGTTTTTTGTCTCTCTCTCTTTCTCTCTCTCTCTCTCTCTCTCCTCTCTCTCTCTCTCTCTCTCTCTTCTCTCTCTCTCTGTTTTTCTATCTATCTATCTATCTATCTCCCTCCGTCTCACTTCCTTTCTCATTTCACATTCAGTTCATGTTGGTCCATAACCTTCAAACTTATGTGTGCATATTTGAGTATCGATCTACGCCTTTAATTTATTATACGAGGTCAGACAATTAAATAATGCGATCGATTTCATTTCTCGGCCTGTGGTAACACTGCGAACGTCTAACTCCACCACCGTAATAGTGGATCCCTACTCTCTTGATTGAGACCTTGACTACCCTTGTACAGTCATTTCTTCGCCAGCTGTTTAGTGTTTTGTAACAGCATGCGAGTAGTGCATGTCACGAAAATGGAATAGAGAAATTTAGAGCAACAATGCGCGAGAAACTTTTATGCGAATCTCTGTGAAACTGCGACAGAAACTTATGAAAAAGTTTTTAAAGTGTATGGTAGTCATTATCTGACTCGTAATCAGGTGCTTTGGTGGCATACCGATTTTAAAACAGGCCGTGAGAGCATTAAAGATGAGATGTGGAGAATGAGCAAGTCGAAAGTGAAAACCATGTTCACTTGCTTTTTCGACAGCAAAGGGGTGGTTCACAATGAGTCGTACCATCTGGACAAACCATAAATCAAGTATTCTACCGCAATGTGCTCAAAAAATTACGAAAAAGGGTGCTAAGACTACGTCTAAAGATCGCGAAGACTTGGGATATGTATAACGACAATGCTCCCTGTCCAGTGCGTTTAGTGTCTCTCAGTTTTTGACGTCTAAAGGCATTGCAACGTGACCACAACCGCCCTATTCACCGGACATGTCACCCTGCGACTTTTTCCTATTCCTCCATTTGAACAAATTCGAGAATGGTCGACATTTTGACTCCGTTGAACACATCCAAGAATCTGTAACGAAGGTACTCAAAGAGGTACCAGAATAAGTATTCCAGAATTGTTACGAAAACTGGAAAACTTGGTAGAATGAGAGTGTGGATGCGGGAGGGGATTATATTGAAGGGGATCACAGCGATGTACCTTAATTTTTAAGTATATTAGATTTTTCAATTTTGTCGCATTACGTAATTGTCTGACCTCCTATTTTACTAATGTATAATAAGCTTAAAATATCAATTTCAAAACAGATCGAGTGGATTTTATGCAAAGATATATTTACTTAATTACTTTATTGTTACATGCTAGGCTCGATCTGACCGTGATCTGATCGACAGATGCGGTGAGAGAGGCTCAGGTGGAAAAAACCTTCCATGAGGATTATTAGAGTTCAGATCTGCGCGTAAGAGCGAAATGGGTTCGATGCAATGGATGAGCGGTCAGTCTATTGAAGGTGATGATCTAAGTAAAACATGCGCATAGCTCATGCATATTATATTCGTTTTCTCATATATTTTGTTTGATTCATTAAATAATTATTTAATTATTATCCGTATCGCACATTATAGGTATATATGTATATTTGGTGCACAAGAAAGTTTCCAGCGTTTTTCTCAAAATGTGACGTCTTATTATCAAAATCTCCATATCCTTTATTCAAAGTATAGGAAGCTATAACTTTTTCTCAACTTTCTGTCAATGTACGAATTCCGGACCAAAAAAATTTCTCGTCTTTCGAGCTCAAGAACCTATTGATTCAATTTTCGATTCCCTCTATTGAACTGAACCGTATTTCCGTAAAAGCATTCTGTATTGATCGAAACAAGTGGTAGTCGGATGGTGACGAGTTTGAACTATAACGCGAGTGAGGGAGCATTTCACATTCAATATTTTCCAAATCGTTTTTAACCGTAGCCGCAACATATGACAGAGCCTTACCATGATGAAAAATAACGGACTCATGTTTGGTCTCATATTCAACCATTTTTCCTGTATTGCTCGCTTCAAACGAATATCTTGGTTTTAATACAATCATGCTTTGATGGTTTGACCATTCGAAAGTACTTCATAGTATATGACACCTTTGTGATCCCACCATACGTAGAGCATGATCTGAAACGTAGGTTGCTATTTATATTTTAAGCCTAATAAAGAAATGAGTGTAATTTATTATTGAAAACAGCTTTATTGTTTTTCTAAAAATTCTCTATGATGATCAATACGATTTGGCATTCTCGGACGCAATTCTAAGTTTAAGGCAGTATTCTTCTTTACAACTTTGAAAAAATGTTTTTTTTACATTTTTCGAAAGTAAATATATTCAAGAATGTTAGCTCAAAATTTTAGAAAGATTCAAATAGTCTAACTATACTTTTTCACCTTTCGAACGCGCTTACCTGAGCGCGCTGTTCTGATCCGCCCAGCTCGCGCGCCGGATAACCCATCTACCTGGCCTTGTTCGCTGTAGCAGCTGTTCCCCTATTGTAAATCAAACGTGCAAGCGATGCGAAGAAAATTTTAACTCAAAGGAGAAAAGCTGAGACTGCAAAATTGAAGGCCGGAGAAGAAAACGAAAAAAGTAGCTGCACCAAAGAAAGTTGTGAAGAAACCAAAAGTCGTGATTAAAAAAGAGAAGACTGCTGATCAAAGTATCAAATTAATGAAGGAGTTATGTAAAAACTACAGTCTTGCGATTGAAAGGAATTCAAATTTAGTAAAAGGCATGCGAAACGAGATCTGGGCCGGCTATTACCACAAAATCTCAACAGACTCCAAACCACAGCATACATACTGTTCAGACAGCTGGTGCAAGTACAAGAAGGCCGAAGCAAACAACGCTTTAAAAAATTATAAACATCGTCCTGCTCTTGCTAGTGACGTACAAGAGGTGCTGAAACCGATCTATGAAGATCTAACAAAAACGGAATTGCTGGAGAGATGTTTGGGCAAAAACACTCAAAATAACAATGAGTGTTTCAACTCATCAGTTTGTGCGGAGTGTACTTCAAGCACTCCGCATCAAAGATACATTCTGATTCCTGCGCGAGCTTTATTAGTCTTTAGGCTAGTATTCTCCTCGCGAACTAGTTTCTGTATCTCGGAAAGTACATTTCGTGTTTATTGTGTAACCATGTCTCTTCAAATAAATTCAAAATAATATGCAGTATTATAGTAGATGCATTTGCCGCTTTGAATTGATAATGAAAGATACTTAAAGCGTCTTTCAACTTCATATCAACTACATGCGGCGTGAAAAAACCCTACCAAGTTTACCGGTTCCTTCACAATAGATTGTAACAATCTTATGCGACACCATTTAAAAGATCCGTCATCACCTTCAGCATATCGACGTCGGCTAAGGGTATCAGTCTGCGATATTACTCAGTTCTCTGTAGAAATTCTTATACTGTCTTTCCTTTGGGTGCAGTTTTGTCGAGATATAGATGATGGTTTCTTCCGCGGATACAGCTTTATACGAAGGCGGAAGAACAACCATAATAAGAAGATTGGAAGAGTTATAACAAAATCAGAGAGAGGAAGATATACAGCTTTGTGATCCACAAAGCAAAAGAGGAAAAAAGGAAGAATCTTTTGCTGCAATGCACGCAGTCTGTCGAAGAAATGTATCAAATCTACTTTACTTAATGTGCCAAATCTACTGTAATATGATCAACTCGTTCGTCACATATCGCGCACCACTCCGACCTCCCCCCCCCCTATTCTTCTGTTCACCTACCTCCTACACCTTATAGTCGATGTTGGCTTGTAACGTTTGAAATTGTGTACTCAGATTATAAGAATATCTATTTTACCTTTAAATATTTATATTACAGTTTAATACATTTCGAATATATATATATATATATATATATATATATATATATATATATATATATTGTATATTTTAAATTACGTAAGTCTACTTTTGAATTTTTATTAATAAGAATAAGCACCACTAAAGCATATAGCATACATACAAACATTACATAAAAAAATTGATTTGAGAGTCAATTATTTTTCAATTATTTAGCAAAGCTTAGTATATGTGAAAATCATATTTAATTGAATTTATTTGAAACTTGGTATATTCATTAACTACAGCGTAATTCACAAACATCTGAAAATATTTCAATTAATTATACCTTTACAAAAGAAAGTTATGGTTGAACGAAATTTTAATGTTACACGTAAATGCGAATTAAACTAAGAAAGTGTGAAATGTTTTGTCTGACTCTAATGATGGGTGTGTGTGTGTGTGTGTGCGCGCACCAAGCTATGCATTGTAGTATGCAATAACGCATCTATTCTAAAAATTCATTTTTTACGACTTGCCGTCATGTACTATCTGAATGGATTTATTAAGAATTACATTTAGCTATATATTTCAACGTACGAATGAGTCTTTTAAACAGACCAAATACTAACGAGGAAGTTCAGTTGTCAATAAATTATTAGGGCATTTTTGCTTAATAAAAAATATATTTTGGCTTTTCAAAAAATATTTTTGCTTATTAAAAATATTATTGTCACCAGCGGCATAAGCATCTGCTTATGGGGTTACGCATTTTTTAGAACCTTAAATTTTAAACAAAAAAAGGATTTCCCAAAAATAGGATTTTGAAATGAATAAGTTTTTAACGTTGTGAGCATATAAATTTTTACGATAATTTAAAGTTTATATACCATTTAAACTCATGTAAATTTTAATGCACATCAAGAAAGGTTGTACCAATAAAAAAAAAATTACTGATTCAGTGTTCGCGCGGAGTTTCAATGCACCAGTCCGGATCAAATCAAGTAGAATTAATAGAAGTTTTTTAGAAATCCAAAAAAAAAAACAAAAAGTCGAATTTGATGTATAAAAATGTATCTTCTAATTGAATGATCAAATCGGCAACAAGCGAAATTCATTGCTCTTTTTTTATTAATAAACAAACTGCAAAATGTAACTTTTTTATTGAACTCGTGTGTACGAATGAAACTATCAAAGTTTTAAATATATTTAATGATCTCAAAAGTAAATCAAATTGCAAAAAAAGGATGACCTCGTTTATTAATATTTTTTATCAAGTTATTATCATTCTTGCATATTTTTGAATAAATAAATTATACTTAGATCATAACAGTTTTACTGAATTATTTATTTTCGTTTACATGGTTTCAACGCAACATCGTATTACTTTGCAGTTATGCTAATTTTTAAGGGAAAACAATCAGGACTGTAGTAAGTTTGTGTAAAAGATAATTATTATCCATTTGTTTTCCATATTCATTTAAATACCAATTCCATTTTTATGATAAAAGATGATTGAAGTACATTAGTAGTATTCCAAATTGACTATCCTATCAAGTTCTCTATTGTAATAAATTTCATTTTCAGTCTTAAATTTATAAGTTACTTTGAAAATATACTTTTTTTACAGCTAAAATCTTATTCTACATATCAATATTAAAAACCTATTTTCTATTGTTAATTCATTATTTTCAGAAATAACATAAAAAGCTCAATTTAATTACTTTGTTGCATATTTAAATATTTGATTTATTTTTATATAGAACTTATAGACGAATATAAAAAATTGCATGACTATCAGAAAATATAAATATAAATTTAAATAATATTCAACATTTTGTAAAGCCAAAAACTTTTATGCAATATTATTTACAATATTTTAACAATAATAATTACGCAATTTTATAATACCTATTATGCTTAATTTTAATTTTATGTTTAACATTCAGTCTTATTAAGCCCATTCCTTGACGAATCTCTCATAATCTTCTTCCTCTATGAATGGTTTGTTGATCGACCTACAAGATCATTGTAAATAATTAAATACAAGTTAATTAATATTAAAATAATTCATTACGAATTGTATAAGACAATTCATCATAATTTTATGATAACGAAGTAAAAACTCACTCGATTATGAGATCGCGGCAGTACGAACACGCGGACGAGATCAGATCAATATCAACTTTAATTTGTTCCTTCATGGTGAGTGAACTCGAAGTGCTGCTACCTTCCGCATTGACAGGTGGTGGTTGTTGTGGTTGCTGAATAGTGAAGAATAAAGAATATTCTACAAAAATGATTATTAGCTGAAAAAAACAATCACATTACCTGTAACGAATTGCAAATTGCCTCTTTGAAGTGATCAATAGTAACAAAATCAGAAAAAAATGGTAATATATCTTCTACCCGAACTATTATCAACTAATGGACTATGAAATAAAATTCAAACTTTTCTATAAACAACTATTTTTAATGATGGTGAAAATATAAAATATATAACGCACCTTAGCGATCCAGCGAAATAATAATAATAATAACTCGAATAAACACGCTCGTATTTTTATAGCCTCGCCCCCCACTAATCGACGTAGGTTTCGTGAACTTAGCGATAAAGGGTGTAACGTTACGCGACAATCTCGAACAGCTTTGTCTCGCAGCCATAAGGCCCGGAAAGAAAATCCAATCTTTGTGGACAATTTTATTTCTACATTTTGTAGAATGTATCTCTATGTTTTGATAGAGTTCAACAGCTTTCGAAAATAATCATATTTTCCACTAAACGAATGCATGCCAAAGAAAGTACAGATTTCGAAAACCTACGTTTTCCGGGCACGGCACCGAATCTCTCAATTACATACATCCATTTATTGTAGAAAATCTGAAATTTTCCAGTCACAGCACTGGTTATTACAAAGCCACTCGAGATGTTATTTTATTTCAGATACTTAAAAAATGCTTACTAAATTCAAATGCGTAGTTTTGCTTTAACTATATAGATCTAAATAAATTCTTAAATAAAAACTATAATAAATTATAGAAATTTCGCTGACTTGATATACAAATAAATAATACAGGTTTTTCTTTCCTCGGTTTATCCTATAATCGAATATAATTTAGAATATCGTGTAATATATAATTTATCATTAAAATCATTATTTGTAATATAATAATTCTAGATTTACATTTCTAAATTAACATTAATTTTTAACGTTTAATAAATTATTATATGATCTGTTTGTGACTAATATCCCATAATTATCAGTCATCTTTGTTCATAATTTTAGTCGCGCCGAGTAACATTATCCTAATACAAACAGTTCTTATAAATATACCAATATCAATTTTAATTTCACGAATTGATTGTATTATAATAATACAGTCTTAACACTACATACATACGTATCTTAAGATTATATTTCATATCATATTATAGTAATATGCACTTCCATTTAAAATAAATAAAGAAGTTACAAAATCTTAACTTTATCAGTAATTATAATTATTCGACGAAATTATATTAAATTTCGCCTTGAGAAAACTTAACCTAAAGCTTATATTTTAATTATAAATGTTAAAATTAAATCGAAATAAAACAAATATAAGTTAGTCCGTAACACGAACTAAATCACACTGTTGAAGAAATTCCATAGCCTGCTGTATGTCATCTTTCTCTTTTACAACATGTTCCGTTAAATAATTTAGATTATTATTAAATACTTCTTATTCTTAATTTGGTAATATAACATTTTAATTAAAAATGATGTGTTTTCAAACTGCAAATTACCTATTTTAAGCCATAGTTTCTTTCGTAACTCATCATTTCCATGATGTGAAGGCATCAGCAATTTGTTTAGCTAAATCTACATTTATGCTTAAGGCAAGATTAACTGCAGTAGTCAAGAGACCTAATAGTGCTGAAAGCTTGAACACAAGCTTCAGTCAACTCAACTTCTCTACAAAGTCACAGTGCATAGTGAACATCATAATGAAACATGCTTATATCTTGACCTAAAAATAAATTATGATACATCTTAGATAAATATGTATTAGATATTTCTTTTTAAATTAGTTTGAATTGAAATTCATTTGAAATTTGAATTTATATATTACATTTTATATCTATGATAATGAATAATTTAAACAATTTAGAACTTGCCTTGAGAACTAATGTGCTGCATTACTTTATCTTTTTTTATATCGGGCATAAAGTGATAATAATAAATTATGTATTGCTATTTAATTTATAAAAAACTATAAATTGGCTTACATGTTTTTCATCACTGTTGCAGGATATTAAAGCTGGTAAAAACTTGGATGGTTTGAGATACGAGCCCTGATTTATTAAAGTTGTAATAGTTGGCTTTGGTAACTCTTTAAGAAGAATTCCAGCAAACTGATAGAAGAGTTCTTTATTTGCTTGGCTTTTGAGTACTTCAAGTGCTTCAAGATTGTTATTTTTGTATAGATGCTGACGTATCATCACCTCCTAATGGTTTCAGGTCATAATTGTTAATCGCAGCAAATTATCTTTATCACCTCGACTAGCCATAAGATTGCTCCATAAGACTAGCCATAAGACTTCCTAACACACTCGTTTAAAAAAAATCAATTCTAAGAGTACGTTCATTAATTAATATTTATAAATATAGTATCTATTAAAAGTTAATAAATATTTTTTATTGGTCTTACAGTCCAATCAATTTCAACCAAAAATAAAATAAAATAAAAATAAAAATAAAAATAAAATAAAAATAAAAACTAAAAAATAAAAAATAAAAATAACAATAAAAAATAAAAAATAAGAAATACAAATAATAAATAATAAAAATAAAAAATAAAAATTAAAAATAAAAATTAAATTAAAAATTAAATTAAAATGATAATGACAGTCAGACTGTCCTTGTTTATATTCACCCCCGTAGACTAATCTGAAAATAAAATATTAGCTGAAAAAATTCTTTGTTAGTAAAGTGCAGTCTGACTGTCCCCAACACCCTTACCTAATTGAAGACTTGTCCAACGTTTCGAGCTCGCTACGGCTCCTCATCAGGGACTAATCTAAACCTTATATTCTAATCTATATATACTCATCCCCACCACCAAATTTCGTAAATTAAATATAAATTCCCCCTCTACACAAATTGTCCAAAACCAATCAATTTAATAAGGAATGATAAACACTGTCCAATCTACCAGACTCTAACATTAAATTCACATTATTTCGATTCTTGGAAATGTGAATACTTTCAAGACTCTCCCGTTTATACTTATTATTAATACCATATTCCAAAATATCCACATTCACAAAATCAAAAGAATGTAAAAACTTTAAACAATGCTCTTTTAAACCAGAAGTAATATGTGAGCTACGTAAACTATATCTATTAAAAGCTTTTATTTTTTTGACGTCAAGTTTATCAATTGCTAGAAAACTATCAAATTGTTTTTGTAAATCCATATATTGCGAATTTTGTAAATATGAAACCTCATTACTACGCAGTGTACCCATTTGATTCATGAAAAGTTCGACTACCCAAATTACAATCATAGTAATTTGAGTTTTTTCTTGAGGCTTCAAACCTTCTAATATCTAGAATTTTAATATCGTTAATGAATTAATATATGAATACATTACAAATATATATTATTATCATACCTTTATTAAAAATGTTTTTAAAACTTCTATTTGATTACCTTGTCAAAATTTTAAAGAAATTTCTTCAAATGATGAATGTGTATCAGCATATATAAATGCACTTATTTCATATCTGTTATAATACAATTTATATTATCATTAGTACGTTTTTATAAACTAATAAAAATATATAATTTACTTAGTTTTCTTTTTATACTCTTTATTTTTAAATAACATTTCAGCTTGTTTCACAAGTACTTGGTCTATGTGTGCTGGATTATCTCTGCAATATTTCTTTGCAAGTTCAAATTCTCCTTTTTCAATGTATACCTAAGAATTTTATTCGTATTATGGATTAAATTATAGGATTATATTATGTTTATGTTTAAATTAAGCATAGATTTAATAAAGTACCTGCCAGACGTCGCGGTCTTCTTTAGTTACTTTATATTTAAAAACAACTTTTTAACAAAATGCCCTAATCGATCCAGTAGCAGAATCTTTTGTAATATTTTGTAGCGATTTTCGTTGTTTATCCTTATTCTTACACGTACGAAGTTGGAGTTAATCAATGAGTGATCAAGTATATCAATGAGTACTCGAGCTATTCAGTTCACGGAATTAATTATAATAAATACATAACTTAAAAGAATCGAACGACATAAAATAACGCGGTTATTAGCGGCTTTCGCTTCTCAACAGAAGCGCCGCCTCGTGGTACACGCATACTTACGTACTCTCGCATACTTGCTGGGCCGCATCTTATTTATGCGGTCCTGAATATGGCCTATGTAACTGTGGCCAATTTGGATTACGTTGCACGAAAACGTGAGTACAGTTTTTCATATATTCATATCTTTGTATACGAACGGCTTGCGGGCATGTTTGTGTTCTACCTTTACAGGTTGTACATGTTGGATATATTCTTTCAGTTTGCACAATAATACGCGGTCATCATGCTCGATGCTGTCGTCTAAATAAAACGCTCCCGATATTCTGAGTAATCTACCGAACACATATTCTGTCGGGATAACGTCTGTGACTAATCTAATACGAGTTCTAAGACCTAATAGGACCATTAGGAGTATCTGAGTCCATTCGGGGTTGACTCTCTGTGATATAAGCGCTGCCTTTAGGTCATGGTGCCATTTCTCAACTGTTCCTTGGGCTGCTGGATGGAAAGCTGTTGTGCGAATTTGCTCTCATCCTATGAATTTTAACACCTCGCTGAAAAGCCTTGTCTCGAACTGACATCCCTGGTCAGTCGTGATGACTTGAGATTCCCGTAATGAGCAATCCAGGTATCCATAATGGCATAAGCTACAGTTCGTGCTGTATTGCCTCGGGCTATCGCGAGTACCTGTCTATGATTGTTAGCATATATTGATATCCGTTACTAATCGGAAGTGGACCAAGGATGTCCACGTGAATATGTTTCAACCGGGAGTCGGGAGCTACGATGTGGTTCGGTAACGGTTTATTGTTACGAGCTACCTTCGATAGCTTACAGTCGATACATTCCCTGCACTTTCTATGTATTTCAGGGCTCATGTCGGGCTTGACGTATTGCTGTGTGATGATTCGATCAGATAGGCGTGCGCTCGGGTGCGAAGTATTATGGAATAATTAGAAGAGCTCGTCCCGCATAGATTCGGATATGAACGGACGGATCGTATTTTCGCGAATGTCGCAGTAGAAAGGGGTATGCTCCTCGTTGTTAAACATTAATTGTTTTAATTTTAGCGGGTAATCGCGCGCTAATTATATCGCATCGAAAAGCGCGGGAAGTCTAAACGCGTTTACGTTTTTGTATACCCTCACCACGCCCTCGTCATCTTAATTCCAACCCTCACTCCCATTGAACATCGACTTTTTTTCCGGCGCGATAAGTAATTCTAGCGTCGAATTGCGCAATGTACGTTAATTGTCGGCAATGCACGGCGGTTGCTTTAACTTGGTCGTGGTTCATTATATATATTAACAGTTTATGGTCGGTAAATATGTTGAACTTCCGGCCCTCTAAATAATAGAAAAATGTACGAACCTCGTAATATATTGCTGCCAATTCCCTATTGATGCTAGCGTATTTTGCTTGCGCTGGCGTGAATTTTTGTGAGAAAAACGCCAGTGGTCGTCAGTGGTCTCCGCATTTTTGTTCTAAAGCTGCGGCCATCGCGATGTTCGACGCGTCGGGGACTAAACAGATCTCGGTATATTCTTCCGGGAAAGCCATTTTATTTTAATTACGCTCTGTTGACATACTTCAAAAGCTGCGTCAGCTGATTCATCCCTCGTTATCGGTCGATTATCCCTTAGCTTTGTACCCTTAAAAATTTGCATAGAAGCTCTTGCACCTCTGCTTCATGTGGTATATATCCACGATAAAAATTCACCAGCCCCAGCAATTGACGCATCCCTTGGACTGTTCTTGATTTCGGGAAATTGCGGAAATTTTTCGCGTGTGGGCTTAAAACCTTCTTGATTTTCCTACAATAATGTTATGAAACTAAAAATATTGCAACAAGTTCTATATTTGATTCTGTTTGTTCTTACCCATTTTTGAAGAAGCCTCTGCTTATCAATATTATGAATCAACTGCCTTCTATTGACTACGAAATCAAACATTTTCAATGGAACATTATTTCAACTGGATATAGAAAAGTTAAATTGCAGTCCATCCATGTCATCTTGCTATATGCAAAGTTATCTTTACCTGATAGAAAACTTCTACATAGTATCACTAAGAATATTTCTTCCATCGGAATAACATTTTCCCCTGAAACCAAAGAAATTATATGTTAGACATTGGCTTGCGTATAGTCGCATGCATTGCGATATAGACATGAAAGGAAGGTGACATTTTAAGGGGAAAAATCGCGTATGCGTCAGACACGTGGTAAAAGACAAGATAATAGTGTATAACGGCAGGTTATATAGGAAATATCAAGGGGTTTTCAACGCGATTTCAACTATATTGTGTCTCTTACTTTTCGCCCCTTTATATTCTCCTGATATTTCTATGGTTCTGAATAATGTAAAACAACAAACTAATAGAGTTTTTTTCTCCCTTTTAGAAATATTTCAGTTTAATTGTTTCATATACAGTTTAATCAACTTTATTAATTTCTTGAAAATAATTTATCAGAGTATTTTGATCTTAATTAGACGATCAAATAAAATTTTTAACCAATATTTTTAAACGCATTTTTCGCGATTATTCATATCGAATAAAGTATGTAAATTCACTTATTTATATCAATCAAAAAACCTTGCCATATGCTAAGCATGGAGCTACTATACTTTATGTTCCTCATGAATGAGTTATGCACTTTTATTTTTCCATACCTCACTATTGCTAAGAACAATCTGGACGTCGAGAAACGTATAGATATATATTCCTCTTAGAATTTCATAAATATAAATTATTCTTATCAATATATGGAACGAGCTATGGAATTAAAAAGTTTGAAATTGATTGAAATTCGGTCCGTGAATCAATATCAGCTTGTTCCCCCGCTCTCTCTCTCTCTCTCTCTCTCTCTCTCTCTCTCTCTCTCTCTCCCTATCGCTTGTACCATGCACCATATGTACGAATTTGTTTATATTTCTACTTGAACTTATGTTTAGTACATGTGTACCCGTAGGAACTCTTATTATAAACTCCTATAGTTATTCTATATTAGTATCACGTTCGGAAGCCTCAATCTAAAGATGAATACATAGACCGTTACAATATAAACATCTGAAAAATTTACTGAGCTGTAATAGAAAGTTTCTAAAATGAAATTCATTTTATCATAAATCTGTAGTAAATAACTTTCAATAATATAATTATAATATAATTAAATAATGTGTAATTGAATTTAAATTATAACTAAGGTGTTTTCATATATTAAAAAATCAAGTATTGAATACTGGAAAACATGCTATGCTGATATCTACTTCACTATTTTAATAGTGGATATACCATAAGATTTCAGATTCAAGAAAATAATTTAAACCAAAATAGAAGTTGTAAGTCATGAGATGTGCAGATTTACGTTTACAGAGTCGCAACCAGCGGGCTGAAAGTGTATCGACTTGGGATCTATGAGTTTTGAGTTTGCCGATTTAGGAATTATGGTTTTAAAATTGTATCGATGGGCTCATGGTAATGTAGAAGCTTCCTGAGCTGTCACAATCAAATTCTCGTCAGATTTCAATTTAACATTTCAAAAAACAGAAAATGTATAATTATCTACTGCAGCTTATTTTTTGAATATTTAAAAATCACGTATAAAAATTTCTAATATTGACCTAATGAGTTGATGACGAATGCACTTTCCCAATTGTTCTTTCGGTTTTCCATACTGTCTGTGATTGTCGTTCTTTACATAAACATGTTTATCAATTTTTCCGCTCATCAGCTGTAATTCAGCTCGTACAGGTCTTAATTGACAACAAAGATGTAAGACAATTGTTATAAATGTTGCATCAAAGACAATAATTATGGGAGCACTGTAGAGAAAAACTATGAATTGATTACATAAAAGCATCTCAAAATATGGCGATTTTTGTGTGTCGAGCCCATACCTAAATAAATTAATAAATAAAAAGATATAATTCATAATTATTCTTACTCCATGGATGAAATATTTATCAATTATTATATAAAAAACAAAAAAATCGTAAGCAGCAGATTTTAATGCACAACGTTCTTACGAGAATACGCTTCAGTTAAGTAGAGGGAATAAAAAATTAGCTCGATACATTCTTGGGATCCAAACACGAGAAATTTTTTTGGTCCGGAATACGTACATTTCCAGAAAGATGGAAAAATGTTAAAACATGCGATAGTCGATCCTTTGAATAAAGGATATGTAACCATGTCTTCATAGTAAAATCTCACATTATGCAAAAAACGCTGTAAGCTTACTTGTATAGCAAATATTTTTTAAATTGTTTATATATTCGAGCCTATGTTATTAGATACTATTGTTTTTAATAGTAATGTATAAAGTATAGAGTAGTAATCATACGAATAATGCATTTCCTTTATTTGTTAACATAAAAATTTATTTGCAAAGATTGGATGCATCATGCTAGAAGTCGGCCGGTGCATTTTCAAGCTATTGTACATGTCGATGATTTCACAGAAATTTTATCATATTTACAAGAATTGCAAAAATCTTCGAACACATTCGATTGTCAAGAACGAACGAAAGGGTTTGGAAGATTTGGAGAAATTCGTAAAGCAATTAACTATACTATTTTTATCGTCGGTAGATCCAATATCTTCATTTCCCTGGCTGCTTCCGTTATTGTGAATGTGATCAATTATATTCATGCGAATGATACCGTTTAGACTTGTTATCTTCCATTTGACATTTGGTAATTTTTTTATATGCATTTTTATACGTGTAACCTGCTGTTTATAATTTTTTTGCTAATAATATAATAATTGATAAACATTCCATTCATGAATGGAGAATAATTCAGAACTCAATAGTGATAACTGACAAATATTTTTATCGATCTTACAGGCTCCGTAATATAATATATTTATAATTATATAATGACAGTCAACCGTCATTGTTTAGAACCATATCCGTAAAATCTAAAAGAAAATTCATATTTAAAATAAAAATTAATAAATATGCCGTTGTTAGCAAAGGAAAATTTGACTGTCCCCATACCGTTATCGAACCAATGTATTGATTGTGTCCAACGTTTCGAGTAATTTTAGTTCATCGTCGGAGAATGACAGTACACACTTTATTTTTCAATAATGATATTTATAATTTCGTCAGGGCTGGGTTAATTAAGTCATAAACACAAATTTTTGTAATGCTTTTTTGTAATCACTTAATAAATCTGATCTATGCTGTTCTGATTATTCTGGACTTCGATGCATCATTTACGATAATAGTTTTACATATTTGCTATCAATTTCGACTTGTGCGAGTTCGATTACAGCAGGTTAGCGGAAAACATGACGAAAATTTTTACTCGACTAGTTCAGGAATTTTCTACATTTTGAACAAACACCTTCAAAAATGCTTCATGAGTTCATAAAAACAATTTTAAAAGCACTTGTCCTAACTTTGCAAACTCTAAATTCACGATCCTAATAAGCGAATTTATTTATTATGAGGCGAATATTATATATTTTTAGAAGCGGCTTTATCTGTTGTCTTTTTCATGACTGCGTAACGCACATTTATTTCTTGAAATTTCGCATCTGCTAAAACATTTTAGCCTTTGATAAATTTATAAATATGTATTCCTTTTTCAATAGTGTAAATAATAACTGCTTAGAAAAATACTTGCAAAGAGATATTAGAAACCAATATTCAACGAATCTGAAAATAAATTATAAAAATCTTACAGTTAACTGGAATAGTAATGCGTGAAAATTATAGAATAAAAAATATTTCTGAATTTTTTAATATAACTAAATATGACACGCTTAATAGAATAGTTATTCAGAATCTCTATTTAGAACTCTCTAACATTTAAAACGCTCAATAAAAGAATGTGAGATACTTTAAATTTCTACTTACGGATAGTAAATTACACTTTGATTTCTTTCCTTCAGTTCACCAGATTTGAACATTTTCAAAAATCTATCTAATAATTATACTTGTGTTGGTAATTCTGTCTGGACTAATTCTTTTCTGTTATCTCAAAAATATCTTGTCCACATTTTAACTTAAATATTTATTCAATTAAATTTTGAAAAATTGCATAAATTAGATAAAATATATTTTATTTAAATAAAAATATCACACAAGTTCAGATAATCGTACGGAATAAAAATACGTTACTGCATGTGCACTGCGACAACGACCGAACGCTCAAGCTCTCTCGAAGCGACTGCAGAAGTAATGTTCCGATATACCAGACAAAAATCTTAAATATTTAATGCACTGCATTTCCCGCGGAAGGGGATAAATAGAACGACAATTAGAGTTAGGGAAAATTGCACTGATAACGACCGAAAGAAGCAAGGGAAAAATTGTAGCCAGGTAATAACTGGTTATGGCAACGATGTATCGCAGATTGTTAGAAAGGAGTAAGAATCCGAGACATGCCATATTATACCAGCTCTGATAGTTCTCCGATAATTTTTCCGTCCCCTCTCGAGGCGCGTGAATATTATACCATTGCACTTCTGTTCTCTTCTTTTTTTCTTTTCTTTCTTCCTAGAATCATTTGCTATAGGATTCGATTTCATCAATTCTTTTCAAATTTTTTTCGATACTGAAATCGTTTCTTTTTGTTCTATCATTCTCTTGCTGCTTACCACAGAGGATGTATGCGAGTACTTTTGTATATTCAATAAATAATAGATAATACTATTTTAATGAAAATTCTATAAGTTGGACACAACCATATATATATATGTAAATTGTCTCGAAGACACCTGAGATTTTTACGATAACGTTCAATTTTACTTATAATCAAAATAAAATGGAGAACCATGCAGCAATGAATTATTTTATCAGGCCTAACAAGTACCTACTTAATTTTATGGGTTGCTGGCCTTTCGAATCACACGTTACTAATAACGTGAGATTATTTGCACATTTGCGCTTCCTAATTTTCATCTTCATGACGTCTACACTAGTTGTGTCAGAAATTTTAACATTATCAAAGTGCTGGAGGGACATAACGATTTTAACAGGTAAATTGTAATGAAATAATATTTACACATCTAGAATTTGGTCTTAACTCTTCGTCAGTATATATTTCCATCTATATCTGTGTGAAAATCTGATGGTAGATTCGATATTGAATTTCTATTCCTTTTTACACGATCTTTTGTTTGATAAAAACAGTTATTTATTAGCGATAACAGTTCATTCTCTTTTCTCTTTGCAATAAGTTTCTAATGGAATTATTTTCAAACTGACACGTTAGCAGATTTCTAATGACGAAGGGTTAAAACTTTTAAAATGTTTCCAAGAATAAGTAAAGTCAATCGGATATGGTTATATTAATATTACAGCTTTTATTAATTGAAATCATTTCTTCTACCTTTCTATATTATATCGATTATACAACGTCATTTTAAAAATTTAAAAATATTTGCAGTGCAGACGAGAAAGTGAAATCATTTACTTTCTGATTTCATAATGAAGGTAGAAAAAATTCATTGAGTTCATTATGCGTGTTGTCTCGAGAAATTAGTTATAAGGGCATACCATATTATTAAGTATTGTATAATAACCGACGTTATTTTCTGCAGTAGAGACAGTTGTACACGCACCTCACTTATTCATGTGAATGACTCTTAAAATATACGAATAGATTTTATGAATATATAGAATCATTGAACTTATAATCAGAAAATATAGTTAATATGAATTCAAATCTATCGCATTTACTGAATTATAGGTGAATTCTTTTTGAATTAAACAATATAAATTTGAAAATAATTCATAACCCAGAATTCAAGATTTTTACCGTCAGATTAGTATACTAAACATTTTCTAGCGGCCATATTCGAATAATTTGCCATTTTATAAATCAATAAATGAAAATTTTATTTTAAACAACTTTATTAACGTTATCAAATCTTAAACAGAAGCTGGTTGTGTCGCTATAGAGGCTGGCCTCTTGTTATTCAAACTACTATACATGGTTGTACAACGCAGCAGATTTTATCAAATGTATGCGGGAATAAAGGATGTTTGGTCAATAACTACCAGCAAAGAAGAAAATCGGAGCCTTGAAAATCTAGCTAGATTTGCACGAAAAATTACCATTGTTTTCTCGACAACTGCAGTAGTCACTGGTTTTTTATTTGTATTTAGTTCCGTTATAATTATTATAAATGATTATTTTCTTACCCAAAGCAGATCATATACACGCAAGCTTCCACTTAAGATTTGGTAACTAATGTATTTTTTTCAATTTCCAATATGTAAATTATTATCATCTATTTTCCTACTATATTATATTAGTGTTCAGTTTGAATTTTATCATCATAATCATAATTAATAACCATAAATAATATAAATAAGTATCATATTCAATTGGCTTCTTGAAAAATTTGTATTGAGATTTAAAATGATATTTAGCGATATCAAAAAATGTTTTCTGTGTAAAAATTTAAATAAAAAATTTCTCTAAAGAATTGAATTGGATTGTTTCTAATTGAATTTATTATAAATGTTTAAACTGATAGTTGAAAAAAAATTTGATTTAGAAGTCATATAGATCTAACTTGGCCTAAAGTTTCAAATGTGTATAGTAAGCAATTATATATGAACAAAAAGAAAAAATTTATTGATGAGGGAATGTACATAAGAAGCATAGAAAGTTTTGAAATAGGTATTCTACTTCTTATAGAGGACGTATCTGTGTATATATGTGTGTTTTCGAAAGGTAAAAGAATCAATTTCACAGGAAACTTACAAATTTATTTGGATAATAGCATTTTAGCATTAGAACTTTGTATATTATATAATATGATACAATTATGGTATCGTTAATGGTTTTCAATACCTTTGATCGCTTCTTATCAGATTTTCTTTATACCTTAATTCAATTGGTTATTTAGTAAATTATAAAAATTAAATGAAGGCTTTTATTTGAAATTTAATTAGTAGTTTATTTTATATGGGTTGGAATATTCACTTAATAATTGTTTACGAATATCAACACGTAGGATTGAATTAATAAATTCACTTTTCCAATCGAACGTAAATTTACTTATTTCAAAATTCACTAAAACTAATCGCTTACTTTTGTGTATAACAGCTATGGAACAGATCTGCAGCGTTCTCCTCATTATGAAATTGCATTGTACTTTCAAACAGTAGGGATTATATTGGGTGCGTTTGCTGTTTCTGGATTTGATACTACAATGATGGTAGTTACACTACATATCTGTGGTAAATTAAGAGTTGTACGTAATCGTTTTAAAAAAATTGGAAATATAATCTTAAATAACATGTGCATCAATTCTCAACGCATAAAATTAGAAAAAGAATTATCGCAGTGTATTGAGGATCATCAACGTGCTTTAATGTAAGGATATTCATAATAAAAAATAACTTAATTAATAATTTTACACAACTGTTCTCTATAATTAATAAGTTTCGTAAATATAACATAACAGACTTCTTGTAATAGTTAATGGTATTCACTTTCTATTTTTATAATTTTAGAATTATTTATACTTAAAGACAAAACGTTCCATGTTTTCAGAATATATAAAAACTCTTTTAAATCGATTAAAACCGCTTAAAGAAAGTATCGTTTTAAAAAGATATGGAATAAATTATTATATTAGTTCTTCAGTCAGTGCATGAGTTATGATTTAAAGTTTTATTCTTCAAGACTGCATAGAATGTCTGTCATTATTCTATCAAAGTATACTTTGTGATCAATTTCTCGTTGGCCTCTTAAGTCCAGTTTTTACCTAATGATATTCAAATTAACTAGCTTCACCTCATATAAGTGACAAATAGTAAGTATTTGTCAAATTAGTCGAATTTCATAATAAGAAAACCGTACAAAAGAATCGATATCGAAACTTAAGGATTCCAGAGCAGAACTAGCCCAGATTTCAAAACGAATCAATACGAAGCTCCAAATCGTTCGAAGCAACTTAAGAATATCAGGATGATAAATCATTCTTGTTGTTCGGTTTCTTATCTCATTGGTACAAATCGTAGGTTCCTGATGCCTAATCTGTCGGGAGTACAATTGCAATAGCCCACTGATATTCTGGAATGAAGGATCAGCTCATGTCCTCCAATACGCCCGGGATATCTCTAGGTATTATATTATATACTACGTCAAATTTAAGTCGACTTACAGGCATGGTGCATATTCAAAATACTATATAATTATTATAATCAAGTTTTTGCCCATTTACGCACGTCGTCAGCAGTGTATTGACAATGAAATATTTGGAGTAACTCGTCTAGCTATAACAGGTGCATAAGAGATGTATTGACATAAAGTATTTTGGGAATGAAGATACTACAAAAGTATCTTTACATAATTAGAATATTGAAAAAGAATTTTTATCGACTTGTGGTTGATCAACAACACGGATAATTTAGGGCAGACATTGTAGTCCGGGAGCCAGCGACATTTTTATGTCATATATTTATCCTCGGTATAATGATCGTTATATATAATGATTCGTTTCAATTGTCTCTAAAGTGTAGTGATCGTCCGCTGCGTCAACTAATCTGGATGTGGCAACGTCAGGCACCCAAACTTTGTAAAAATGTTCAAAAATTAAGAAAAACCAGGTTTTATGAAATAATTTTAAGTTTAGAAAAAAATTGTTCAAACAAAAATTGTAGACCCTATTCAAATGAATTTTTTATGTTCTATCCATTTTTGGTGTAAAGCTAATAATTATCGAGAAAAGAGCAATTAATAATAAGCGTTTTCAGCTACTATAACCATCCCATCAAGTTACAGTCGATACGTCAAGGATCTACCCTGCTGCTCAGATGATACATGATACAAGTACTTTTTAATTTGTAATTTTGCTCATAAAATTCTAGTTTTAAAGCAAAAACATATGGAATGGAAAAAATTGATTGCAGATAGATCTCCAAATTTTGAAAAAAATAATATTTAACAAACTCTCTACTGGTTTATATACTATCATTTATTTATTATTACATACAAAGTGTTTAATGTTTTTCACGATTTCAGTATTAATTCAGCCAATTTGCTGTATAATGTTAATGTTCCAAAGTTCCAAAAATTATTTGTAAAACCTTTTTTTCTAATTGTCATAAGTTTTCATTACAAAAAAATCAAAAATACTAAAATAATATAACGGCGAAGGAAATTTACTATATGCACGTATGGTAGTGATATATCTATATACATATAGTTTATTTCTTTCAATATTACAGAATCTTTTCAGACAAATTTATAAATTTTTAAAATAATATCTACAACTCTTTAATTTATAATAATTAGATATTCTTATACTGCTATAATGCATGCGATAAAATCATTTCAAGTGCTTGCAAAATTACAGAAAATATGTACGCTCATAATACAGATATATATGACAAAAATTATTCAAATGACAATAAGATTCTGGAAAATTTATTAGGTGATTCGGTGATAGTATACCGCGCGAGATATCCATCGTGTTCCAGGTTCCACGAAAGCGCGTGCTTTAATTGCAGTTTTACCCATCAGTTGCCATTTATCCTCGTAAAATTCTTTTTCCATCTTGTTCTACAATACATGTAAGTTCATTTATACTAATTTTTAGGATTGCAACAATCTGTAATGTATGTTCGCTGAAGCAATGAAAAGTACGTTCCCTATAACAGAAACGTGAGTAAAGTGTACTTGAAAACGCGTGCTTGAACTGCAGTGTAAAATTTGCAGCTTCAATTCCAAAATTGTTTCAGTCCTAAATATTATTGCAAATAATCATATATGTATTGTAGAACAAGATGGAAAAAGAATTTTGCGAGGATAAATGGCAACTAATGGGTAAAACTGTAGTTGTAGCACGCGCTTTCGGGGAACCTGGAACACGATGGAAATCTCGCGTGGTGCACTGTCATCGAATCACCTAATAAATTTTTCAGAAACTTATTGTCATTTGAATAATTTTTATCATATTTATCCGTTATATTATTCTTTGACGTGTGATGCGAGTGTAAATTTTTTTTGGAAGTTTGAAACAACTTTTAAATAGAGCACCTTTCAAGCCACTCTAACATATTATAATAGGAAAATGTGCGTATTTCCAATAAATGAAAGAGACTGTATATATTATTTTTCTAACTTTAATATATTTGTGATAATAAAATTAGAAAAATGAATGTTATAGACAAAGTTTTCCGAATTTGATGGTGAAAAACATTAAAAACTTTGTATATAATAACATATAAATGGCAACATGTAAAACAGTAGAGAATTTGTTAAATATTGTTTTCAACAAAATTTTCAGACCTACCTACAATAAATTTTTTACATTCCAAATGTTTTTGCTTTAAAACTAGAATTGTATGAGCAAAATTACAAATTTAAATGTACTTGTATCATGTATCGTCTGAGCACCACGGTAGATCCCCGACGTATCGACTGTAATGAGATGATTATAGTAGCTGAAATTGCTTATTAGCTTTACTGAAGCAATAATGGAAGAAAACAGTTAGCATAACCTTGATTTTTGAGCGACTTTGGCGTGGTTTTTTCGGTCTCCGCTCTCCTTTGGCACGATATTGGCTCAATTGATTGGTTGTTTCTGGATCGTAAGCGTGTACTCAAGTCTTATCTCCAATTATTATACGCTCCATCTTGTCCTGATAGTTCGAAAACATCGTTTCACAGACCTTTTTGCGAACCTGTTTTTTCCAAAAAAATTGAGTCTTTTTGGCATCAATCGAGATTTCACTCTTTTCAGGCACAAAATGACTTTTAAAATGGTCTTGACCAATTCCATTCAATGATCCATTTGCAATTCGATCAATACTTGTATCAGCATGCGCTCTAGTAATCAATCGACGATTTTTCAGAACCAATTCTTTGATTTTGTCGATATGTAACCTATCAGTAGATGTTCTTGATCGTTTTTGATGTGGTTCGTCTTCCACGCGTTCTCGACCTTCTTTCAATGATTTGTGTGAATCCAAAACACTTGCTCTTTACATTGACTTATCATCAAAGTCCCTCTACAACATTCTGAATATTTCTGCATCCGATATTTCATTTGGAATAAGTAACTTTTAAAACACATTTGTATAAAATTTAATGTTAATACAAAATTGTTGAAAATATAAAATGATAATAAAGAGTGAATTTATCCTCATTTATCTAAACTATTAATATTAGTCAATTTAATAACAGAATCTAATTTACAATTATTTAACATTTTATTATTGTAAAAACAACGCGAACTATTGAAAAAGTGATAAATAATTCATAATAATTATTTTCAGGCTGGCCAAATTGACAGAGGAATTATTAAGTCCGGTAATCTTCGTGCAATTGATGTCAAGTGGCATTGAGATATGCTTCAGCGGATATATCGTAATGACTAGCAAAGAATATATTCATGGTGACACAATTAAGTCCATCTTCTACGCCGTAGCTATGACAATGGAGCTTGTTATCTATTGCTGGCCAGGACAGTTACTTATACAAGATAGTATAGCGATAGGAGAAAGTATATTTTACGATGTACCCTGGTATTTGTTTACTACTACTCAGAGGCGCATGTTAAGCTTCACTATCTTCAGAGCACAGAACCAGTGTCAACTGACAGCTCTTAGTTTTCAGGTCATGTCGCTAAAAAAACTGACTGATGTGAGTATAAAACACAAGTTGAAGTATACTGAAAATTACTTCATTCTTTATGTTTCAGGTTTTGAATACAGCTGGATCCTACTTTGCACTGTTACGAAAGTTTCAGAATGAATAATAAGTTCTGTCTTCAAATTATTCATATTGTATAGAATGTTCATATGTATGTAATAAAGAATATAATATTACGAATCTCTAGATTGAAATATATATGATCATATACACGCTGCACGAATTTCTGAAATTGAATGAAATATTCGTTGTCTTTTACGACCAGAACTTTGAATATTGAGCGATATATATATATATACATACGAGGTGTGTTAAAAAAATAACGAGAATTTTCGATTTATGAAAAAAATAGTTATGTATTCATCAATATCTATTTTGTCCCTTCAAAGTAATCCCCCTCGGATATAATGCACTTGTGCCAACGCTTTTTCCAATCCTCAAAACACTTTTGAACTCGATCTTTGTTATAGCATTTAGCTCGCTCAGCGATTCGCTTTTAATGCCATCTATGCTTGTAAAATATGTTCTCTTTAATTAGGGAAATAGAAAAAGTCACATGGAGCCATATCTGGCAAATATGGAGGCTGAGGCATCTTTAATGTTTTGTTTTTGGTTAAAAATTCACGAACAAGCAATGAAGTATGAGCAGATGCATTATCGCGGTGCAAAAGTCGTGAATTGTTTTGCCACAAATGCGGGTATTTTTTCGAATTGCTTCACGCAAACGGCGTTGAACTTGTAGGTAGTACTCCTTATTGATTGTTTAACCTTGTAGCAAAAATTTATGATTGCACTATGCCATTAAAATCGAAGAACACAGTGAGCATAAACTTCACATTCCACCGCACTTGTCGAGCATTTTTCGGTTTTGGCAATATAGAATGCCTCCACTGGGACAATTGAGTTACTTTTGACATCAAATCCATAAACCCATGTTCCGGCACCTGTGATAGCACGTTTTAGTAGTTCTGCATCGTTATGAACTTCATTTAACGACTCCTGGGCAACTTCCATTCGCCGCTGTTTTTGTTCGAAATTCAACAAGTTTGGAACAAATTTTTCTGCTACACGTTTCATATCTAAAAAATCCCAAAAAAGTCCATGGCCAACTGATATGCCAAAATCATCAGCGACTTCTATGATTGCGATTCGGCGATCGTTCATAACCATTTCTTTCACTTTTTTCTTGTTTTCATCGGTTGTTGATGTGCTTGGGCGTCCGGGTCGTTCATCAACTTCAACGTTTTCGCGGGCATCTTGGAAACGTTTATACCACTCGCAAATCCTTGCTTTACTCTTAGCAGACTCACCATATGCCTTTGTTAACATTTTACAAACTTCACTACACTTTATTTAATTTTTTACGCAAAATTGAATACAAATTCTCTGCTCCATTTTTTTCGTAAAAGAAAATCGCCGACCTTGAAAAAACACGTCTAACATTAGCGGCTGCCACTTAAAAAGTAAGCAATGAATATTACTGAAAATTTTATCGTACTTCATGGGCATTCGTACCAACATAATAAAAAACAATTGTACAGGCGGTCTCTCCAAATCCGCGAACTTTAAAAATTCTTGTTACTTTTTGAACACATCTCGTATATACATTTATAAATAGATATTATTTCTTCAGTTTTTCATTTTTGGGCTTGTATATGTCGAACTATTCATTCAAGACAAAGAAAAATACAAAGTAAAATCAAAATTTCCCTGAGTGACCTAGAATTTCTTGAATTAACGTTAGATGATATAACACCTGTATATATTGAAAGATTTCTGTCAGTACCTAAGAGAACAAAATAATTTTTTCTGTATTTGTATTTGTACTTGAACAATAAGATAAAGAAAAATACAAAAAAGAAAAAGTACCAAATATTTTTAATCAATAAGATGCGTCTGCTGTTATCGAAATTTTTTTTTTCCATTTGTATATTATATATTTGGTGCCATTTTGAAAACATTACTATCTATTATTTATAAAAACTCTCTATTATTTATATATCATTTACTTTTCTTGTTAAATCTATAGTTAAAAAAAACAGGTTAGTTTGAAGGTTTAACTTTTAAAGTAGTCAAATTCGTTTATTTTTGGAGATGACCTGTACGAAGGCACGCAAAAAATGCAGTTTTCAGAGAAAAGCGTTTGAAATTTGCTGATGAATGGAATTTATAGAGAACTGATCAGCGCTCTCAAATTTATTTTAATTGAAATGACATTGAATAAAAACAGATTTTTCAAAATAGTATATAATTCCAAATAGTGTAGTTTCCATTATAATAGTTTATGTGATATTTAATTTAAAAGTCAAAATTATTGAAAAATTATTTCACTATCACTTTTACGTCTTGATTCTCTAAATTATGGTTTATTAGTTTACAAAAATTACGAGAAATTTGGATATACTAGTTATACTAAAAAAACATTGAAACCATTTAAATAATTCTAATATTCTCTGTTACGCTCTTTATCACTCTCTCTCTCTCTCTCTCTCTCTCTCTCTCTCTCTCTCTCTCTCTCTCTCTCTCTCTCTCTCTCTCTCTCTCTCTCTCTATCTATCTCTCACTCGCTATCTAATGAAGATAGAAATTTAGAATGTCACAAATTCAGGATCTCAATAATAAAATTTGTTCTTAGACACGCATCTACAAAGTATTAAATAATATGTTTTTATGGAATATGTTTATATTTGATACATATTTATAAATAATACTTGATATTAGTACACATAAAATATACTGCTTTACACCCTGTAAATAAGCTTTTCAAGTAATACGAATTTATTTACTAAGACCTACTATTACTTGATTCTATGATGTAAAGAATACATTACTATTATCGATCCAAGTACAATATAAATTAATTGACGATGATAGATCTTAAAAATTAAATCTAAGTATTATCTAATTTTTACTTCACATGACTTTAAATAGATGTATTGACTTACACTAATTGACTAAATCCTTTTTTCGATTTAAATTTGTATTCAAATTTCTAATAACTTCGTAATATTGACACTTTTACATACATATTTTAATTTATCCCATTTTTCTATAGATTAGATAATTAATTTTTTTTTCTGTTCGTTAGACACATTTTAGTAAAATAAAAATTATATATTTTACGCCAAATAATCTGATTCGCAACACATCTGAACGTAGACTGAGAAAAATTGTATGCTGCCACGACGAGGCCTCCAATAAATTCTTAACTAGCTTGCTTCTTATCCCATGGTATTAATTTCGCTATAAGCCTTGAGGGGACAGGCTTGGGGAAAAATCTGAGCAGGAAAAATCGAAGAAGAGAAAAAAAGAAAATTGGAGGTAAGTAATAAAGGTAACGATATTCCAATGAAATATGACAATGTTAAAAGAAATCTTATATATGGTTTGATGGATAATGATGGTGTCACTGTTTTCCCGTTTGTCTATTTTAATAAAAGGATGTCTTTGATATGCAATAGCAATACTTCAATATTTTTAAAATTATTTCGCGACAATAATTCTTATACCTCCATTCTTAATATCTTCCATATATTTATTATTTTTCTAAAAAATATATTTTCTAAAAAATAAATTTTAATTATATTTTAAAGTTTCGTTTACATTAATCGTCCGAAAAAATTTAAAATTTGAGTGAACACTGTTTTTCACTTCTCAAATGAACTTTGCAATAGTTGGATACTTAGCAGACAGGAGAAATTGTAAGTATGAAGACATTAGCAGTTATAATATAATATTTTGTACCGATAGTTGCAAAGAATATTACTATACATGAAATATTTTCTACGAAGCAGTAAAAGGACAGATGACTGAGTCCGCAACAGTAGATGAATACTAAAACCCAACAAGTACTTACTTTCATGTAAGTAATAACAAGTAGTAACTTTTTTGGGTTACTGGCCAATAGATCTAAACGCTACCAGAGTTTTCAGATTGTTTCAGTATGTACATGCGATTTTCTCCATTCTCATTATGTTTTCGCTATTTATACGACCATTTTTTACGACCATTGTCTACTGGGGTGACATATCTATTCTCGCAGGTAATATTTTAACAATAATCAGAACACAAATGATATACTTTTCACGAAAACATTGCAAAACTAGAAATTATATTTTTATATTAATTGTTTTAAGATTAAAATTTACTCGATTTACAAGAAAAGTTAATATAAAAAATACATATCGTGCGTGCTAGGAGCTCGAATATGCAGGCCGAGAGGAAGAGCAAGGTGATATTTATTCCGTGGTGGTGGTTTCGTTCTACCGATGACCATTACTTCTTGAACTTTTCTCCTGCATTTATTTTGGATGATGATGATAGGCACACATGAGAAATGGGTACCTGGTTCTTCCGCGAATGGCAGCTTTTTACGAAGTCGATAAGATAATCAAAGCAAGAGGGTTGAAAAAGTCACAATAAAATCAGGGGAATGAGGATGTACAGCTTCATGCTCTACACAAGGAGGAAAAAGGAAAAAAAGAGTTTACAGCAATGCACCTGGTTCTCTCTCACTCTCTGTCTCTCTGTCTCTCTGTCTCTCTGTCTTTGTCTTACTATCTATCTATCCGCCTCCGTCTCATAACCTTCAAACTTATGTGTGTATATTTGCAGTACCGATCTACGCCCTTAATTTATTATACCAGGTCAGACAATTAAGTAATGCGAGATCTTGACGACTCTTGTACAATCATTTCTTCGCCAGCTGTTTAGTGTTTTGTAACAACACGCAAGTAGTGCATGTCGCGAACATGGAATAGAGAAATTTAGAGCAACGATGCGCCATAAAATTTTGTGAGAAACTCGGTGAAATCGAGACAGAAATTTATAAAAAAGTGCTTAAAGCGTTTGGTAGTGATGATCTGATTCGTAGTCAGGTGCTTTGGTGGCATGCCGATTTTACAACAGTCAGTGAGAGCATCAAAGACGGGACGTGGAGAATGAGCAAGTCCAAAGTGAAAACCATGTTCACTTGCTTCTTCGACAGGAAAGAAGTGGTTCACAATGAGTTTGTACCACCTGAACAAACCGTAAATCAACTATTCTACCCCAGTGTGCTCGAAAAATTACGAAAGAAGGTGCTCAGAGTGGGTCCAAAGATCGCGAAGACTTGGGTTCTGTATCACGACAATGCTCCCTGTCAAAGTTCAGTTTCAATTCAGTTTCAGTTCAGTCAGCGTTCAGTGTTTCTCAGTGTTGGACGTCTAAAGATATCGCAACGTTATCATAATCGCCCTATTCGCCGGACATGTCACCCTGCGACTTTTTCCTATTCCTCCATTTGAACAAATTCGAGAATGGTCGACATTTTGACTCCGTTAAACACATCCAAGAATCTGTAACGAAGGTACTCGGAGAGGTACCATAATAAGTGTTCCAGAATTGTTACGAAAACTGTAAAACTCGCTGGAATAAGTTTATGGATGCGGGAGGGGACTACATTAATTTTTAAATATATTCGATTTTTCAATTTTGTCGCATTACTTAATTATCTGATCTCGTATTGTACTGATGTATATTAAGCTTAAGATATGAATTTGAAAAAAGTTCGAGCGGATGTTAGGGAAAGAAATATTTACTTAATTACTTTATTGTTACATGGTAGGCTCGATCTGACCGTGATCTGGTCGACAGATGCGGCTAGAGAGGCGTAGGTGGAAAAAACCTTCCATGAGGATTATTAGGGTTCAGGTCTGCGCGCAAGAGCGAAAAGGGTTCGATGCAATGGATGAGCTGTCAGTCTGTTGAAGGTGATGATCTAAGTAAAACATGCGCATAGCTCATGCATATTAGATTCGTATTCTCATATATTTTGTTTGATTTATTAAATAATTATTGAATTATTATCCGTAACGCACATTATATGTATAGATGTATATTTGGTGCACAAGTAAGTTTCCAGCGTTTTTCTCAAAATGTGACGTCTTATTATCAAAATCTACATATCCTTTATTCAAAGTATTGGAAGCTATAACTTTTTCTCAACTTTCTGTCAATGTACGAATTCCGGACCAAAAAAATTTCTCGTCTTTCGAGCTCAAGAACCTATTGATTCAATTTTCGATTCCCTCTATGGAACTAACCGTATTTCCGTAAAAGCATTCTGCATTGATCGAAACAAGTGGTAGTCAGATGGTGACGAGTTTGAACTATAACGCGAGTGAGGGAGAATTTCCCATTCACTATTTTCCAAATCGTTTTTGACCGAAGCCGCAACATGTGACAGAGCATTACCGTGATGAAAAATAACGGACTCATGTTTGGTCTCATATTCTAACCATTTTTTCTGTATTTCTCGCTTCAAACGAAGAAGCTGATTTCAATACAATGATTCTTTGATGGTTTGACCACTCGAATGCAGTTCATAGTATACAACACCCTTTTGATCCTACCATATGCAGAGCATGATCTTATACATAAGTTGCTATTTATATTTTAAGCCTAATAAAGAAATGACAGTAATTTATTATTGAAAATAGCTTTATTGTTTTTCTAAGACTTCTCTATGATGGCCAATACACTTAGGCAATATGGTATTTGAATGCATCCAGTTATTCCGAAGAAACCGGCGATCATTTGCTTCGAAGTGCTTTCAGCACGAACCACTTTTATCGGATTGGGCTCGTCTTGCAAAACCAATACAGTGGATTGCTGTTTTGTTTCGGGCTCATACACATAGATCCAAGATTCATCACCTATCACGATGATATATACAGCTTTTGATGCACTACGATTGTATTTTTTGAGCATTTCTTTCCACTAATTATATGAGCTATCATCACGAGCAATTGTATTGCTTGTGATGATAGCATAGTGTAGTAAATTTAATTTTCATTCTTAAAGTTATTAGTTACTTTGTAAACATACTTTTTTTCAAAGATAAAATTTTATTATACATAACAATATTAAAAACTTATTTACTATTTTATTTGAATTCATTATTTTCAGAACTAATATAAAAAGATCAATTTAATTACTTTGTTGCATATTTAAATATTTGATTTATTTTTATATAGAATTTGTGGACGAATATAAAAATTGCATGACTATCAGAAAATGTAAATATATATTTAAATAATATTCAACATTTTGTAAAGCCGAAAACTTTTATGCAATATTATTTAGAATATTTTAACAATAATAATTACGCCAAAGAGCATATTGTATTATACCTATTATGCTTAATTTTAATTTTATGTTTAAGTTTCAGTCTTATTAAACCCATTGCTTGACGAATCTCTCATAATCTTCTTCCTCTATGAATGGTTTGTTGATCGACCTACAAAATCATTGTAAATAATTAAATACAAGTTAATTAATATTAAAATAATTAATTACAAATTGTATAAGACAATTTATCATAATTTTATAATAACGAAATAAAGACTCACTCGATCATGAGATCGCCGCAGTACGAACACTCGAAGGAGATCAGATCAATATCAGCCTTAATTTGTTCCTTCATGGTGAGTGAACTCGAAGTGCTGCTACCTTCCGCATTGACAGGTGGTGGTTGTTGTGGTTGCTGAATAGTGAAGAATAAAGAATATTCTACAAAAATGATTATTAGTTGAAAAAAACAATCACATTACCTGTAACGAATTGCAAATTGCCTCTTTCAAGTGATCAATAGTAACAAAATCAGAAAAAAATGGTAATATATCTTCTATCCGAACTAAATCAGACTGTTGAAGAAACTACATAGCCTGCTGTATGTCATCTTTCTTTTTTACAACATGTTCCGCTAAATAATTTAGATTATTATTAAATACTTCTTATACTTAATTTGGTAATAAACATTTTAATTAAAAATGATGTGTTAAACTGCAACTTACCTATTTTAAACCATAGTTTCTTCCGTAACTCATCATTTCCATGATGTGAAGGCATCATAGCACTTTGTTTAGCTAAATCTACACTTATATTTAAAGCAAGATTAACTGCAGTAGTCCAGAGGCTTAATAGTGCTGAAAGCTGAACACAAGCTTCAGTCAACTTAGCTTCTCGCAATTCGCAATGCATAGTGAACATCATATTGAACCATGCTTTTATCTTGACCTAAAAATAAATTATGATACATCTTAGATAAATATGTAATAGATATTTCTTTTTAAATTAGTATAAATTTAAATTAATTTAAATTTATATATTACATTATATATATATATGATAATGAATAATATAAACAATCTAGAACTTGCCTCGAGAACTGATGTACTGCATTACTTTATTTTTTTATATCGGACATGAAGGGATAATAATAAATTATGTATTGCTTGCTTTTGACAATTTTGCCCATAAATACAATGTTCCAAATATCTAATTATTTCTCGCGCCTTCAACATAGTTTAATAAATGTAATAAAAAAAAAATTATTATAGTTATTTATAAATATCATTTCTATAAGTAGAATCACATTTTGCTTTTATATCAGAATATTAAAAAAATATTTTATACAAATCATTTATTTAATTAATAAAAAACTTCTATATATATATATTTGTTTACATGTTTTTCATCACTGTTGTAAGATATTAAAGCTGGTAAAAACTTTGATGGTTTGAGATACGAGCCCTGATTTATTAAAGCTGTAATGGTTGGCTTTGGCAGCTTTTGAAGATGAATTCCAACAAATTGATAGAAGAGTTCTTTATTTGCTTGGCTTTTGAGTACTTCAAGTGCTTCAAGATTGTTATGTTTGTATAGATGCTGACGTATAGCCTCCTCATAGTTTCGGTTCATAATTGTTAATCACAGTAAATTATCTTTATCTTCGTGACTATACTAACCCATAAGACTTCGTACAATACTGCGATTTTTCCTAACACACTCCTTTAAAAAAAAATCAATTCTAAGAGTATGTTCAATAATTAATATTTATAAATATATTATCTATTAAAAGTTTTTATTTTTTTGAGTTTATCCATGCTAGAAAACTATCAAATTGTTTTTGTAAATCCATATATTGAGAATTTTGTAAATATGAAACCTCATTACTACGTACTGTACCCATTCGATTCATGAAAAGTTCGACTACCCAAATTATAATCACAGTAATTTGAGTTTTATCTTGAAACTTTAAACCTTTCAATTTCTAAAATTATTATTAATTAAGTTATAGTAATTTGAAATAATGTGTAAACAGGCAAGTTATGATAGTAATATGAATTAATGTGAAAACTTCCCCTTGATACTTAAGCCTTATCGATATGACGTTTTCAACTTGTTGAGACCAATTGTGGCAGGTATTTGGCATCATGTCATTAGAGCGATCGACTGCGCCGATAATATTAAGGTAAAATTTGTGTGCCCGAGGCATTGTCATGTCCTCAGCGGAGATCATAATTCACTTCGTGTTTCGACGCTAACCAGAAAGGTGGCGAGCCTAAAGCTTAGCTTGAAACCTATATCGTGTATATGCAATTTTACTTGTTTCAATAAAATCATTATTTCATTTTACTCTGCCGTATTTACTTCTACAGGGTTAATAAAATAATAAGAGAAATTTTGCTTTATTATGTTTGGTAGAATTGTAAACAGAAAAATACAATCCTTAATTTGGTAAAATTCGAAGAAATCTTCACTGAATAATGTCTTATATTAATAACTGAGTACTTACGATTGTTTCACCAACGTATATGTGATAAGGGATTATAATTTTCATATTAATTTTATATATACTTTCGAAGATTATAATTGTTATTTTTACATGTACTTGACATATGTATAAATTAATATCAATACCTTCTTTAGTTTAGGCTAAACTGAAATATATTTCTGAAATACCATTTTATTCAACCGTAATTTATTATGTTCATTATACCTCACCCTTGTGTCCCATGCTAGGGGAGGGCGAAGGGGTAATTGGGCATCGAGAAACTTTTTAATTCTCCATTCATAATTAATAATTACTTTTTATTTTTAATGAAACATATATTCAATAAACCATTCTTTTAATTATTAATGAAATGAAATTTTAATTCACCATTATTATTAATCAATCTAATAGCCTGTATGGATTACTTGCGTTCATAGCTAACGAATTTATAAAAGCCAACGTTCAACGTTTTACCGAGATCGTGCAGCAAGGTAACGGTAATATTGCATTATATTCTATTTCACAGACTGCATGCGAGCACTTATATTTTTAGAAGTTTAGAAACACATGAACGACGTGACTCATCGGATCAAGCTCCTAATCCGAAACATCTAAACTCAATCTCTTTGCAAATATCGAACAGCTGATCCGAGATTTTATATGTATATACATATATTTGAATTTGAATAATGAATCTATGGGATATGAAGTATGTATTCCAAGAAAAAAACAATTTATAAAACACTCCAAAAAAATTTAACATGTATAAAAATATATTTTAATTTAATAATTAATAAAATTTTTATAATTTTAACAAATTTTCATACACACACGCGCACGCGCGCGCGAACATATATATATATATATATATATATATATATATATATATATATATATAATAGTAAGGATAACTATTGAAAAAGATAATAATTTCTAAAACCTAGTCTTTCAAGTAAGAGCATGATCGCGTTATTTTATAAAGAAATATATTTGATGAATCTTTCATATTTATATGTACCTTGTGCATATTACAAACACTGATGCAATGCGGTCAATAATGCGTTCAGTTACCACCGGCGTCGATAATTGCCTGGCATCTCGATGGCCAATCTAATGTAACGATGCCAGATTGAATCTTCCAGTCAGTACAGAGCTTGCTGTGTTGTTTAGGATCGTTGTCCTCCTGCAGAATCCAACCTTCATTTTTTCCGATGAACCATCGTTTGGTAGATGGCAGTAAAGCCTTTTTATACATTTTTATCATTTTCTTGGCATTTAGGTTGTCAATAAAGAGATACAAGGTGCCATATCCCTGCTTTGAGAAGCAGCCCTAAAGATGCACCTTTATTCCGTGTTTTATGGTTCGTTGTACAAACCTATTGGTAAAAGTTTACCAGGCTCGCGTGAGGACACAACGTACCCATACAAAAAATTCATCAATAAAAATGGCATTTTCAAAATCTCTATCGATATTCTCATGTGCCTAAGCGAGTCGCTTTGTCGCATGTTTTTCAGTCAACAGAGGCTTCTTCATTGTGTTACGCCATTTCAGGCCATAAGTACGAAGATTGATTTCGATAGTTTCGTAGGATATATATAAACCTTTTGCCATTCATTTGGCTTGTCCTTGCCGCAGTGTTAAAGCAGGATACCGCGAAAACAGATTCACTATTCTTTCTTCATCTTTTTTGTCCAGTTTTCCTATCGAGCCACGTTTTGGTAAATCATTGACATTTTTAGCCACTTTATATCGCTGTACTCACTTCTGTATAGATGCCTTCGAATTTCTCATATAATTAGCAGCCGCTAATTGCAACATTTTAGGACCTTTCGGGTGGATGCCAAGGAACACAGCCTCGTACTTCGACGCGTACATAGCACTCATCGCGTTTAACGTGATTCTCTTTCAAAATATCAAGACAAATGAATCTTTTTTGACAATGTATCAAGGTGAAAGCTTCCCGCTATCGGCTCGTGGAGGAATTAGAACAAAATATTTCATCACCAAATCTTTGCTGTTTGATTTCAAACGGCAATTATTTACTCTGTAAACTACGTACAAAGTACCAATAATTGAGAAAAATTAATAAATTTTAATAAATAGTATTATATGTGAAAAAGCCATAATTTTGTGTTTTTGTATTATTATGCAAAAATTGAGAATTTTTTTATGACAGTCGCTGCCCCTTGGAGCGATAAGGTCAAGAAGGCGAGAATAAGCAAGTCCAAAGTGAAAACCATGTTCATTTGCTTCTTCGACAGCAAAGGGGTGGTTCACAATGAGTCGTACCACCTGGACAAAAATGTGCGCGAAAAATTACGAAATAGAGTGCTTAGAGTGCGTCCAGAGATCGTGAAGAATTGGGTTCTGCATCACGACAATGCTCCCTGTCTCAGTGCGGTCAGTCTCTAAGTTTTTTCCGTCTAATGGCATCGTAACGTTACCACAACCGCCTCATTCACCGGACATGTCACCCTGCAACTTTTTCCTATTCCCCCATTTGAAAAAATTCGTCAAAGCTCGACATTTTGACTCCGTTGAAGAGATCGAAGAATCTGTGACGAAGGTATTCGGAGAGGTCCCACATGAAGTGTGATAGGTGCGGGAAGGGACTACTTTGAAAGAGATCGCAGCGATGTACTCTAATTTTTAAATATACTAAATTTTTTATTGTTGTCGCATTACTTAATTGTTTGATCTCATATTGTAGCATAATATTGTAACAATATATCATACTTTGTTGGACTGTCAAGGTGTACAAAAGTGGGTCAATCTTTCATGTGTGGACAATTGGCACTGATAACGTTATAAAACTAAATTTATCTTTCAAACCAATTCATAAATTCTTCAAATGATATATTAATTCTGCTTAGGTGGACTGTGAAAGTATAAACTGTTCAAAAACGTATACGCTTAATTAAAACAAAGTTCTACGATTATACTAAAAATTATCTGAGCGAAATGTAATTGCATGACACTCCTCAGATTTCGACAATATTATAATCTACTAAAGATTAAGCAAAAATAATTTTAACTTTATACGAGTAAAACACTTTGTCGCTTATTTTATATAGTTCCATGCGTATTGGAATAAATAAAAAATTTTTTTATTATAAATTTTATAGTGGCATAGCTCCCTAAGTATGCTTACCCAAAAAAATCGATTTCAGCAGAATTTTCTGAAAATTTCAGGAATTTCACATTTTGTTGAGATTTATGTATGGTCAAAATTCCATTAACTTAATTGAAAGTTTCCTTTGAATTCTGTACTAAACTATGAGTATAGTACAGTCGCATGATTGTGATTCATTATTTAATAAATTGTTTTCTTTGTATTTAATTTTTGATTATTGATATATTTTTATATTTGAAAAACATAGTTGCAACTCCTTCCCTCTTCCTTGGATTAACAATACCACTAAAAAAAATTTCTAGACCGTCTGAACAAGAACTGATGATTTGAATTGATCTGAACATAATGATTTCTAAAAAATTATTTATAAACAGGTATAAATTAGACATTTGAATAGGCAAACGTGCTACGCTTTTGACAGTTCAAGAAAATAATAATCATACTATATTTTTAATACAATAATAGCATTAACTATTCACTAATAATTAATATTAAACGATGATCGTGTTAAGTTTAGTCTGTCATATTTCTATAGAAGCAAATACGACAGATTTTCCTACATAATGTCATGAAACTAAAAGTTGATCTATTATTTTTATTCACTTAATGTATGTCAGTAATGTAATTATTTGTCTAAATATTGCAACAAGTTCTATATTTTATTCTGTTTTTTCTTATCCATTGTTTAGGAAATCTATGCTTATCAATATTATGAATCAACTACCATTTATTGACTACGAAATCAAAAATTTTCAATGGAACATTATTTCAGCTGGATTTTGAGAAGTTAAATTGCAGTCCACCCATATCATCTTACTATATGCAAAGTTGTCTTTACCTGACAGAAAACTTCTACATAGTATCGCTAAGAACATTTCTCCCATCGGAATAACATTTTGCCCTGAAACCAAAGAAATTATATGTTAGACATTGGCTTGCGTATAGTCGCATGCATTGCGATATAGACATGAAAGGAAGGCGACGATTTAAGGGGAAAAATCGCGTATGCATCAGACGCGTGGTAAAAGACAAGATAATAATGTATACCAGCAGCTTATATACGAAATATCAAGGGGTTTTCAACGCGATTTCAACTATGACGTGCCTCTTGTTTTAATTTTTGCCCCTTTATATTTTCCTGATATTTCTATGGTTCCGAATAATGTAAAGCAACAAACTAATAGAGTTTTTCGCTCCTTTTTAGAAATATTTCAGTTTAATTGTTTCATATAATGTTTAGTCAACTTTATTAATTTCTTTAAAAGAATTTCTCAGAGTATTTTGATCTTAACTAGACGATTAAATAAAATTTTAAACCAATGTTTTTAATCGCATTTTTCGCGATTATTGATATCGAATAAAGTTTGTATATTGACTTATTTATACCAATGAAAAAAACTTTGCCATATGCTAAGCATGGGGCTACTATGCTTTATGTTCCTCATGAATAAGTTACGCACTTTTATTTCTCCATACCTCTCTATTGCTAAGAACAATCTGGCCATCGCGAAACTTATAGATATATATTCCTCTTAGAGTTGCACAAATATAAATTATTCTTATCAATATATGCAAAGAGTATGGCAAAGGAATATTTAATGAAACTACCAATAAACTATAAAACTCTTAGATGGATGGAATAGTAATGCGTCACAACCTTGAAATAAAAAATATTTATGCAATTTTTAAAAATGTCACCAATATGAGATTTTAGAATCCCCAAAGTAATATATTTTATGTATTTTACTAGTATTATATTTATACGTACTTTTCCTAAATTCCTTTTAGATCTATTTCAGTGAGTTTATTTAAGTTTTGATTGATTGAAATGAAAACTTTTTGAACCAGTTCTTGTCTGTTATATTATGTTAGACTTATCCACATTTTAATATATGTTAAAATTACATTAAATAAATTATTACATAAATTGCGTAGTATTTAATTTATTTAATCGAAGATTCATTACATTTAATCAGATACTATACAAGTTCAGAAAATGATTTGGAAAAAAGCTGCAGTACCACGCCTGTATTGCGACCACGACCGATCGCTCAAGCTCTCGCTATGCAACTGGAGACAGAATGCTCCTATGTACCGGACAAGAATCTTAAATATTTAATAAACTACGTTTCCTGCAAAAGAGGAAAAATAGAACGCCAATTAGAGTTAGGGAAGGTTGCAGCGATAACGATCGATAGAAGCCAGGCAAAAAATGTGTACAGGTAATAACGGGGTATGACAACTATGTATGGTAAATTGTGAGAAAGGAGTATGAATACGAGATATGCCGTATTATACCGGCTTACCGGCATACCGGCTCTGATCGTTATCCAATAATTTTTCCGTCCCCTCTTGAGGCGCGTTAATATACCATTCCATTTCTCTTCTCTTCTTTTCTTCTTTTCTTTCTTCCTAGAATCATTTGCTATAAGATTCGCTGTCAGAAATTCTTTTCATATTATTTTTTTTTTATATACTGACATCGTTCCTTTTGGGTTTCTTGTTCTCTTGCTGATTACTACAGAAGATGTATGCGAGTACTTCCGTAATTTCAATAAATAATAATTCATACTATTTTAGTTAAATTATTACGAGTTGGGCGCAACCAAAATCTGTATGAAAAGTATCACGAATAGATTTATACAAAGAAGCTAAACTTCACTTCCAAACTAGAAAAGTATCGTATTATAAAATGAAAAGCCATTCAGAAATCGATAATTTTATCTGGCCTAACAAGTACCTACTTACTTTAATGGGTTGTTGGCCTTTTGAATCAAATGTTACTAGTAACACAAAATTGTTTGCACATGTGCGACTAATAATTTTCATCGTCAGTGTATGGACATTAGCTGCGACAGAAATTTTTACAATGTGTAAATACTGGAGGGACATTCCGATTTTAACAGGTAAATCTTAACAATAATATTTGCACATAAATTAGCCCATCTTAACTCTTGGCCAGTATATTTTTACATCTGTACCTCTGTCTAAATATAATACTAGATTCAATCTTGAATATCTATTATGTTGGTAGTTATATATTAGCCACAGCAGTTGTTACTATATGACAGATCTTTTCTCTCTCTCTCTCTCTCTCTCTCTCTCTCTCTCTCTCCTCTCTCTCTCTCTCTCTCTCTCTCTCTCTCTCTCTCTCTCTCTCTCTCTCTCTCTCTCTCTCTCTCTCTCTCTCTCTCCTCTATCTCTCTCTTTCTCTCTCTTTCTTTCTCTCTTTCTCTCTCTCCCTCTCTTTCTCTCTCTCTTTCTCTCTCTCCTGTGTAATAACTTTATAATGTAAATTATTTTCAGGCAGTCACTGTCTTAACTAATTTCTAATGACAAAGGGTTAAAACGTTTGCAAGAATAAGTAAGATCACTCGAATATGGTCATATTATTAAGGCAAATCTGACCACTTGTTCTACTTGATCATGTCCGTCATGTAAAGATACTTTAAAATTTTTAAATATTCGTAGCCCAGACGGCAATGTAAATTCATAATAAATTCATTTAGCTTGCATGATTTAGTTTCTGAATTAATAATGAACGTATAAAAAACTAAGTATATTGAATTCATTATGCGTGTTCTATAGATAAAGTGCTTAAGTTAGTAGGAACGAATTCATCACAAATTTAAAAAATTTGGTACAAAATATTCTCTGCATATATATATATATATATATATATATATATATATATATATATCTAATAAATATAAATAATAAGAGCATACCATTTTGAAGTGTTTTTTCACGAGTGAGCCAGTGCAACTGCATTTCACCTAATGATATGATTTTATTTCAAATATATAGATGAATAGATTTTATGAATATATAGAATCTTTAAATTTATAAATAGAAAATATATTGAATATGAATTCAAATCTGCCTAATTCAATGACTAATTTGAGAATTATTTCTGCATCGAATAATATGAATTTAAAAACAATCCATAAACTAAAATTCTTTTTCTATACTTTTCGAAGCTATTTGTCGTCCTAATAGGATACCAAGAGTCTTATAGCGTCCATATTCGAATAATTCACCATTTTATAAATAAATAAATGAATATTTTATTTGAAACATCTTCATTAATGTTATCAAATCATAACCAGAAGCTGGTTCTGTCGCCATAGAGGCTATCGTCTTATTATTCAAACTACTATACCTGGTGGTACAACGCAGCAGATTTTATCAAATGTATGATGGAATAAAGGATCTTTGGTCAATAACTGTCAGCGAAGAAGATGATCGTAGCTTTCAAAATGTGGCTGGACTTGCTCGAAAAATTACCATTATTTTCTCTTCAACCCTAATATTGACTGGGTTTACATATGTATTCAGTTGCATTATGATTGTGGTACATGATTATTTTCTTACACAAAGCAGATCGTATACACGCAAGCTTCCACTTAAGATTTGGTAACTAATGTATTTTTTCAATTGCTATTATTAAGTTTCATATTATGTTCTTTAGAATATTAATAATTTAAAGTATTATTATCATCTATTTTCCTATTGTATATTTATTACAATTAATATTTATTAAAATGAATAAATAATTGAGAAATATAAATAATCTAATGTTTAACTTCATGACTTATTGCATTTAATTTAGTAAGTATATTGTATTTTTAAAATAAATTTTGACAAAACAAATTTAGAAAAAAGTATTTTTAAAGAAGGCACATTCAATGACATTTTTCTCCGATTGGGTTTCTTTTCTGAATTATTAAGCTGGCAATTGAAAAAACTTTTTGATTTGGTGATCATTCAGAGATAAATTCGCCTATAGTTTAAAATGTTTATAGTATCAAATTATATATGACGAGAAGAAAAAAGAATCACAGACAAAAGGTAAAAACATAAGAAGCATAGAAATTTTTTCGAACCTGTATTGTATTTCTTATACGATTTTTAATACTTTTGAACTCTTTATCAACTTTACCTCTTAAACCAATTGGAAATGTAGTAAAAATATCATGAATTAAACGAATATTTTTCGTTTAGTACTAATTCAATTATTTTTATATGGGATTAGATTTACATAATTAATTTTTAATTTTGTAAATGATTCTAATGATACCTAAGTATCAACTATTGGTAGATTCATTTAGATGATCCCACTGCCCAATGTAAAAGTAAAGGAGAATGACACAGTCCAGTTTATCACTAGCACTTCGGATTTATTAAAAACAACTCATTTCAAGGTGTTCTAAAATTTTTTAAAAAATATTCTTAAATAAAACTCTTATAAACAAAATTAATTTCAAATTCTAAATGGTGGACACAAGAAACTTACAATATAGGGACGTGTAGCACCAACGACGTACTTCAAGTTAAATGGTACGTTTTGTAGATTTGAAATATAATTCAATGAGTTCAATATGTAACTTTTATATTATATATAGGAATATATCCTCTAGGAGTTAAATTAAGGATACAAAATATTATCTTATGGAAATGTATATATCGTCTCCATTGTAAAACTAATGAAATTATATTTAGAAAACCAGTTATTTTAATCAGGCTTTTTATATCTAACAGGCGATTTGAATAATTTTTCAGCCCAATTCTACAATAGGGAAGAAGGGACAACGATTAGATATATGTTGAATTAATAAATATTTTTATCGGTCTTACAGTCTTCATACTATAGTATATTAAACTAAAATAATGACAGTCAGACTGTCATTGTTTATATTCACCCCCGTACAATCTGAAATAAAACTTATTGCTGCAATAAATTATATTACAAATTAAAAATAAAATAAAATAAAATTAATAATAAAATAAAAATAAATTAGTTTTTAGTTCAATCGTATTGCGATGTAGTGATCGAGAACAAATAACGTTAGACTAATAAAGCACTTTATGTATTCAGTATACTATTGAAACAGCATAATTATATTTAATAAGCATACACTTATCCCTCTTGTTACTTCTACATCGTTAAGGTTTTTATGACGATATAAGTGTTTGAATCGTCCCACGAAATGTTGTGCTTTTTATTAATTTACGCTTTCCTCAATCGTACCAAACTTTTCAGGTTTAAAAAAGCTCCAACTTTATGTTAATCACAGTCTTTAATTAAATCACATTGATAATATTATAACACCACAAGGATCGATTTTAATCCGCTTAAATGTAACCAGTCTTTTTTCATATATTAATCAGAATTTGTAGATCTATTGAAAAAAGATGGTAAAATTTATATAGAAATTTAATTTAAATATAAATGAGTTTATTTTTATCATAAAATTTATTAAATAACAATTATTTTACTTGTTGCAATATATGTCATAAACAAAAATCTGCCATAGCTATGGGAATCTCACACTCCTATTTCATCAGGCATCATTATAGAGGGTATAGAAATCACAGCCTGAAGTGAATCATACTGCAGATCTCCATGATATTTTAGATGTTTGGATGATTTACTCGTAACAACTTTATAGTACCTTGGAAAGGAATTTTTTTATTTCTCCTGAAACGATAGTAATAAACTGCTTTGTTTCATTTTCACTACACTGGATAGTGCAAAGTTTCATTTGCACTGGATAGTGGGACCATGAAAATTTATCTACACATATTTTTAATTTAATTAAATTTTTACCAATATCAGCACGGACGATTAAACTACTAAATTAGCTTTTAAAATTGAAAGTATATTTTCCTACTTTATAATATACTAGAACTAATTGCAATTTAAATTTATTGATAACAGGTATGGAATGGATGTGCAGCGTTCTCCCCATTATGAAATCGCATTCTACATTCAAACAATGGGAATCATGATGGGTGCTTTTGGTGTTTCTGGATTTGATTCTGCAATGGTGACAGTCATACTACATATATGTGGCAAATTGAGAGCAATACGTATTCGATTAAAAACAGTTGGAAACAAAATCTTAAAGAACATGTATGTACATTCCCGACGCAAAACGTCAGAAAAAGAAATATCGCAGTGTATTGAAGATCATCGACGTGCTATAATGTAAGAATCTCTGTCATAAAACATAACTTAATTTGTATTTCTGTACAGAAATTTTTCAGAAATGATGACTTTTGTAAATTAGCAAACCGAATTTCTTGTAATATTTAATTGTATTTTGTTTTAATTTTTAAATGATCCATAATTAACACTGTCATCTTTCAGTTTTTGAAAATATATTAAAAAGACTTGAAAGTAGATTCAACTCGCTTAAACAAGGTCTCTGTTTAGAAGGATATAAAATAGATTTTTATTTTCCATTATTCTATAAGTTCTTCAGTAAGTGCAAGTGTTATGAATCAATTTTTTATTCTTCAAAGATGAACAGCATGCCTCCCAATAAAAATATATTTTGTAATGAATTTTTGACTGTACTCTTAGCTCCAAATTCTAACAAATGTTATTTGAATCTACCAAGCTTTTCTCATATAGGTGACAAATAGTAAGCATTTTTTAAATCAATTAAATATATCAATAAGAGAAACGTAGAAAATCATCAATATCCAAGCTTTAGGATTAAAAAGCATAACTAGTCCAGACTTCAAAGCGAATGAATACGAAGCTTCAAACCGATCTAAGCAACTAGCGACTGTTAACTAGCCGAATGATAACTAAGTCTTGTTGCTAGTTTTATTTTCTAATTGGTATAGAGCTTACCTTCCTGATACCTGATCTATCGTGAGTGCAATTGAAATAGTTCACTGAAATTCTTGAATGAATGATCGGCTTATACGTACGAAATATCTCAAAGTGTTATATTATATTCTATTTCCAATTCAAGTTAATACATAGACATTGTGTATATTCGAAATACTGTATGATTATTACTAATAAGTTTTTGGCACATTTGGCACATATCTAGAACGAAACACAAAAGTTATATATATATATATATACTAGCATTCTCGTCTCGATTTTGCCCGGGATAGTAACATAGTGGACATATTCAATAGTTAAATAATCTATGTATGAAAATCTATTGTCCGTAGATAATTTTACCTATGATAATTTGCAGGAAAACATCAAGAATCCTACTTCAGAGCCCCCCTGAAGTATCGGCAGTGGTATTACTGTATTCAATTAGTTCCGATATAGTCCCCCGCCAACTTTTCAGAATATTTATGATATTTGGGGAGCTAATTATGAATATCGTAACAGCTGTAGAAGGAAATTGAATATTTATTCCTAATTCCACGAAAACTCCATAAGGATCCTCGTTTTCTGGATTTATCTTAGAAAATAAAAAGAGTTGCAACATATTTTAAATAAAAATCATAGAGATCATGAAAATACATATGTTTTGTTCTATATAGTTTCCAGTGCAAATAATTTTTCTGGACAAAAGTACAACGATTCCGTCTCAGGGTCCCCTAAACGATTTCCGACATATACTCAATACAGATACGTTCGAATACATTTATCTCGTAAAATACTGCTCGTAGAGACTAATTGAATAGAATAAAAAATATATATTTTTATCAGATGTACAACGATTTTTTGAAACTTTTTTTGTAAATTTTACAATTTCTCGAGATTTGTATGTGTAAAGACTATGTATTTATAATTTTTGATACGAAAATTAAATTCCATCAAACGCTACTATAATAATTTTAATCAGCATCCAAAAAAATCGACAAATCTTCATCCACAATCTCTATTATGTTACTCACATAGCAATTTGTTTCGTAGAGTACTTGCTGCAAGCATACATATAGATTTCCACTTGATGTTGTGGATATTAGCCATTCGAGCTCCAAGAGGGTGTTTTTGACAGGTTTCGCCACAATTGGCGAATCGTTGTCATACAAGAGAATGGCTTTGGGCCTACTGCTCGCGATTGCTGATCTATGTTCGATCAATTTCTGTTGCAAATAATTCAGTCGGCAGTGACGGTTTCATTCGGTTTTAGCAGCTCGTAGTACAGCGCATCCTGTTGGTCCCCCAAAATGCACAGCAATACCTTTTGGACTGTGGTTGTTCCGTTTTCGTGTCGAAGTGTACGGTGGGCCTGGGACTTGACCCATTGACCCATAACTTTTTGCGCTTAGAATTCCTATAGCAGATCCACTTTTCATCACCAGTCACAATACGCCACAGAAAACTCTTCTTTCTTGCCTGGCAAACAAAGACAGTGCGATGTTGTATCGATTCATAATGGCACTGAATTGCGGTTAAATTTAATTTTAAAGGCGATTAAATTGTGTGGATTCCATTTTCCATCTTTATGAATCTTTCCCAGCGCATGTAAACGTATGCCAACTCAACTGCTTTGTCACTGACTCCTAACATTCTTTTTTTTGCAGCTGCGTTTTCGTCCAATAATGCTTGAAATTCACAGTTCTCAAACTTTTTCGGTTGTCAGAGAACGTTCTTCGTCATTCATATTAGTATCTCCAATTCTCAACCGCTAAAACCACTCTTTATATTTTGTAAGCAATGGAGCTTGGTAATCAATAAGTTTCTGCTACACTTTTTTTTAAATCAAAATTGTGCAAAAGGAAATGTCGAAAAAACGATTTATCACGATTTATTTTTCACTGATCAAAAAATCATATTGTTTACACAAATGGTGGCGCCTGTCAACTGAATTTTAGTAGTAAATGCCAAAACTAAAAAAGAAGTACTAGATCCTATATCTAACTTTTCGTACTACTTATATCGCCATCTAAACATGAAGGTCGGAAACTAAATTCGCCTCCTTATATAATACGTGAGAAGAATATGTAAGGATAATTATTCTTTATTGCAATATAATATATAGTGGAAGTATACATAGTAGAAGATTACGAATATGACGACCTAATAAATTAAGATCTGTAGTTCCATTTTATATCTTGTTTGAATTATATGAAATGAAAAATTGCGCTTGTAAAAAATATTACTTTAAAGCAAATAAATCAAAAATGCTTTCGTGCATCAAAAAAATATTTACTGTATTTAAATAAACATTTCAGTATTTTAAATATATAAATTACTTATTTTAAGGAAATGGTTTACTAATGGTATATGAATAGACTATTTGTTTAATTTAAAGACTATGTATTTAAATGTACAAAATTTATCTTAAAGAAAATTTCCAGAGATACAAAATGTAACACAGTCGATCAATTTATTTGTCAATTGAAAATTATAAAAATAAATATGATGTTTTCATCAGTTATTAATACTTTGTGTTTAAGAATATGTCCTAAAAAATCCTGCACTTTTCACTAATGTGCACCTTCTTTGAAACAAATTAATTGAAAGCGTTCTTTATCTGAAGCTTATAATTAGATAACTTCTAACTTTCAAATATTTAGAACTAAAAAAATGTATATTTGATACTCTAATTGTAAGAATTGTATATTTAAATGCATGATTTTACTTCTGATTTAAAACATTTAATGTGTTATATTAAATTCGTAATATTTCTCTATTTAACAAAAACAATTATATTGTAACAAAATCAGTTTGGTAAAATTAACTTAACACTACGATAATCATCATGACCATTGTCAACAATTTATCATGTAGAGTATAAATTTTTTCCAAAAATTATTTGATTGCTTTTCATATTTTTGGAGCATGCTATAGGTATAATGATATTAGATATATAACTATCTTCAAAGAAAGAGAGAGAGAGAGAAAGAGAGAGAGAGAAAGAGAAGTTAACGTGTAAAAAACGCAAGTGGATTAATAGGGATTACCCAAATAATTGATGCTGCCTATAGCACGTGGTTGTGTTCACCCGATTTCACACTCTTTCTGGCCTGTCCAGTCATACACATGGACACATTGTACGAAGGCTAACATAGTCGTATATATATATATATATATATATATATATATATATATATATATATATATATAAATATATTTCTTTTCTTTCTATTGTTGGTAAGGTAACTACCTTTCTTACCATGTTTTCTTTTGAATTTGCAAAAAAATGGCCTATCATCTCATCATGACCGTGAAGAATATGTTAATAAGATCTGTAATTAGATTCTGATTATAATATCTATGTCACAATTAAGAAATCGATACTTACTAGAGATAAGACTTAAATTAATGCTGAAAATTGAGAGTAAAAAGCTAAATTGATAATTAAGTTATGATGATAGTTTCCTGTCATCAATGTGTTCAAGTAGAATATGAAACTGTTTCGAATAAAAAGTGAAAAAAGTCGACTCCTGATTTAAATTATCCGGGTCTGAGTCTGGCCGTCATAGCTCTCTATCTCTCAATCCACGTCTAGTTATTTCTCTCATTTGGTGATTCGCCCATATCGTTGGTTCTATAATATTGACTTCATGTACATATGTTCCACGTGTCCAACCGTCTCCGCCCTTAGTTATTCAGTCCGCCACCCAATTTAAGTCTGCAAGCTATTTATTATTTTGAAAAGTACTGCTTATAATAATTTGACTGCGGCTCAAACCTCCCGAGTAGTTAGTAGTTCAATCTGCTACCAATAAGTTGGTATCGAATGAATATAATATTATTGAATACCAAGCATATAGAAATTTCTTCTACCACCCCGCTCACTCATTTAGGGTTCGACTGAGATTTAATTTTATCCATTTAGTCTTAAAGAAATAACTGAATCTAGTGCCTTCGAAAAGAACAGTCGTGATTAATGATTAATAATAAAAATTAACACAAAATACATCATAATCTATAATAGTAATTAAAAAATAATGGTTAATTAAAAAGTAGCGAAGATCTATTTCTAAAGATAATGGTTAGATATTTAGTTTATTATTATATCAAGTTCATTTTTCAAGTACTGGAGTAAAATGGTTCTCCGGTGAGGGGACCCTTTCTTTGATAGTGATAGTCCCAAGCTGAGATATTTGCACATTGCTTAGATGATCTCTCTGCAAACGCACACACACATACGCACACAATACTTGTGCCGAAATAGATATGGCATATTGGATTCGTTTCATAATTTTTTAATACAGCAATTCATCATTGTACATGCTTATTACATTTGCTTTTCATAAATCTAATATAATTTTATATTCTATACCATTTTTTATCAACTTCAGCATCAGAGATAATTGTATCAATTTTCCATAATGCCATCATAAGTTTTTATTGGTTGCTTGTATTCACAATTGATATAAGTACAACAAACACTGTTCGAAATATCGAATATATATATATATATATATATATATATATATATATATATCAATTCGATCAACTAAATATCGATCAACACAATAAAAGAATACAATTCCAATTATCTAATATTTTATTATTGCAAACATATTTTATTAATTATATTCGCAGGCTAGCCAAATTAGTGGAGGAGTTGTTAAGTCCGGTAATTTTCGTGCAGTTGATGCCAAGTGCTATACACATATGCTTAAGCGGCTATACTGTAATAGCTAGCGAGGAATCTACGCGTAGCGATATAATGAAATCCATATTATACGTCTTTGCTATTACCACGCAGCTTCTGATGTGGTGCTGGCCAGGTCAGTTACTTATACAAGACAGTTTAGCGGTAGGAGAAAGTGTATTCTACGATGTACCCTGGTATATGTGTACTACTGCTCAGAAGCGTATGTTGAGCTTCACTATCTTTAGAACACAGACCGAGTGCCATATTACAGCTCTTAGTTTTCAGGTCATGTCGCTAAAAAAACTGACTGACGTGAGTATGAGACAAACGTTCAAGCAAAATGAAAATTACTTCATTTTTTATGTTTCAGGTTTTGAATACAGCTGGATCCTACTTTGCAGTGTTACGAAAGTTTCACAATAAATAATAAGTTATTTTTTTAAATTATTGAGAGATTGTACAGAATGTTCATATGTATGTAATAAAGAATATAATATTACGGGTCTTTAGATTGAAATATAAATGATCATATATAATGTGTATGGAATTTGTTTTTTCTGTTTTTCCGAATTAGAATGATATATTTATTTCCATTTGGAGCTATAACTTCATAGTTATGAAAAAAACTGTTGAGATCTACTTGCTGATAAAATTTCAAAAGGACCAAATAGGATAATAAATCAAATCTTAAATCGTGGAATTTTATCATCGCTACAAAGAAATTATAAAGTAGGAGGACATTATTTCTCTGTTTGGTTGTACTTGTCAATCTATTCATTAAGGAAATGTAATATCCATTGTCAATCTCCTGGCTATTTGGAAAAAAAATCAATGACTAAAATTTTCTGCATGTCCGAAAATATAGAGTTCATGCTCGATGATTGGTTAATACTCAATTGGATTATCCTTTTTTGATGCCAGTATTTTATTGGTGTATATTCAAAAACGTTCCTAGTACGCTTAAAAAGTTTCGAATCATTCGTGTTTTTCACTCGCATTGTAATTCAATTCAACAAGAATATGATTAACATATTTTCATGCACAATTTTCAACACGATTCTTTCGAGATTGTCCAGAATATTATTAATCTATCGAATTTTAACGAATTATTAACTTCGAATTTTTCTGAAAGTGTAAGCTAATTTTCTAACTAAAAAGCAGGCTATTTACTGCCCATGATAACGATGAGCCTGTTTATTCCCGAATGCAATATTCATTTTTTTTAATCACTAAAATTTTTTGTAATCTTTAAAAAAATGAATGTGTTAATAAAAGAACAGTCACTATCTCTTGTAGAGAACAATTTCTTTTTGAACATTCAGGTCCGAACATCGTGAGTTCCAGCAATCTCCAATTATTGCTTATAAAAAACAGTGATGATAATACAAAAAGAAACAAAATGTAACATTTTATAATGCCCAATAAAGTACTAATTTGTATGTATTTTAGTATTAAGTTTATACTTACGCATGATACATTTCATTTAGATTGAATCCAATCAGTTTATTAGATTTGACATTCATTTGAACTCTGTCCGATTGTTATTTTTCCATTGGTAAATCTGTTGAACTTTTTCCTTACTGTCATATCAAATATTTTCCTTGTCCATATGTTAAAGAATACATTCATAAATTTATTTCCAGGAGCCATCGAAAATATCAGTGATATAAGTACGTTTTAATTAAAAACAACTGGAAGTTATGAAGATAAAGAGCAAATCAATAGAAAGTTCATTAAAAAAAATGGAAAATGTATTTTATGTACCAGACTTCATACGAAATTAACTGCCACGATTAATAACAAAAAGTTTTTGTTTCGTGCTTATGAAAGTTACTTTTAAGTGTAAAGATTAAATCAGTGAAATTACCAATCACGAGACGAATATTCTATATCTTTAGATGTGACTCTATTCTTTGTGTTCTTCATGACTGAGTAACGCACATTTATTTCTTGAAACTTCACTTTTGATAAGAACATTTTGGCCTTTGATAAATTAATGGATATATATTCCTTTTATAATAGCATAAATAAAAACTGTTTATGAAAATGCTTGCAAAGAAATATTAGAAACCAATACTAGACTAATCTAAAAATAAATTATAAAAATTTTAGAGTTAACAAGAATATTAATGCGTGAAAATTTTAGAACAAAGAATATTTGTACAATTTTTAATCTGACCAAATGACATTTTATAACATAAAACAAAACAATAACATAATGACAAATACATTGAATTTAATAAATTCGACTTTGATTTATTTCACTCAGTTCATTAGATCTGAAATTTCTTGAAACTCTATCCGACAATTATTTTTTATTGGTGAACTCGTTGAACTTGTTTTTTTCTGTTATATGAAATTTTAATTATCCATATTTTAAAAAATACAGTCGAAGAATTTAATTTTTTTAAAAATTATTACTTAAATTACTTAGCATTTAGTTTGTTTCATCGAAGAGTAATTAATTTGAGTTAGAATACCATACAAGTTCCGAAAATAATATGAAAGAAAATACATTGCCATATGAGTATTGCGACAACGACCGAACGCTTAAGCTCTCTCGAAGCGACTGCAGAAGTAATGTTCCGATATACCGGACAAAAATCTTAAATATTTAATACACTGCATTTCCCACAGAAGGGGATAAATAGAACGACAATTAGAGTTAGGGAAAATTGCCGTGATAACGACCGAAAGAAGCAAAGGAAAAATTGTAGCCAGGTAATAACTGGTTATGGCAACGATGTATCGCAGATTGTTAGAAAGGAGTAAGAATCCGAGACATGCCATATTATACCGACTCGGATCGTTATCGAATAAGTTTTCTGTCCCCTCTTGAGGTGCGTTCGTAGACCATTCCATTTGTCTTCTAGCTTTTTCTTCTATTATTTCTTTCTAGTATCATTTGCTATAGGATTCGTTTTCATAAATACTTTTTATATTTTCGTCTATACTGTTCTCATTTCTTTATGTTTTATTATTTTCTTACTGATCACTAGGAGTACTGTACAGGAGTACCTTCGCATTTTGAAGAAGTAATAGTTAATATTAATTTAATGAAAATATTACGAGTTGGACACAACCAAAATCTATATCAAAATTATAAATAAACTCTTAAATTTACATAAAGAGGACAAAGATTTTAACTTATAAAGAAAAAAAAGTATCTTATTATAAAATGGAGAGCGATGCAAAAATGGATAATTTTATCTGGCCTAACAAGTACGTACTTGATATTATGGGCTGCTGGCCTTTTGAATCAAACCTTACTTATACCAGAAAATTGTTTGCACATATGCGCTTAATGTATTTCATCTTCATAACGTGTACAATGTTTGTCTCTGAAATTTTTACATTATACAAATGCTGGAGAGACGTGGCAATTTTATCAGGTAATTATTAACAAAATAATATTTCCACTTATAACAATCCATTTTAACTCTTCGTCACTCGCATATTTATATCTTTATCTGCATCACATTTTGATGGTAGATGCAATCTTGAATGTCTATTACTTTTTACATGTCCATTTTTTTAGAAAAAAATTAGCAGTTATTTATTGGCCATCACAGTCGAGCCCCTCTCCTATTTGTAAGAAATTTCTAATGGAATTATTTTCAGACTCACACATGAGCAGATTTCTAAACACGAAGGGTTAAAACTTTCAAATAATATGTAAGATTAATCGTATATGGCCATATAAACATACATGATTTTTTTCTTAATAGTAGGAATTTTAAAACAATGTATAAGCTGGATTTTTGCTGTTAGAATTGGGTACAAAATGTCTTATTGAGACCATATTCGAAGAATCCGTTATTTTATAAATAAATAAATAAAAATTTTATTCTTCATAATTTCATTAAAATTATCAAATCTAATACAGAAGCTGGTTCTTTAGCTATAGTAGCAGGCGTATTATTATTCAAACTACTCTATATGGTTGTACAACGCAGCAGATTTTATCAAATTTATGGAGGATTAAAGGATTTTTGGTCAATAACTATCAGTAAAGAAGAAAATCGTAGCCTTGAAAATGTGGCTGGACTTGCTCGAAAAATTACCATTCTTTTCTCGACAACTGCAGTAGTCACTGGTTGTTCATTTGTATTTAGTTCCATTATAGTTATGATAAATAATTATTTCCATGCACAAAGCAGATCGTATACACGCAAGCTTCCACTCAAGATTTGGTAACTATCGTATTTTTTTCAATTTTGTATTATTAAGCTTTTTATTATATATGAAAAATTAATCATGTAAATTATTATGATTCATTTATCTACTGCATATTTATTAAAATCAATGTGATTTGCTGGTGCTTAATTTGAACTTCCTCGTCATAATAATAATTAATAAGCATAAATAATCTAAATAAGAATAATTTTTAACTCAATGGCTTGTTGAAAAAATTGTATTGAGATTTAAAATTATATTTAGCGGTCTTAAAAATTTTCCTTGAAATCTCAGCGTAAAAATTTAGATGAAACATCTCTTTAAACAAATGTAGTGAATTGCATTATTTCTAACTGGATCTCTTATGAATTCTTAAGCTGGTAATTTAGAAAACTTTATGATTTAAAGGTCAATATCATATATTATCTCACATTGTGAGATAAGTTGACTTAGATTGGACAATACGTATAGAAGGAAAATGTATATGAACAGATGAAAAAAGATATAAGCTAAATGGAAAAACTTACAGATAAGTGAATGTACATAAGAAGCATAGAAAGTTTTTTGAACATGTATTGTACTTCTTATAGAGAATGTATCTGTGTATATCTGTGTGTTTTTGGAAGATAAAAAGGATCAATTTCACAAAAAATATCTAAATATATTATAATATTTAAATAGATTTAGATAATAATTTTATAGAAATGTTTAATAATGTTATATTACATTATATAATATAATAAAATTTATTATATGATTAACGATTTTCGATAATTTTTAACACTTGTTATCAGATTTTATTTTACATCTTAATTCAATTAGGAATTTAATAAAACATAACGAATAAATTGAAGACTTTCATTTTGGTACTCAATTTTTCTATTTTGATATGGGATTATATTTGCACTAATTAATTTTTTGACTAATATCAGCACGTCGGATTAAACTACTAAATTAGCTTTTAAAATCGAACTTTAAACTACCTATTTTAAAATTCACTACATCTAATCGCAATCTCAATTTATGAACAACAGCTATGGAATAGATATGCAGCGCTCTCCCCATTATGAAATCGCATTCTACTTTCAAACAATGGGAATTATGGTTGGTGCATGTGGTGTTGCTGGATTTGATGCTGCCATGATAACAGTTATATTACATGTATGCGGCAAATTAAGAATAATACGTATTCAATTAAAAACAATAGGAAAGAAACTCTTAAAGAACATGTATGTACATTCTCCATTCGTACAGTCAGAAAAAGAATTATTGCAGTGTATTGAAGATCATCGACACGCATTAACGTAAGCAGATTCATAATAAAAGATTAGTAAATCTTTCTATATAGCTATTCTCCATAACGAACCAGTTTCGTAAATATAGTAGAGCAAGCTCTCTCTGACATTTAATTCTACTTATTTTTCGATCTTTAACTTTCTACTTTTAGAATAGGCTGTAATCAAAGTCCAAACACTCTGGGCTTTAAAAATATACAAAAATCACTTTTAAATTGATTAAAATTACTTAGAAAAAGTTTTGTTTGAACATTTTATAGAATATATTCTATAAGTTCTTTAGAAAATGTAGGTGTGAAGACAAAAGTTTTTATTCCTCAATCCTGAATAGCGTATCTATCACTATTCTTTCATAGATGCTTTATAATAAAGTTCTCGATAGACTCTTAGCTCAAAATCATACAACAGTATCCCAATATACCCGATTCATATAGGTGACAATTTAAAATAGAAAGCCTTTATCAGATCAGTCGAATTTCACAATAAAAGAGCCGTACGAAATAATAAATTTCCAAGCTTCAGAAATTAAGACCATAACTAAGTAACCTAGACTTCAAAGCGAATCAACACGATGCTCTCAACAGTTCGAAGCAACTAGCGAATATCCGGATGATAACTCAATCTTGATGCCCGTTTTATTTTCTCATTGATACAGATTTTACCTTGCTGGTGCATTATCTATTGTGAGTATAATTGCAACAGTTCACTGATGTTACGGAATGAATGATTAACTCATGACCTCCAATACGTAGAAGAGATCTCAAGGTGCATTATATTTTACTTTTAATTCAAATTGACTCAAAGTGTTCCTGCATATTCAAAATACTGTATGATTATGACGAATTAGTTGCTGAAACTTTACGCACGTTGACAGTAATGTATTGATATATAGTATTAAAGGAATGAAGATATTACAAAAGCATTATTCACATAATTGGAATATCTAAAAAGAATGTTTATTGCATGTGACTGCTCACCCATTCGGATAATTTAATGGTGGACCCTATATAGGTTATATAATAAGATCTGTAATTAGATTATGATTATAATAACTATGCGATAACCAAGAAATCAATACTTATTAGAAATAAGACTTAATCTATGCTGTGACCGAAACTAAAAAACTAAATTGATAAAAAAATGCAAAACTCTTGCTTTAGTTTATCGAGCTACGACTCAGGCCGTTGTAGCTCCCTATTGTCGGTGCATGGTCAAGCTCTTTCTCTCATTTGGTGATGCACCTATGTTATTTATTCTATCAGATCAACTTTTTGTATATATATTCTACAAAAAAATAGTTCCGCACTTAGTAATCAGTCCACCACCAAATGTATGTCTGCAAACAGTCTATTATTCGCAAAATTATTACTTATAGTAATTTGACTGCAATTCCCGTGTAGTTAATACTTTTATCTGCTACCAATTAGTTTGTAGTAAATGTACAATAATACTATTGAATATCAAAGAAATATAAATTTACTCTACTACTTAGCTCATTTCTTTGATCTTCGAGCGATATTTATTTTTCGTATTTAATTTTAAAGAAATAATTGAATCTAGTGTTCTCAAAATAACAATTCATTAATTAACATTAACTCTGCACGTTAAAATCTGCTTTTTTAATATGTCCCAATATTATTTTTGCCTGGGTGTAAATGTAGATCTCCATATTGAGTTGGATCCAACCCACCAAATCAGACTGAACCTTTACACGCTTAGTGCTCATTTTCAAATCTTCAGAGAAACTTATTTCACTGAAGAACCACTTTTCTTCAGGTGGTGATACAAATACTATTGGGATATTTTCGACCATATTATCCGACTGAGCCCTTTTTAATCAACTCTATTAAATCAAAAATTTATCAACGCATGAAAAAAGTTAATTGATATAGTTAAATTGGAATGATTGACACTGACTCCGAAAAATCAAATTGATTCTTCAGACGAGATGTCATGAATATTGTTACTAAGGCCGTTTGAGTGTGATAATATCAATAGTATCTTATTTCTCGAAAAATTATTTTCCCCCTTTTAGCCCCACACTAATAGTCTATCGATATTTCGTACTTTTCTTTTTACCTTTTTTTTCACTAATTTTATTTCAACCTATATTTTAAAAAATTTTTTTGAACTAATAAACAGATAATTTTTTTGTTTATAATAACTTTTTTGTCATCAATTTCTATAATATTTGTAATCAAGCGAATCAAAATCTATACGTAATCTATCTATCTAGAATTTTTATCAGTTTTTTATATAAATTTGACAAGTTTTTCGAAACAGCTCTGTATTCAATTACATAAATTAAATAAAATATAGTTAAGATTATACACGATTTATTATGTGGTCTTTAAAATTTGATACTATAATTTTCAGAATAAAATACATTATTGTAATTACTCTATAATATGCATAAGTAATTCTGATAATGTATTTTTAACTATTTCTTCAATAGATAATTTTATCATAAGTGAGGTTATGTCCACAATCACTGTAATATTATAAATAAACAAACAGAATCATTTCATTATTAGTTTATACAGAAAATGACTCTATTCCTTCGACCAATCTTTGTGTTAAATCGGAATTACACTGAATTAAAATATCAATAAGTAACAATACAGAGTAGATTATAATAAACATAAATAAAAAGTATGCTGTTTGAATGTGAAGGAAACTAGGAATAATTTATGTGATTTATGAATAATATTTAATATGTAGTATCAGAGACATGGATTGATCAACTACGTTAATATTAAAATCTACGACATATTCGTACTTTTCAAAATATGTTTAAGCTCGTGTCATCGCTTATAATTATTTTAAATACTTATACATTTTTTGTATTGATAATGCATATTGTAGAAAATCCAAAATTTCAAATTCTATCCTATTGTAAAACGTTATACAATGTAAATCTTATATCTTGTAGTTATAACTTAGAAAACGTATAACTGTTAAAAATTAAAAAGTTAAATTTTTTGTTTATATTATTATTTATATTTTTAATAATTGAAAGAAGTAATAAATTTTATCTTTCTGTTCCTACAATATTATATAAGCTAGAAATATTATAAATACATTTTTTAAACTAATTATGGAACATTCATTTTAGCACAAAATCATAAGACTCAATTTGAAATTTCTACAATGGCAGAAATGAACGTCTTGATTTTTTGCAGAATGAGAAATTCGTCTGAATTATGAAGCTGGCATTGGAGTTTGGGTCTGAATTGCTTTCTGATACTCGTGCGCATAATAAATATGTTTTGGCTTAGCCTCTGTATGATTCAAAGGAAAACAGCAACGTCGCATTAAACAGAAGCGTACAGATATATCTATATATATTTATTGCCTACGCCACAGCTCGTGACGTAGGCAAATGCACACAGTAATTTATGCTGACGTAGCTGTGACATTGTGTTGACGCGTTAGTGTAGCAGTTGGGCCTATTGAGGACGCACGTTCCCGGCGCTCGAAAATCGTCGAGCCTTTCGTATATGGCATCATCAACCTCTCCTTATTATCTCTGCTACAAGCCACCGCCGTCACCCGAGGAGTGGATAATGCCCGAAGTGACCTTTCATCCGGCAGATACATGTCGCATGTGCCCGCAGCAAAAAATCGTGACTGTGGATTTTAAGCCGCCGGACTTTAAAGCTCTAGTGTGAGAAGTTTTGCAAAGGTGGGCTTTGGAACCGAAATCAAATAAAAATCCTCCCTTCAAGGGGAAGCTTGTGCGCAAACCCCTCAACGACTGGAATCAAAGTCAGGCAGCAGGTTCTGACTCACGATTTCTTTGCTGGGATTGTAGCTGGCTAGGCCACACCTTGCGCAATTGTCCCGAATATTTGAGAAATGCGAAAATGGACGAGTAAACGAGGTCCAGCTCATCCCTACGCTTCGTAACACCTTTGAAAATCCGTTTATAATGGAGGAGCATCACGACCGTAACTCTGCTGGCTCGGTCACAGATGTCGATCCCAATCAAGATTCACATTGGCGGATACAAGTGACTATAGGCCAGTTTTGCATTGATACACTGCTTGATGCAGGGATTGCTCGCACAGCTTTCAAATCAATCGGCTTGCATAATGCATCTGTCATCGGTCGTTTAGTTCGACTCTCTCCCGGATCTGGCGCTCAAGTCGCCGCCGGAAAATTTGAGCCGATAATAAGCCAAGCGGCCTTTCAGTTTACAATTACAGTCGAAGATCTATTAAGTATATGACGAAAATTAAATTAATAAATATTTTTATTCTTCTTACAGTCTTTATAATATAAAAATAATATATTAGCTAAAATAATGACAGTCAGACTGTCCTTGTTTATATTCACCCCCGAAGAATCTGAAAAAGAACTTATTACTAAAATAAATTATATTAAATATTAAAAATTAAGAATAAAAATAAATTATTAATAAAATAAAAATAAAAAATAAAATAAAAAATAATAAAAACAATATTCTATGTTAGTAAAGGACAACCTGATTTCCCCCACCACCTTAAATTTAGATTCATCTTTGCTGTCCGACGTTACGAACCGCTACGGTTCATCCTCAGGAACTAAACTGAGTATGAACCTGTTTAGTTCAATTGTTTAGCAGGTTGCACCAGCTGACCTGATAGATCTTCGATATATATATATATATATATATATATATATATATATATATATATATATGTATACACACACAATATCAAAGATATTCATACTTATTTCGAGTATTTCATAAATTTAGACTATTTTCTAAAAAATTAAACAAGATTTATTTAATTTAAAGTAATTATAATCTCAACTACGATGATATGTTTACGAACATAATGAATATTATATTTCAAACTAGGAAAAACATATTTGAAGTTGCGAGATGACATAAAATTTTCGCACCGACGAGTAACTGCATCTATAATGATAAAATAGAAATTTGTTATTTTACACATTGTTTATTTTAATGTAACAGACAAGAAAATTTAGTTGAATCAAAAAAGCGTAAACACATTAACATTTTTACTGTATTTAAGGCTAATACTGATAAGGAAAGACTCATCTCTTCCGAAAAACAAATGTTTCTAGAAGGTGAAAAGTGAACGTGAGTTTTTCCTTATCATTAATTAGCCTAAGCAATGTAAAACATATGTGAACTTTCTTTCCATGCTGCTTGAATGCTCTCCGTACATGCACGCACATACATTCAATCAAACAATATTTTCGCCGTAAAAAATATTTCATTCTATCTAAATTCTATATTTGTTTGATTCAGTAATTTCATTACTGGTATGTGCACATTACATTGGCAGTGATGAAGTTGATGAAAAATGTTATATAAGTTGATGGGATTGTATAATCAGAAATGATTAGTAAATTTATCAAATTTAATATAAGGATTGCCACGCACAGGATACAAATTTTGACTGACTTAAAATGATAATTTACTAAACTTTATGTTTATTTTTAAGAAAAAACTGTTAAAAATATGAATTGTTAATACAAAACGTAAATTGTTCCCATTTGCTTACTAATATTAATCAATTGAGTAACAATATACTAATTTCAATTATCTAACATTTTATTAGTGCAAAAATAACGTGAAATATTATAGAACTGATAAATGATTTATTATTCTTAGGCTCGCGAAATTGATGAAGGAGTTATTAAGTCCGGTAATCTTTGTGCAGTTGATGTCGAGTGGCATTGAGATATGCTTCAGCGGGTATACTGTAATGGGTAGCCAAGAATCTAGTCATGGCGATACAATTAAATCCATTTTCTACGTCTTACTTGTTATCATGCAGCTTCTAATCTGGTGCTGGACAGGACAGTTACTTATACAAGACAGTATAGCGGTAGGAGAAAGTGTATTCCACGATGTACCCTGGTATTTGTTTACTACTGCTCAGAGACGAACTTTAAGCTTCACTATCTTCAGAACACAGAGCGAGTGCCAACTTACAGCTCTCAGTTTTCAGGTCATGTCGCTAAAAAAACTGACTGATGTGAGTATGAGACACAAGTTAAAGTAGACTGAAAATTACTTCGTTCTTTATATTTCAGGTTTTAAATACAGCTGGATCCTATTTTGCACTGTTACGAAAGTTTCAGAATAAATAAGAAGCTCTGTCTTCAAATTATTCAAATTGTATCGAGTGTTCATATGTATGTAATAAAGACTAATATTACGAGTCTGTAGACTGAAATATATATAATTATATACACACTCTACGAAATTCGCATTATTTGTTTTTTTGAATCTGAATTAAAGATTTATTTTTATTTACGGCTATAACTTCAGAATTAGGGCAAAATGTTTTTTCGTTGACCATAGTTTTGAGATCTACTTACAGGTAAAAATTGCAAAATTATGCAATAGGATAATAATTGGAATGTGAAAAAAAAATTGTAAATTGTGAAATTTGAACATCACTGTAAACGAACTGTAAACTAGGACTTGGTTTTTTGTTTGATTAGTCTATCTAATCTATTCATAAAGTCCATGGCTGTTGACTGTTGTGTCAAATTCTCTGATATTTGAGGTTTCGGTATTTCATTCCCTTTGTATATTTTGTTACGTACATATTCTAGTGCACTGAAACAGTTTCAAGTCATTCTTTTATTGGATTGATTGTGGTTTAACTCAACAAGATCAAAATAAGCTTCTTGCATAATACAAATTTCTTTACTAATATGTAATTTATTGTATGATTTCAAAAATATATTACTCGAATTAATTCAAGTATAATATAAATTTAATGACAATGAAATATCTTAGAAATTCAAATATTACTTTATATGACTTCAAATATATACTTTGCCTCCTTCTAATACATATTCCTTTTCAAATCATTGTTAAACATTTTACTTTTACACAATTAAAGTCTATTTACCTTTTTCTCGTCCTTTTAAAGATAACTAAATTGTAACTCTTTCAGCCCTCTGGCTTTGATCATCCTACCGACTTCGTATAAAGCTGCCATTCGCGGAAAAACCACTTACCCATTTCTCACGTGTGCCTATCATCGTCGTCCAAAATAAATACAGGAGAAAACTTCAAGAGGCAACGGCCATCGGTAGAGGGAAATTGCCACTCGTAATAAATATTACCTTGCTCTCTCTCTCTCTCTCTCTCTCTCTCTCTCTCTCTCTCGGCCTGCGTATTCGCGCTTGTAACATGCACCATATATATGCATTTCGTTTGAATTTCTACTTGAACTTATGTTTAATATATGTGTGTCCGTAATGTAAACTCAGTTGTTATTCTTTATTGGTGCATTCCTGCATTCTTCTCCGTAAGTACACGGATCTCCTCGAACCATCCCACTCTCTCACCGATATTTATTCAGGGCAGTCTTGACGGCCGCGTTCGGAAACCTCAAACTAAAGTTGTGTAACTAAAACTGTAATAGAAAATTTTAATGAAATTTATTTCATCATAAATCTGTGGTAAATAACTTTAAATAATATAATAATACGTAATACTTAATTGAATTTAAATTCTATTATAGCTAATATGTTTTGATATATTAAAAAACCAAGTATTGAATACTGGAGAATATACTACACTGATATCTGATTCACAATCTTAATCATTCCATAGGACTTCAGATTCAAAGAAAATCACTCTTGGAAGATTACTAAAAGTATATTAGCAAATAATTTAAATCAAAATAGAAGTTGTAAGTCATGAGATATGCAGATTTATGTTTATGGAATTGCGTTAAGCGAGCTAAAAGTTAGTAGACTTAGGATTTATGAGTTTTGAGTTTACAGGGTTAGGAGTTACGCGTTTAAAATTCTGTTCATGGTGCAGTGTGAAAAGTGTTACAGTGTTCGAAATGTAGAAGCTTCCTAAGCGACCACAATCAAATTCTTGTGAGATTTCAATTTAGCATACCAAAAAACAGAAAACGTATAATCATCTATTGCATCTTATTTTTTGTATGTTTAAAAATCACGTATAAAAATTTCTAATATTGACCTAATGAGTTGATCATGATGACGAATGCACTTTTCCAATTGTTTTTTCGGTTTTCCATCCTGTCTTTGTTTGTCGTTCCTTACATAAACGTGTTTGTCAATTCTTCCACCGATTAGCTGTAATGGAGCTCGCACAATTCTAAATTTACCAAAAATATGTAAGACAATTGTTATAAATGTTGCATCAAAGACAATAATTATGGGAGCACTGTAGAGAAAAACTATGAATTGATTACATAAAAGCATCTCAAAATATGGCGATTTTTGTGTGTCGAGCCCATACCTAAATAAATTAATAAATAAAAAGATATAATTCATAATTATTCTTAATCCATGGATGAAATATTTCTCAATGATTATATAACAAGCAAAAAAAAATTATAAGCAGCAGATTTTAATGCAGAACGTTCGTACGAGAATACGCTTCAGTTCAGTAGAGGGAATCGAACATTGGCTCGATATATTCTCGGGATCTAAAGACGTGTAATATTTTTGATCCGGAATGTAGAAATTGTCAGAAAGATGGGACTAAGTTATAGCCTGAAATGGATGGTACTTTAAATAAAGGATATGTAACCATGTCTTCATACTAAAATCTCACATTTTAGAAAAAACGCTGGAAACTTACTTGTACACCAAATATTATTTTATCTAAATATTATTTTATTAGCCTATTTTATCAGATACTATTATTTTTAAGGATAATGTATGAAGTATTGAGTAGTAATCGTATCAAGAATAATTTTCCTTAATTTTTTAACATCAAAAGACACTTGTAAAGGTTGGATGCATTATGATGGAAGTTAGTCGATGGATTTTCAAGCTACTATGCATTGATACATTTTATAATATTTATAATAATTACAAAAAGCTTTGGACAAATTTGATTGTCATGAACGGACGAAACGGTTAGGAAGATTTGGCGAAATTCGAACGATTCTTTGGTGATAGCTATCGATACCGTTTGGAGATGTTATCTTCCGTTTGAAATTTGGTAATTTTTTTATATTTTTATACGTGTAACCTATTGTTTATAATTTTTCTGCTTGTAATCTAATGATAGATAAAAAATTTCATTCATGAATAAATAATAATTCAGAATTAAATAGTGATAACTGACAAATATTTTTATCGATCTTACAGTCTTCGTAAAATAATATATTTATAATTATGTAACGACAGTGAACTACCTTTGTTTACAATCATACCCGTAGAATCTGAAAGAAAATTAATATTTAAAAATAAAAATTAATCAATATACTGTTGTTAAGGAAAGGAAAATTTGACTGCCCCCACCACCGTTACCAAGTCAATGTATTGACTGTTTCTAACGTTTTGAGTCACTTTAGGTCATCCTCGAAAAATAAAAGAACGCTTTTTATTTTTCAACAATGATATTTTAATTTATTCAGGGATGGGATCATTACGTAATAACTCCAAATTTTGACATGCTTTCTTGTAATCACTTAATAAAGCTGATCAATGTTGTTATGATAGTTCTGGACTTCGGTGCATCATTTATGACAGATGTTTTACATATTTTCTATCAATTTAGTCTTATACCAGCTCGATTGAAAAATTGATGAAAACTTTTATTCTAGTATTTTAGGAATTTTCCACATTTCGAACAAATACTGTAACACCTTCAACAATGCATCATGAGCCCATAAAAATAATTTTAAATCCACTGCTCCTAAATTTGCAAACTTAAAATTCACGATCCTAAGTCAATAAACATTAGCCCCTTTTATTCAAACTTCGAAGACTCTAAATTTACACACACCATAATTTCAAGTCTGGAAAAACTTAAAAACTGTGTTAATTGTAAGGGGAAGATGCACTGGAAGTACCAATGTCCGAACAAGCACAGTAGTGATTCGCAGGAATAAGCATCTTCAAATCATCAGCGAGTCTCCGTAATATAGGTGATGTAAGTTTATTTTATTCGAAAGCAACTGATAGTTATGAAGATATATGCTTAGCCGATTCAGGAATATGTATGCAAACATCGTTCAGAAAGAATTCTTTACGTGACTTGATTCCGTTGGTGAATAACAGTTATTGTTAAAGAGCAAATGAACGGAATGTTCGCTGAAAAAATAAATTAACAATGTATTTTATGTTTCAGAACTTATTCGAAAGTGGTTTACAATTGGCACAATTAATAACAAAAAAAATTTTTTTTCATGCTTATGAAACGTACTGTTAAGTGCGAAGAATAAATAAATGAATTTACCAATTACAAGATGAATATTATATATTTTTAAATGCGGCTTTATCCTTTGTGTTTTTCATGACTGCATAACGCACATTTATTTCTTGAAACTTCGCTTCTGCTAAGAACATTTTAGCCTTTGATAAATTTATAGATATGTATTCCTCCTTTAATAGCAGAAATAATATTAGAAAATAACTACTTAGAAAAATACTTGCAATGAGATATTACAAATCAATATTTAATTAATCTAAAAATAATTATAAAAATCTTTGAGTTAACTGGAATAGTAATGCGTGAAAATTTTAGAATAAAAAGTTTTGTGCAATTTTTAATCTCACCAAATATGACATTTTAGAACGCTCAATAAAATAATGTGAATTTCATTAAATTTATACTTACGGATAGTAAATTTCACTTTGATTTGTTCCTGTTCGTTCACTAGATTTGAAATTTCCGAAAAATCTGTCCAATAATTATATTTCTGTTGGTAATTCTGTCTGAACTAATTTTTTTCTGTTATCTCAAATATGTCTTATCCACATTTTAACTTATATATTTAAACAATTAAATTTTGAAAAATTATTACATAAATTACATAAAATTTAATTTATTGAATGAAATCGATCATACAAGTTCACATAATCGTACAGAATAAAAATACGTTACCGCATGAGTCTGCGACAACGACCGAACGCTCCAGCTCTCTCGATGCAACTGCAGAAATAATGTTACCGTATACGAGGCGAAAATGTTAAATATTTAATAAACTGCGCTCTTGCAAAAGAGGAACAATAGAACGCCAATTAGAGTTAAGGAATATTGCAGCGATAACGACCGTAAGAAGCAAAGGAAAAATTGTAGCCAGGTAATAACTGGTTATGGCAACGATGTATCGCAGATTGTTAGAAAGGAGTAAGAATCCGAGACATGCCATATTATACCGGCTCTGATAGTTATCCGATAATTTTTCCGTCCCCTCTCGAGGCGCGTGAATATTATACCATTCCATTTCTCTTCTCTTCTTTTTTTCTTTTCTTTCTTCCTAGAATCATTTGCTATAGGATTCGCTTTCATCAATTCTTTTCAAAGTTTTTTCGATACTGAAATAGTTTCTTTTTGTTCTATTATTCTCTTGCTGAATAACACATGATGTATACGAGTACTTTTATATATTCAATAAATAATAGATAATACTATTTTAATTAAAATTATATAAGTTGTACACAGCCATATATATATATGTAAATTGCCTCGAAGACACCTGAGATTTTTAGGAAAAAGTTCAATTTTACTTATAACCAAAAAAAATTTTCTATTTTAAAATGAAGAACCATGCAGCAATGAATTATTTTATCTGGCCTAACAAGTACCTACTTAATTTTATGGGTTGCTGGCCTTTGGAATCACATGTTTCTAATAATACGAGATTGTTTTCACATATGCGCTTCATAATTTTCATCTTTATGACGTCTACACTAGTTGTGTCAGAAATTTTTACATTATCAAAGTACTGGAGGGACATAACGATTTTAACAGGTAAATTGTAATAAAATAATATTTTCACATCTGGGTTCGGTCTTAAATCTTCGTTAGTACATATTGCCATCAATATCTGTGTTCAAATCTGATGGTATATTTGATCTTGAATATCGATTCCTCTTTGTACGTTCTTTTTTTAGATAAAAAATTAGCAGTTGTTTATTATCGATAATAGTTCATTCTCTTTTCTCTTTGCAATAAGTTTCTAATAGATTTATTTTCGGACAAACACCGTAGTAGGTGTTTCAAGACGAAGGGTTAAAACTTTTAAAATGTTTCTAAAAATAAGTAAAATCAATCGAATATGGTTATATTAATATTACAGCTTTTGTTAATTAAAGTCATTTCTTCTGCCTTTCTTTATTATATCGATTATGCAACATAATTTTAAACATTTTAAAATATTTGTAGCCCAGACGGGAAAGTAAAATCATAACAAATGCATTTAGATTACACCATTTAGTTTCTGAATTCATAATGAAGGTAGAAAAAATTCATTGAGTTCATTTTGCGTGTTCTCTAGAGAAATTAATTATAAGGGTGTACCATATTACTAAGTCGCGTGTAATAACCGATGTCATTTTCTGCGGGAGAGACAGTTGTACACTGCACCTCATCTATTAATGTGAATGATACTAAAAATGCATGAATGAATTTTATAAATAAATAAAGTCTTCGAACTTGTAAAGAGAAAATATAGTTCATACGAATTCAAATCTAGCGAATTTATTGAAATTATAGGTGGATTCTTTCTGAATTAAACAACATGCATTTAAAAACAATCCGGAAACCAGAATTCGTTTTCAAGATTTATACCGTCAGATTAGGATACCAAACATTTTCTAGCGGACCATATTCGAATAATCCACCATTTTATAAATCAATAAATGAAAATTTTATTTTAAACAACTTTATTAACGTTATCAAATCTTAAACAGAAGCTGGTTGTGTCGCTATAGAGGCTGGCCTCTTGTTATTCAAACTACTATACATGGTTGTACGACGCAGCAGATTTTATCAAATTTATGCGGGAATAAAGGATGTTTGGTCAATAACTATCAGCAAAGAAGACAATCGGAGCCTTGAAGATTTGGCTAGAATTGCACGAAAAATTACCATTGTTTTTTCTTCAACCTTAATATTCACTGGTGCTTCATTTGTATTTAGTTCCATTATAATTATGGTAAATGATTATTTTCTTGCACAAAGCAGGTCGTATACACGCAAGCTTCCACTTAAGATTTGGTAACTAATTTATTTTTTTCAATTTCTAATATGTAAATTATTATCATCTATTTTCCTACTATATTATATTAGTGTTCAGTTTGAATAGCCATAAATAATATAAATGAGTATCATTTTCAATTTAATGGCTTGCTGAAAAATTTTTATTGAGATTTAAAATGATAGCCTTTCCAACTTAGCTTTATCATAAAATTTTTTCTGCGTAAAAATTTTGATATGTAAAATTTTCTCTAAGAATTATTGAATGGCATTGTTTCTAACTGGATTTTTTCTAAATTTTTAAATTGATATTTTAAAAAAAATTTTGATTTGGAAGTCATACAGAGCTAACTTGGCCTACATTTGGAAATTTGTTTAATATGAAATTGTATATGAATAAAAAGGAAAAATTTATAGATGAGTGAGTGTACATAAGAAGCATTGAAAATTTTCGAACATGTATTCTGCTTCTTATAGAGAAGGTATCTGTGTATATCTGTGTGTTTTTGGAAGATAAAAAGGATCAATTTCACAGGAAACATGCACATTTATTTGGATAATAGCATTATAGAACTTTGTATATTATATAATATGATACAATTATGGTATCGTCAATGGTTTTCAATACCTTCCATCGCTTCTTATCAGATTTTACATTACACCTTAATTCAATTGTTTATTTAGTAAATTATAAGAATTAAATGAAGGCTTTTATTTGATATTTAATTAGTAGTTCATGTTATATGGGTTGAAATGCTTACTTAATAATTGTTTACCAATATCAACGCGTAGGATTGAATTAGTAAATTAGCTTTTAAAATAGAACGTAAATTTATCTATTTTAAAATTCACTAAAACTAATCGCTTACTTTTGTGAATAACAGGTATGGAACAGATCTGCAACGTTCTCCCCATTATGAAATTGCATTTTATTTTCAAACGGTAGGTATTATATTGGGTTCATTTGCTGTTACTGGATTTGATTCTACAATGATGGTAGTTGTACTGCATATATGTGGTAAATTAAGAGTTATACGTATTCGGTTTCAAACAGTTGGAAATAAAATCCTAAAGAACATGTGCATCTATTCTCATCGCATAACATTAGAAAAGGAATTATCGCAGTGTATTGAGGATCATCGACGTGCTTTAATGTAAGAATATTCTTAATCAAAGATCTTAGTTTATAATTTTACACAGCTATTCTCTATAATTAATAAGTGTCGTAAAAGTGAATGTCTTTGGATATGAGATTCAGTCATAAAAAATTCATGACGGATTTGGAATAAATGATCTTTAAAACATATTTGTATTAAATTTAATATTAATACGTACAATAAAACTGTTGTAAATATAAAATATTAGTAAAGAGTGAATTTTTTCTCATTTTTGTAAATTATTAATATTAATCAATTCAATAACAAAATCTAATTTACAATTATTTAACTTTTTATTACTCTAAAAACAGCATTAACCAATCAAAATAATTCATAATAATTATTTTCAGGCTAGCCAAATTGACGAAGGAATTGTTAAGTCCGGTCATCTTCGTGCAGTTGATGTCAAGTGCCATACACATATGCTTAAGCGGTTATATTGTAATGACTAGCGAAGAATATATTCATGGTGATACAATTAAATCCCTCTTCTACGTCTTAGCTATCACAATGGAGCTTATTATCTATTGCTGGCCAGGACAGTTACTTATACAAGACAGTATAGCGGTAGGAGAAAGTATATTTTACGATGTACCCTGGTATTTGTTTACTACTGCTCAGAGACGAACTTTAAGCTTCACTATCTTCAGAACACAGAACCAGTGCCAACTGACAGCTCTCAGCTTTCAAGTTATGTCGCTAAAAAAACTGACTGATGTAAGTATGAGATAAAAGTTAATGCTAAATGAAAGTTACTTCATTCTTTATGTTTCAGGTTTTGAAGACAGCTGGATCATATTTTACACTGTTACGAAAGTTCCACAATGAATAAATCCCAAGTTCTGATTTCAAATTGTTCAGGTTGTACAAAATATTTCATAGGAATTTAATAAAAAATATAATATTATAAATCTCTAGATTTAACTATATATAATTACAGACACATTTCACGAATGTCTGAATCCGAATGAAGTATCCGTTTTCATTTGCGACTATAACGTCGAATCTTGAGCCATATATATATATATATATATATATATATATATATATATATATATATATATATATATATAAATAGATATTATTTCATCAATTTTTCATTGTTGGACTTGCATATCTCGAACTATTCATTCAAGACACAGAAAAATACAAAGTAAAATCAAAATTTACCTGAGTGACCTAGAATTTCTTGAATCAACGACAGATGATATAACGTCTGCGGATTCGTTTGTTTATTTGAGAAGTTGATGATTCGGATGAAACGACTCTCTACAGTTTATCACGAGAACATTGATATGTAGTACTGTAAAACTGAAATATTTAAAGATTTATTTAAGTAACTAAGAGAATCGAATATTTTGTCTGTATTTTTATTTATACTTGAACAGTAAGATGAAGAAAAGTACAAAAAATAAAAAGTACCAAATTTTTTCAATCCATAAGATGTCTGTGCTGTTACCGAAATTTTTTGTTTCAATTTCTAAATTATATATTTGGAGCCATTTTGAAAACAATTTTTCTATTCTATATATATATTATTTACTTTTCTTGTTAAATCTATAGTTAAAAAAAACAGGTTAGTTTGAAGGTTTAACTTTTAAAGTAGTCACATTCGTTTATTTTTGGAGATGACCTGTACGAAGGCACGCAAAAAATGCAGTTTTCAGAGAAAAGCGTTTGAAATTTGCTGATGAATGGAATTTATAGAGAACTGAGCAGCGCTCCCAAATTTATTTTAATTGAAGTGACATTGAATTTTGATGAAGTTGTGAGCCTATTTTTTAATTAAATGAAAACAGATTTTTCAAAATAGTATATAATTCGAAATAGTGTAGTTTCCATTATAACAGTTTATGTGATATTTAATTTAAAAGTCAAAATTATTGAAAAGTTATTTCACTATCACTTTTGCGTCTTGACTCTCTAAATTATGGTTTATTAGTTTACAAACGTTATGAGAAATTTTTATATACTAGTTACACTAAAAAACATTGAAACCCTTTAAATAATTCTAATATTCTCTATCACGCTTTTTATCTCTTTGTCTGTCTCTCTATATCTCTCTCACCGTTTCTCTCTCGTACTCTCTCTCTCTCTCTCTCTCTCATTCACTCTCTCTCTCTCTCTCTAGATTTCTAAACATATAGACAATCCTTAAAAAATATCGATATGTAATTTAAAAATGATTAATTATGTATTTTTTCAAAAAATTTTTATGTATTTTAATGAAGATATCAATTATATAAACTTATTATATCACAAATTCAGGATCTCAATGATGACATTTATTCTTAAACACGCGCCTACAAAGTATAAAGTAATATGTTTTCATTGAAAAATGTATTTTAGACACATTTATAACTAATACTTGATATTAGTACACGTAAAATATACTGCTTTACACCATGTAAATAAGCTTTTCAAGGAAGACGAATTTATATACTAATACCTAATACATTACTTCATTCTATGAAGTAAAGGATACGTTACTATTATCGATCCAAGTACAATATAAGTAACTTGAGGATGATACATTTTAGAAATCAGATCTAAGTATTATCTAATTTTTACTTCACATGACTTTAAATAGATGTATTGACTTCGACTAATAACGAACTCCTTTTTTCGATTTAATTTTGTATTCAAATTTCAAATATCTTCGTAACATTGGCACTTTTATATAGATATTTTAATTTATTCCATTTTTCTATAGATTTGATAATCTATTTTTTTTTCTCTTCGTCAGACACATTATAGTAAAATAAAAATTATATCTTTTACGCGAAGTAATCTGATTCGCAACGCTCCTGAACGAAGACTGAGAAACATTGTCGGCTGCCACGCCGAGGCCTCTGATAAATTCTTAACTAGCTCGCTTCTTATCCCCTAGTATTAATTTCGCTATAACTCGCCTTGAGGGGACAGTCTCAGGGAAAAAATGCGAGCAGAAAAAAATCGAAGCAGAGGAAAAAAGAAAATTGCAGGTAAGTAATAGAGGTGACGATATTCCAATGAAATCTGACAATGTTAAAAGAAATAAGAATCTTGAATATGATTTAATGGATACTGATGGTGTTACTGTTTTCCCTTTTTTCTATTTTAATAAAAAGATGTCTTTGATATGCAATAGCAATACTTCAATATTTTTAAAATTATTTCGCGATAATAATTCTTATAGCTCTATTCTTAATAGCTTCCATATATTTATTCTAAAAACTATAGTTTCTAAAAAATATATTTTAATTATATTTTAAAGTTTCGTTTACATTAATCGTCCGCAAATATTTAAAATTTGAGTGAACACTGTTTTTCACTTCTCAAATGAACTTTGCAATAGTTGGACACTTAGCAGACAGGAGAAATTGTAAGTGTGAAGACATTAGCAGGTATAATATAATATTTTGTACCGATAGTTGAAAAGAATATTACTATACATGAAATATTTTCTACAAAACAGTAAAAGGACAGATGACAATGCCAATGACTGAGTCGCCAACAATAGATGAATACTTAAAACCCAACAAGTACTTACTTTCTTTTTTGGGTTACTGGCCAATAGATCCAAACGCTACCAAAGTATTCAGATTGTTTCAGTATGTACGTGCGATTTTCTCCATTCTCATTATGTTTTCGCTATTCATACCACAAATTTTTACGACCATTGTCTACTGGGGTAACATATCCATTCTCGCAGGTAATATTTTAAAAATAATCAGTACACAAATGATATAGTTTTCACAAAAATATTGCAAAACTATAAATTATATTTTTATATTAATTGTTTTGACATTCAAATTTATTCGAATATATAATATTAGTTTTTGATTTGTAATTCTGCTGCATTAATAATTTTTAAATTTTATGTGAATAATAAGGCAATTCTTTACTCTTATTGTTGCCGAAATTTATATTTTGCTTAATTCAAAACAACTAAAAAAAATACAATTCAACCTCCAATGAACATGAAGATAATAACAATTTAATTCTTAAAAAGTAATTCTTAGACTAACATTTAATTATAGAGGAATATAAAATCCAAAAAACAATTTGCGAAGGATAACTGTTTCTTATACCCAATAATACAATCCACGTGATAATATCAGAATCTATGCATACCATTTTCAAAGTACCTCAAGCCCTCGGCCTAGGAACCTCAAGCCTGTAAACTTCAACCTCGCAAACCATTAAGCTCACAAATCTCAAATCACCACATATCAAGTCTATGATCAAAGCCTTGAAAAAATTTCGAGATACTATGGCATAATGCTGAACGGATTGGAATTTTGGATTTCAAAGTATAGACACTAAGTGCACATTTATCTTTCGCAATTTGTTTTTTTTCTATATGTAGCTCTTGCTATAAAAGACTATTGTTTTTCATCAGTCATTTATGAAATATTTTTTAGTAATCATATAAATAAATATTTTCTATATTTATTAACATAATAACACACCCGAAGAAGTTGGATGCATCATGCTAGAAGTCGGCCGCTGCATATTCAAGTTATTGTACATGTCGATGTTTTCACAGAAATTTTATAATATTTACAAGAATTGCAAAAAGCTTTGGACAAATTCGATTGTCAAGACCGAACGAAATGGTTTGGAAGATTTGGCGAAATTCGCAAAGCAGTTGACTATCCTATTTTTTGTCGTCGGTGTATCCAACATCTTCACTTTCATGGCTGCTTCCGTTATTGTGTGGGTGAGCAATTATATTCATGCGAACGATACCGTTTATAGACGTGATCTTCCATTTGATATTTGGTAAATTTTTCATATTTTTATACGTAAAATCTGCTGTTTACAATTTTTTGCTTTTTATATAATAATTGACAAATATTTCATCCATAGATTAAGTATAATTATGAATTATATCTTGTTATTTATTAATTTATTCAGGTATGGGCTCGATACGCAAAAATCGCCATATTTTGAGATGCTTTTTTGTAATCAATTTATAGTTCTGCTCTACGGAGCTCCAATAGTTGTTGGCTTCGATGCAACATTTATGACAATTGTGTTACATATTTGTGGTCAATTTAGACTTATGCGAGCTCAATTACAGCTAATTGGCGGAAGAATTGACAAACACGTTTATGTAAGGAACGACAATCAAAGACAGGATGGAAAACCGAAAAAACAATTGGAAAAGTGCATTCGTCATCATGATCAACTCATTAGGTCAATATTAGAAATTTTATACGTGATTTTTAAATATACAAAAAATAAGATGCAATAGATGATTATACGTTTTCTGTTTTTTGGTATGCTAAATTAAAATCTGACAAGAATTTGATTGTGGTCGCTCAGGAAGCTTCTATATTTCCAACACTGAACACTTTTCACACTGCACCACGAGTCCATGAACAGAATTTTAAACGTGTAACTCCGAACCCTGCAAACTCAAAACTCATAAATCCCAAGTCTACACACTTTAAGCTCGCTTATCACAATTCCATAAACATAATTCTGCACATCTCATGACTTATAACTACTTTGGTTTAAATTATTTGCTAATTTACTTTTAGTAATCTTCCAAAAGTGATTTTCTTTGAATCTGAAGTCCTATGGAATGATTAATATTATGAACTGTAGTATGAGTAATATTGTGAATCAGTGTAGTATATTCTCCAGTATTCAATACTTATTCAATAATAAGTTATTTACCACAGATTTATGATAAAATGAATTTGACTTTTGAAACTTTCTATTACAGATCAGTAAATTTTTCTCATCTTTAGTCTGAGGCCTCAAACTAAGAAAAGATTAATTAAATAACTGAATCGTACTGTAACGATGCGTGCTATATCTTTCTAGAACGCCCTTGTTATAGATGAATTTATGGTAAAAGAGTGGTGTAATTTAAGAAAAATAATATTTTTAGATATTTTTATAATTTTACTGATTCTCAAATAAATCCTTTGATTTACAAATTTTTGGAAACGTTTTACAAATTTATTGAAAATTGTACGGAAAATGCCACAAAAAAGAAATTAAGAGTCCTAATGCGCGGCCCCGCTCCGTTTTTATACCTTCTGGCCATGAAGCCGCGTAAGACTGAAACCTTGGTAACGCGGGTAATACGACAAGCTTTTTTTGCGCGCTTCATATATTTGACGACGCTCCCATTTTCCTCCAATAGCAATACTCAAATACTTTGATAGCAGAAATGCTAGCAACAATCTGAATAAATTCAGAGATTTTTTTGAGTGATTGCGACGGCAAATCTAAATTTTTAACGGTGGTCGCATTTTTAACCGACTGTGTCTCGAAAGTCCCCCGTATTTTGAAATTTACCTTTTTGGAATTTGAACATATTTCTTCCCCTCGCGATATTGCCTTAAGCCTTATTTTTACCGGCGTAACTATAAGCCCGATTACTCTAACTAAGTCAATATCTATTAACGTGACAGTGGAACCTTCGTCGAGGAGGGCTCACGTATACGTACGAGTCGTGGGTCCCACAATCTCCACAGGTACTATTTTTAGTAACGTGGATTCTCCTACTAGTCAATCTCGAGGATTGAATCTTTTCCCCTTCCCCCTGACTTAGTGTAATGTAGTAGCGCAGGATGCCCTTTTTGACAAGACGGACAGTGTGCCGCACGACAGCCATTGCTAGTGTGACTTTTACACAAGCAGCGAACATGCAAACTATGTTTTTTAAAGAAAAACCATCTCTGATCGATTTCTTATTTTTCAAATTTTGAATAATTGCTTATCTCGTGTTGTCGATTGTTGCAAAATGCACAGACGTTCGCGTCGCGATCACGTTCTCTCGCACTAGTAACATAAACGGCCGCTGACTTCACATTCGTTCTTTCACGCCGCTTCGCGCTACGTTCGGAGATTCGCTGCGACGTTGACGATATGGTAGCCCACTGAAAAATGCCGACCGTCATAGCAAATTCAGCTTCCTCTTGCAGAAACTCCGACAATTTTTCGATTACGGTTTTATCGCACTCGGCATTTACCGAGTATCTGTTAAAGGAGGATTTGAAGGAGAATAGCAACTTTTTCGCAATACCTTTTATTAGATCAGGGCTGTGCGGATAACCAATTAAATTCAGAGATTTAAAAACGCTTACCGCGTTTTTTAGTTTCGTCGCGAAGTCAATGAGTCGCGTATAATCCGACTCCAGATCCGGTAAATCGTAAATATCTATAATTATTTTCTTTGCGATCGCGTTCCTATTACCGTAGTGTAATTCTAACGTGCGCATAATTTTGTCCGCGTCTCTCGTAGTTGCTAATAATGTACGCACGGCCTTCGTTGCTTTGAGCGTTGTCGTTGCAGACACCAGGGAGCCTTGCTTGCAGTCTCGCCTTGAAAATTGATTTCTCGCCTTCGTTGCGATCACGGATTTTTTTTCTGGTGACCGTGTACCGCTTCGCCTTTTGCCAGCGAACTCTCCTACATCCACACCAAAACTCTGGCTCGTTCTTGCGACGCTCGTACGTGTCTGCATCGTTTTACGCGAAACATCTCCTCCTGATTCTTGTTGACAAAAAATTTTTTTTTCAATCGGATTTAAAATCTTTGAAGCGGCTTTTTCGTTTCCTCTTGAAAATTGAGCCTGTCTATTTTTAATTTACTCCTTCATCAGCGAATTATATTTTCGACGTTTTAGTTCATTGTTTCCCACTTCTAACACCTATTTGTTACAGACGAATTGATGGTAAAAGAGTATTTTTAGTTATTTTTATAATTTTACTGATTCTCAAATAAATTCTTTCGTTTACAAATTTTTGGAAACGTTTTACAAATTTATTGAAAATTGCGCGCTTCATATATTTGACGACTCTCCCATTTTCCTCTAATAGCAATGCTCAAATACTTTGATAGCAGAAATGCTGGCAAGGATACAGTTTACACATTTTCGGAGCTCTTCCGTCTTTCTAATCGCGCGAGACTTCAGTCCGCTGCGCTCCCTTCCCCGCAGCTCCTTGCTGTACATGCGCAGACAGCCTGTCTTCAATGCGTACGGAAACAGCCAGGAGAGAGAAGCAGAAGAAACGCGTTTCAAATGTGTGCTTCTTCCTCCCCCCGTGCTATCTTTCGGCATAACAACCGCAGACGACGGGAAAGACGCGATTACAGCAGTTCAATCAAGACCCTCTCTTTCTCTCTCACCCCTGCGGATCCTCACTCCTTTTATCACATATGCGGACGGCCAGTCTACAACGTATGGCGGCCCCCCAATGAAAAGAGAGAGAGAGAGAAAGAGATTATGTCAGGAAATTTTGGATTTTTCTTTTTTCTAGATTGATTAGGTTGAATCAGGTTTTTTCCCGAGGCGGCTTCTTGGCTTCACAAGTATTCGCGCTCGCAATTACATTTTTTTATAATATTGCAGTACAAGTTAACATAAACAATTTAACAACAATTTAAAGTAATAAATATTATCTTACATAAATGACGTTATTTAATATATTTTTTTACAGAATAATTTCACATAAATTTCTTATTATTTTTTTTTATTTTGTCGCTAACAATTAATAAATCGTGTCCGTTACAGGCCTTCTTTATTCTTAATCATGGGTGTACGGTTATCACATGCGAATTTGCTACCAGGTGACTTTCGGGACGCTCTCGTCACAGTTTACGAAGGAATTATTTTTATTCATTAATTACCATTCGAGTTCTACACGTCTCTTCTTCAATAATCGTCGCGGTACCTATTGAAAAATAGCGGAATCACGAATAAATTGAGGGGTACTAGGAGTTAGGTGCAGCATAAGTTAAGATTGGTGTAATCTTGTCTGATTCTGATCGCAAGTCATCACGGTCTATGAAGAATCCGAAGAATCAAACGTCTGCTAGTACGCTCATCATTGCAATGATCACACGGTTGGCGAAGGCTGGTAGGCCTACCAGCAATATCATAGGTTACGCGGTTCCATTCTAACTCTATACCTATAGCAGTGAAGGCAGAGATTCCCTGTGAACAAGAACCTGGTAGGCATGGCTGTGATCCAGCGTATAAATGTATTGCGCGTTGGTTCATTTTCCGTAAAATTATATTCAGAAAGGGAAGCAGATATATGCTGACCTTGAACAGAAAATCCAATTTGCAATAATCGATGCAAAATCGAAATCTCCCATCGCTTTGACGAGCCATTACGAAGAGGTTAGATCACTCACTGGTTGATTTGAGAATTATGCCTTGATTAACTATTTTATACAGTTATATATTTATTTCCAACTTGATATTTTGAAGGATTGGATAATAGCACTACTTAATGGGTCGCCCAATGCTGATACCAATCACGTGTTCGGTGAATTGAGCACAGCTGAGGACGTAGTCAGCAGATGTTAGCAGGTGGAGTCGTTTCTCTAATTAACGACGTGGACTGTCGTCTATATTCGCCAGGCGAGAAAGATAAACAAAGACCCGCAGATAATACAATGACGGAACTAGTTCCGTCACACATTCCATCGATGTGGTTTTGTTGGGGGGTAAATGATCAAGTTAAATATGCGATAAAAATATACATAGAGTAGACAGTGAGTTTCCAAATCAAGAATTGAAATGATGTCTAACTCCAATCCGATGCCTTCAATTTCAAAAGAAAGAATGATTTGGTTAAATATTGGCACAATTTTTCCAGTATCAAGTCGAGCACCAGAACCAGTCAAGAGCCGAACTCACCGAACTAGAGCAGTTGTTATCTTTAAGCCTAGGGGTCCAAGTACTGCGCTGCCAGTCCCTGCTTTCAACAGTGCATGTATCCAAAATCCACCAATGCCGACCTGTATTCATAATTTTTACGTCACGGGCCAATGTCTGTGAGCCAATTAGGGTTCAGAGAAGTGGGTCATTGCGCATGAGCGAGGAAGAAGGAGGTCAAATGCAGAAAAACGAGGTGAAGTTGAGCAAACACGAAAAAGACCAGTAGTTGTTATTTTTCGTGTGCATTGTCAACGCTCGTGTAACTGCTTGGATATACGGGTGTATTAACAAAGCGACATTTACGCGACTTGTCAATGAACTTATCTTTCTTCGCCTACAACGGTCCCTTCCCATATTTTTTGTCAAGCGTCCCTTTTTTATAACAGCCCACTCCACTGCATTGGAAATAATGAAGAAAAGATGGATGTTTGTTCTCGGCTCGCGAAAACATCGGTATAATCAATGGCACGAACTAACTGAACATGAAACCACACGTGTGTTTTATAAAAATAAATGTGCAGCTCAATTTTCAAAATGATACAAAGTTTGAAAAATAGATATTTAATAATCACATTCAAAACTGGCAAGAATAATGATTGCAAAAAAATTTGATTGATAAAAATCGGATAAAATGATCTCATAGGACTCGTGTAATACCTTCATAATTATTTTATACGATTTTATACGTAACTCGAGCCCAAATCATCCGAAGAAAAATAATCTTTATTCACAAGATGCGTGAACGTCGCTTGATCAATGCGTCCATATGTCCAAGCAGTTACGCTAGCGCTGACAATGGACAGGAAAAATAACAACTACTGGTCTTTTCCGTGTTCATTTGACTTCGCCTCGTTTCTCTTCCATGGGCTCGAAGACGCTCCACACTTCCACGCTCGTGGACGATGACCCACTTCTCTGAGCCCTGATTAGCTCACAGAAATTGGCCCATACTGCTAAAACTATTAACAATTGACCTAAATGAATATTTATATTTACATATAACTTGTCCTTTCCAATTCCATGCCGCTAATCTGAGTAGTTATATCTGGGACATCGTGTATATATATAAATATATCTTATATGCTAATTTATTGAAGTCTACTTTTGAATTTTTATAAGCAGCACTAAAGAATAAAACATATAAACATTACATAAAAATAATTGATTTCAGTGTCCTATATGTGCATTTTTCAATTAATTACAAGAGCTTAGGTAATACATGTGAACATTAAATATAATTGAACTTGTTTGAAACTTGGTATATTCATTAACTATAGCGTAATTCATAAATACCTGAAAAGATTTCAATTAATTCTACCCTCAAAAACGAAAGTTATGTTTGATTGAAATTTTTAAAGTTACATGTAAATACGAATTAAACTAAGAAAGTGTGAGATCTTTTGTCTGACTCTAATGATGTGTGTATATGTGTGTATGTGTATGTGCGCGCACGCCAAGCTATGCATTGTAGTGTGTAATAACGCATCTGTTATAAAAATTCATTTTTCACGACTGGCCGTCATGTACTATCTTAATGGATTTGTTAAGAATTACATTTAGCTATATATTATTTAGCTATATATTATTGCAACGTATGAATGAGACTTTTCAACAGATCAAATACTAACGAGAAAGTTCATTTGTCAATAAATTGTTACTGTTCGGGTTTACAACTTCCGCGTATTAGGGGTGAGAATGTTTACATCGACGCTACGATAATATAAAAAAACTGCCGGCTCGCCGCCGCCGCGTCGGGTTTTTCGAGATGAAGGGGCTTGCGTGCCGCGTCACGACTGGTATTGTCGACGCGATTGCCGGTGCAAACAGTCGAGCTTAAGCAGTACTAGTTTTTTATTTCTCGGTGCGTAAAACCAAGAGTGCGTGCGTTATTTTAGCATATTCACAGATTCCACCGAACTTGGTTTGGGTATTGTGCGATTGTCTGTGTTAAGTTAAGCAGTGCTAACTCTTGTGAGAGTTGTGTTTGCTGAGTGCAACCTGCTCTAAGGCGAGCGCATTTCGCGGCAGCAAAATTTCGCTGCCCGGTACCGTAGCGTTGGTCGCCCGAGACGTCGGAGCGCGCAGCGTGCGTAGGTTTTGCGCTCCCTTTGTCCGGTTTTTTCTCCCCAGACGAGACTAAACCAGCGGCGGACAGAATTTGTAATTTCGGTCTTTGTTATAAGTGTGAACGTTCACTAGTTGTAAGATTGTTTGTATCTGTTGTATTACTGAAGTAACTTTATATTAAATATTATATTTTATAATTTAGCATAATAAAGAATAGGCTTGCCCCGGCTTTTCCCTCTAATCGTGAGGGTTTTTGTGCCTAGGCAAGTTGTTCCATTTCCGCGACATTTGTCGTTTTTATTGAGAAAACAGCCAATAATTTCTTTATCCTCTTCACTAAATCCTTATCTTTAATAAATAAAATTATTACATTTTTGTTCAATTAGGATATTTTCACTTATCAAAAAATATTAAAATATACGGTTAACTGTAACTGAAATCAATTAAATTGATCGATATAGAAACAAAGTTTATTTACAGAATTGTCAAGGAATTAAACCACTTGGTGAATCCCGTAATTTTCGTTCAGCTTGTCACCAGCGGCATGAACATCTGCTTATGCGGTTACGCGTTTTTAATAACCCATGAGGACGGCAATCACACGGGCAGGATCAAATTAATCACGTATATCGTCACCGTGTTCGTGCAGCTGCTGCTCTGGTGCTGGCCCGGTCAGCTGTTGATACAGGAGAGCCTGGCTGTTGGCGATGCCATATATTACGAGATACCTTGGTACTCGCTGAGGGCGCCACTGCAGCGTGACCTGAGCTTCTTGATTCTCAGGGCGCAGAGGCAGTGCCAAGTGACCGGTCTTGGATTTCAAATCATGTCTCTTAGGAAGCTGACCGACGTAAGTTGAAGATATAAAATACTTAAATTGTACTTATGTCGACTGTATTTAGATAAATTAATAAATATTTTTATTGAAACGTTGGACAACCTCATTTAATCTTCAATTGGGTAAAGGTGGTGGGGACAGTCAGATTACACTTCGCTAATAAAGAATTTTTTCAGCTAATACATTTTTATTTCAGATAAGTCTACGGGGATGATTTTAAACAAGGACAGTCTGACTGCCATTATAATTTTCAATTAATAATATAATGATGTGTGTTAGTATTGATATAAATATATATTGATATTATTATGTATTAATTTTAATTTATTTAATTGGACTGTAAAACTAATAGAAATATTTATTAATTTGAAGAATTAAAGCAATATAGTTGTTTTAATGCTTGAGCAATTTGTCGAATCCTTTAGCGGAAGAAGGAAAAGATTTTTTACTCGTCAGGCGAATATATATATATTTTTTTATGTTATTTAACGTCGCTCTATTTATGCTTCCAAATATCGGTGCTAATCAGCGACGGAGGTCTACGATGTGTTTGTAAACAAAGCGCATGTAAATTATTACAGCGGTGCCTGCGTCAATCGGCCGAGACCGGGATTTGAACTCGGATCACCAAGTTACTAGTCCTTCGCTCTAGCAATCGAGTCATTGCAGACCTCATATATATACTTATTTTCGAAACTACTGTATTGTTTAATTAGATCCTTAAAATAAAAAAAAGCATTTCCTAACAATAGGATTTTTAAATAAATACTATTTTAACGTTGTGAGCATGTAAATTCTTACGATAATTTCAAGTTTATATACCCTCCAAACCCATGTAAAAGTTTATATAAACTTCTTTGAAAACTAGAAAAAAATGTTGTTATAACAATTTTTTTGTGAAAACGATTTTTTTTGTCAGCTGTAATGATTCCGTTGTTAAATTAGGACCTCGCCAAAGCTTGTCAGTTCAAGTATATCGTACGTTCTTTTTGAGCCATTCAATACATTGATAATTGTAAAATAGGAGAATCAATAGAAGTTTTTTCAGAAAATTAAAAAAACAAAAATTGATGTAAAAAAATGTATCGAATCAAATCAGCAACAAGCGTAATTCATTGCTCTTTTTTTATTGATAAGAAACTCTAAAATGTAACTTTTTTATTGAACTCGTGTACAGAAATTAAACTATCAAAGATTTAAATATACTTTATGATTTCAAAAGTAAATCAAATTGCAAAAAAATGATGACCCCGTTTATAAATATTTTTTATCAAGTTATTATCAATCTTACATATTTCTGAATAAATAAATTATATTTAGATCATAATAGTTTTACTGAATTATTTATTTTCGTTTACAGGTTTTCAACGCAGCAGCGTCTTACTTTGCAGTTATGATAAGTCTTAAGGAAAAACAATTAGGACTATAGTAATTATGTGTAAAATATAATTATTACTCATTTGTTTAACTTTCTATATGAGTTAAAAAGTTATTAAAATCTATTTTTGTAACAATCGATCTTCTCTTTTCTTATGATTATTAACAACTGAAACTTTTATCTCTTGGGTGACCAAATATCTTACTTGGAAAACCGACTCCTTTGAATTATTTAATATTAGTTATAAAATTAATTTCATAAGTAAAAATAAAATAAAAAATATAATATTATTTATATAAAATCCCATAATATATATGATTATTATTATAATGTAAGACACCCTCCATCTGGATGAAATAATTTTATTAAAGAACAAAGGATCGTTTTTTTACATATTCCTCCAAATATTAATATTTTTTGATTCCATAAATTTAAAAGTGAAAAAAGAAATAAATATTGATAAAAACTATATACTAACAAAATAGAAAGATTGAATTTTATAACAATGAACTAATCATTTTTATTTTTGAATGTGACATGATTTTAAAATTTAATGTTAAATATAGCTATTAAGGTCCTACAATAAATTAATTCATCATGATAAGCATATAATTCCGTATAATTTGTTCGTGTCAAAATTGAAGAGAAATGCTTGGTTACGGACTTCTTTGTTTCAAGCATACTTATATTATATACTTTTTGTTATTTGTTACTAAACTCGGATCGAAGACTTATTTCTATTACGTCTAAATGAACATAAAAACGGATATTAATCATATTTATTATAAATAAAATATTATTCAAATTTAATACTTAACAATTATTGAAAATTGTACGTGTATACTAATAAAAACTAATTACAATGATAAGTAAGTAATATCAATACATATTGCATATGCAATAAACTCTGTGTGCGTGCATGCGTACGTGCGTGCGTGCGTGCATGGATTCGTGCGAGCATGTGCACACATGCGTATATTCATCATTCCTATGATCTAACCTTACCTTATATATCAACAATTATAAAATGTCGTATACAGGCAATAAAAATTTTATCGGAATGTATTACTTAATACTCTTAATAGTATTTCTGATAATAACGAATTAAACTTTTCTTATACAGGAAAACTAAATAGGGTTCGCAATTTCGAAATACAATTAATGCAATTCAATATTAGCCTTTTTAAACACGTGCTGAAAATCATTCAAAATTCAGAATGGAATCATCAAATATTCAGCACATATAAAGAAAAATCATGTTACTTAAACAATAAAGTTAGTTTAATAGATTTTTAAAATTCTATTGTTTAATGTAATAAAATTTTTATTAAAATATATTTTAGTATTTAAGTTTGAATATTAATGAGAATAGTAATAATAAAAGTTTAACGACAATGAAAAAAGAATGTGATAAACCTATAAAAAAATTGAATTTTAATCAACTACTAAAAAGTAAGTCATATTATTTTTTATATAAATTTTTTCCTGAAAAACTGCACAGTATTTTTCTAGGAAAAGAAAAAGTTCATTTTGAAATAATTCAGAAACCAACTTGGAAGAAACCTCGGTCTGTGGTTGATCTGAAGTTAATGACAGAAGAACTGAAACAATTAGAAGATCCTCCAACTACTCAATGGGAGAAACAAATAAGTTTTGGAAGACTTACACAATCATTTTTTAATGTTGATTGTAAATCTTTAGCAAAGAATTTGCTGGGTAAAGTAATAAATTAGTATTTTTTATTCAGAAATTTTACTTCTTACTTTATAAAATTTTAGGAAAAATTCTTGTAAGGAAACTAGATAATGGAGTAATATTAAAAGGCAGAATAATAGAGACAGAAAGTTATTTAGGTACTGAAGATAAAGCTTCACATACATACAATGGCAAAGTTACACCTAAAAATATTCCCATGTATATGTCACCTGGAACTATTTATGTATATTTTACTTATGGAATGTATCATTGTTTTAATATTTCTAGTCAAGGTAAAATGATTTATAAATTTTATATTCATTACAATAATTTAACGTTAAGATAAATATTCAAAATCATTTTAATAGCAGTCAATCTGACTAAAGTTATGTTTGAAAACTCTAACAATGTTCACTCTCATAAACTGTTAATAATTATTTAATATAATTGATAAACCTTATAATTAATTCAGAAAAAGAAAAGTTTGCAATGATTAAAATGGTAGAACCCTTAGTCGGCCTTGAATACATGGAATTGCTAAGAAATACTCAAAAAAGAATTAATGCAGAAGGAAATGAATTAAAAAAAGATATTAGAAAATTTGAAAGTCATGAACTTTGTAATGGACCATCAGAAATTTGCAGTGCTTTTTCTATTGAAAAAGAAGATTTTGATGGAAAAGATATTTTTAATAATAATAATCTTTGGATAGAAGACAATTAAATTTTATAAAAAGAAATATTGATTTATTTAAAATGAATATAATTTGAAACAAAAAAATTTTATATTAAGTTTAAATCGAAATATAAATGTATTTAATTATATAATATTGGTAGAATATAAAAATAATGAATGAAAGATTTTGCATATAACTATCTATTTATGAATAATTGTAATACAAAAATTCAATCATTATCTAATTACAGAAGAAGGAAGTGCTGTACTTATCAGATCTATAGAACCTATGGAAGGTATAGAAGAGATGATCGAGCACCGAAAGTTGAAGCCAAAAGCCAAAAAGCAAATTAAATTATCTAAAGAATTAAAATTACACGAATTATGCAATGGTCCATCTAAAATGTGTATTGCTATGAAACTTGAAAGAGAACATAGCAAGTACTCATTATGTGATTGGAAAGGACTTTGGATAGAGAATGATGAAATTCAAGATGAGATAAAAATAGTTGAATGTCCTAGAATTGGAATTGAAAGTGCTGGAGAAGAATGGGCAAATAAACCATTAAGATATTATATCTATAATCATAAATGTGTTAGTAAAAGAAACAAACAAGCTGAAGCAGTTTTTTTAATGCAAAATTAAAATTTGTTTTTTTGTATTTGTATTTTTTCACTATTATACATTGATATGTAAATAATTATATACACAAAGTTAAATTGCATACAAAACATTACATTAAAAACTTAATTCAAAAAATTTATTCAGATATGGAATGTACATAGATAATGAACTATTCTTTCTTTTAGCCATTTATGATGCAAGCTTATAGATCTTAATATAAAACAAATGATAATTTAATATTCAATAAAAAACATATATTACAAGTTTTATAATATTAAAATTTGCAATATGTATTTAAAAAGATAGTTAGATATATTATATTTTACGCATTAATCAATAAAATATAGTATCTTATTTATTATAAATAAAACTTTTATTAAAAAACACAGTGCAATATATTCATTTAAATACCAATTCCATTTTTATGATAAAAGATGAATGAAGTGCATTAGTAGTATTCAAAACTAATTAACCTATCAAGTTCTCTATTGTAGTAAATTTAATTTTCACTCTTAAAGTTATTAGTTACTTTGTAAATATACTTTTTTTCAAAGCTAAAATCTTATTATACATAACAATATTAAAAACTTATTTTCTATTATATTTGAATTCATTATTTTCAGAAATAATATAAAAAGATCAATTTAATTACTTTGTTGCATATTTAAATATTTGATTTATTTTTATATAGAACTTGTGGACGAATATAAAAATTGCATGACTATCAGAAAATATAAATATATATTTAAATAATATTCAACATTTTGTAAAGCCGAAAACTTTTATGCAATATTATTTACAATATTTTAACAATAATAATTACGCCAAAGAGCATATTGTATTATACCTATTATGCTTAATTTTAATTTTATGTATAACATTCAGTCTTATTAAGCCCATTCCTTGACGACTCTCTCATAATCTTCTTCCTCTATGAATGGTTTGTTGATTGATCTACAAGAGCATTGTAAATAATTCAATACAAGTTAATTAATATTAAAATAATTAATTACAAATTGTATAAGACAATTTATCATAATTTTATAATAACGAAATAAAGACTCACTCGATCATGAGATCGCCGCAGTACAAACACTCGGACGCAATCAGATCATCAATATCAGCTTTAATTTGTTCCTTCGTGGTGAGTGAAGTCGAAGTGCTGCTACCTTCCGCATTGACAGGCGGTGGTTGTTGTTGTGGCTCCTCCTGGCGAGTAGAGGCAAGATTCAATTGGTGCTGAAGCTCAGCCAGCTGCGTCTGAAGCTCGAGCGACAACATGGGCGTTAAAGCTGCAACAAGACAGTCACTGTGAAACCGGTGTCCACAGGGAAATACGTAAAACGACCGCAGTAATAGCTGTACTCCGCATGTGTTGCAAGTATCTTTTGCGTGTACAAAAGTGCAGCTGAAAATTAAAAATTTACAATGAAATGTTTTGTATTTTCTTTATAAAATGTTAGAAGAAATTCATATAAGAAAGGAATATATTAATTACTGAGTTCGAAAGGCTTGAATGTCTTTGCGTATTATTTCTGCAGCTTTAGTAGCTTCTTGCATTTCTTCTTTAAGATCTTGAATATGACGATTATATTCCTAAAATAATATAATACAAATGTTAGTTTCTGTAAAACATGCTGATTATTTAAAATTGGAACTAATTTCAGGTGTGTCTTTTTTAATAGTGAAGAAAAAAGAATATTCTACAAAAATGATTATTAGCTGAAAAAAACAATCACATTACCTGTAACGAATTGCAAATTGCCTCTTTGAAGTGATCAATAGTAACAAAATCAGAAAAAAATGGTAATATATCTTCTATCCGAACTAAATCACACTGTTGAAGAAATTCCATAGCCTGCTGTATGTCATCTTTCTCTTTTACAACATGTTCCGCTAAATAATTTAGATTATTATTAAATACTTCTTATTCTTAATTTGGTAATATAACATTTTAATTAAAAATAATCTGTTTTCAAACTGCAAATTACCTATTTTAAGCCATAGTTTCTTTCGTAACTCATCATTTCCATGATGTGAAGGCATCATAGCAATTTGTTTAGCTAAATCTACACTTATGCTTAAAGCAAGATTAACTGCAGTAGTCCAGAGGCCTAATAGTGCTGAAAGCTGAACACAAGCTTCAGTCAACTTAGCTTCTCGACAAAGTCGCAGTGCATAGTGAACATCATAATGAACCATGCTTATATCTTGACCTAAAAATAAATTATGATACACCTTAGATAAATATGTATTAGATATTTCTTTTTAAATTAGTATGAATTTAAATTAAATTGAAATTTGAATTTATATATTACATTTTATATATATGATAATGAATAATATAAACAATCTAGAACTTGCCTTGAGAACTAATGTACTGCATTACTTCATCTTTTTTATATCGGGCATAAAGGGATAATAAAAAATTATGTATTGCTTGCTCTTGACAACTTTGCTCATAAATACAATGTTCCAAATATCTAATTATTTCTCGCGCCTTCAACATATTTTAATAAATGTAATAAAAAAAAAAGTTATTATAGTTATTTATAAATTTTATTTCTATAAGTAGAATCACATTTTGCTTTTATATCAGAATATTAAAAAAATATTTTATAGAAATCATTTATTTAATTAATAAAAAACTTATATAAATTTGCTTACATGTTTTTCATCACTGTTGCAAGATATTAAAGCTGGTAAAAGTTTTGATGGTTTGAGATACGAGCCCTGATTTATTAAAGCTGTAATGGTTGGCTTTGGCAACTCTTGAAGAAGAATTCCAGCAAATTGATAGAAGAGTTCTTTATTTGCTTGGCTTTTGAGTACTTCAAGTGCTTCAAGATTGTTATTTTTGTATAGATGCTGACGTATAACCTCCTCATAGTTTCGATTCATAATTGTTAATCGCAGCAAATTATCTTTATCACCGTGACTAGCCATAAGACTGCATATAGTACTGCGATTTTTCCTAACACACTCCTTTCAAAAAAATCAATTCTAAGAGTATGTTCAATAATTAATATTTATAAATATATTATCTATTAAAAGCTTTTATTTTATTTACTTCAACTTTATCCATTGCTAGAAAACTATCAAATTGTTTTTGTAAATCCATATATTGAGAATTTTGTAAATATGAAACCTCATTACTACGTAGTGTACCCATTTGATTCATGAAAAGTTCGACTACCCAAATTACAATCATAGTAATTTGAGTTTTATCTTGAGGCTTCAAACCTTCCAATTTCTAAAATTTTATTAATTAATTAATATTGCTAATTAATTAATATATTAATACATTATAAATATATATTATTATCAGACTTTACCTTTATTAAAAATGTTTTTAAAGCTTCTATTTGATTGCCTTGTAAAAATTTTAAAGAAATTTCTTCAAATGATGAATGTGTATCAGCATATATAAGTGCACTTTTTTCATATCTGTTATAATACAATTTATATTATCATTGGTACGTTTTTATAAACTAATAAAAATATATAATTTACTTAGTTTTCTTTTACATACTCTTTATTTTTAAATAACATTTCAGCTTGTTTCACAAGTACTTGGTCTATGTGTGCTGGATTATCTCTGCAATATTTCTTTGCAAGTTCAAATTCTCCTTTTTCAATGTATACCTAAGAATTTTATTCGTATTATGGATTAAATTATAGGATTATATTATGTTTATGTTTAAATTAAGCATAGAGTTCATAAAGTACCTGCCAGACGTCGCGGTCTTCTTTAGTTACTTTATATTTAAAAACAGCTTTTTCACTGAATGCCCAAATTGATCCAGTGGCAGGATCTTTTGTAATATTTATTAATTTTCCAAAAGCCTTAAATATAATATTTAGTGAATAAGGTAATAATAGCCAAAAAAAATTTTTAATTATTTTACTGCTTGAAGAAATTGTACAATTTTGATATAAATTCTGTTATATTTTAAATATTACAAGATTGTTATAAAACTTACATCATTGTAAACATCTTCAAAAATTAATTCTTGATTCAATAATGAAACACCTTTTACATGATCACTATATAATAGAAGAGCATGGAACTCGGTTAAAATAAATGATAACGGAACTGCATTCTTTCTTCTTGTTACAGTGTTGCTTAAAAGACTTGTTTCAGGACATGGTAGCATCTGCTGATTCACTAAAACGTTTTCTACATCCAGCTTTGGATCCATCTTGTAATACAATAAATTTTAATTTCTTAAGTTTTAATTCAAAGGATTTTAATATTAACTATTATCAATGTCAAAAACAGATAAATGTTTTTATAATACCTGAGCAAATAAAATACCAGTTTCAGTCAGCCAGCTAAACAATTTTGGAAAATCTTGTGGTGATGAATAATAAAGTAACATTTTTGAGTATGGCAATGAACTTTCTAGCTGAATAAAACGTTCTATAAAAATAAGTAAAATAAATTCAATTATAAATATTAAGATAATATTTTTGTTTCTCAACTAAACAATAAATTATGACTTGCAACTGCAAGTAGAAACTTTACCTTTAATATTTAAATATTTACTGAATACTTGCTGCAAAAGTGGTTTCTCTTCATGATTATTTACAGTACCAATATACTGATATATTCTAATAAGAGTTGTGAGAATAATGACATATTTATCAGTATTAAATATTCTTCGAAATTCTATACCTGTAATGGGAGGTTTACTGTCTTTGCCAATATCAAACACCTAATAATTATAAGCTATTATTATTCTAATTGAAACATTATTGATATAATAATTCACAAAATACATACACAACATACATATTGCAAATTAACAAAACTTTCTGTGATAAAGAAGAAACTTATACTTCAAAAATATCATATCTAAAGAAATATAATTAATTGTACATAAAAAAGCACTGTCAACGTTTATCAACAAAACTGATAAAACTTACCAGTCCCTCCAATTCTTTATTACCATAAAGTGGCAAATAATTTGGAAGCTTGGAAATAAAAAATATTGTTGCCAATAACCATTATAAGTTTTGTCATAAAGGTTCAATAGAATTAACAAAAAATTTTGTTAATATTATAATTATACAACTTTTAAAGTATTTATAAGTGTATTATTTACCTGTCTCCAATACTGTTCTAAACTCGTAGTAAATATTTTATCACCTTCTATACCAATTTCTGTTTCAAAAATTAGACCTTTGGAAGTTCCAAGTAGAATTGGACCTGACGTAGTTTCTGATGTATTAGCAAAATTCCAACCAACTGCTGTGATTTCATGGCCTCGAAATTTATATGCCTTAGAAGATCATTTATGATAATTAATGCAATAAATTTATAAAAATTAAAAAAAATTTTTAATTTATAATGAAATTTTAACTACAGAATATAATTAAGAAACCTGTTTTAATTTTGCAGTTTTTCTGTGCAAGTAAAAAAGCTCTGCTGATGAGTTACTATCACCTTGCTTTGATACTGTTGCTATTAACAAGTGCTGACCTAATGGATCAAGAAATAAGCCAGATAGCCTCAAATTTCCAATATACTTCGAAATTTCAATTTCTAAAAATATAATGATATAATAAATTATATTGAGATCGCATTAATATATATTACAAACATTTATAATTGAATGTAGTAGATTTAAACTGAACCTTCAGGTTTATCAGGATGTTTCATATCAATTCTGAGTAATATATTGTTAGCCATTGCAATAACAATAAAATTACTGCTGACCTGCAGGTGTAATATTTTGTCTGATGGCATAAAGTTAACTTTCTGCTTAATAAATATAGGAGTTTCATCTTGAAGTTTCATTTGTATGAAACCTGCAGTACTCTGTGGAAAAGAACATAATTTATTATCATAAAAGTAATTCTAAATGATTAAATGTTTATAAACTAATTTAGTTACATACAATGTCATGCCTCATTGGAGGTAACGTAATTTGCTTTGATCTTTGCGAAGCTTGTTCAAATTGATCAAATACAGAAGTCATTGTTCTTTACAAAAATTATACACTTTTTGAGATTATTATAACGACTTCATTTTATATATATTATTTTCTATGTTATTTATATTATTATATTATGTAGCTGTCCATTACTGATAATAATGAAAAACAAGCAGAACACTAAGTTGATATCGCAATTATCAATAGGATAGAATAGGATCATGAGGATATAGATGGATTCTTCATATATAATTTCGTCAGGTTTCGTATGCGGAAAACTGGAAACTTGACACTTGGCTGCTATAAACAGTTGCAAGTTGCTGATGCAAATGAAGCAAGTAGGAAGGCGCAGTCCCTATGGCAGCCCATTCACAGCTGATCGTAGAGGCACAGCACCATCAACTAAATCAAGCCATCATCAAGACCACATCAAGACCAACCTTTCCTCACGCCGTTGCGCCAAGGCACCAGGTATGGTCTGGTATGGTACTGGCAAGTGGCAGGTACTGGAGTCTGGAATACGTGTGACTGGGTAGAAGCCGCACGGTTTGGAGTATGTCTGGAGGTAGCCTCAGTTATCTTTAGACTTAACTCTACCCTTCAACCTAATGTCTGAACCCTCAATTTCAATATAAACTGTTCGGCTCGACTATTTTATACCAGCTGATACCACCAATATATAAAAATACCAACAGACAACAGAACACTAGACAGTATATAAATGGTGAAGTGAGGTGTGATGAGATGCGGTAAGGTGAGATGAGGTGAGTTTGGTTGTACCAGAGTTGTACAGTTGTACTGTGTGTGAGCAATAAGCACTTATGAGTTGAGGAGCAACATCACACTGTATTCGCAGCGTTCGCAGTTCCTCATATCAGCTCATATATATATAAAATATTTGATATTATATATAGGTCTACATAGCAGCAAAGTACGGTACGGCGTGAAAACGAAGGTATATAATTTATAAAAAGATTAAAAAATGTCTAATTCTAATATAACAGATGATGACAGTGATCCAGTTATAAAGGAGGTAAAATTTTATTTATAACTTTATCATCTACAAAAAGTATTTAAATCAATTCGTTTACAAACATGTTAAATTTTAAGGTTAATAGTACCTAACAGACTCTTTTTAAAATTTATTTAAAATTTTTCAAATAATTTATTTTTCTTCATAAATTAATTAATGATATATTTTGTTATATTAAATAATAAAATGGCTCTGACGATTGACATAGCCCTTATACTTTATGGTAATTTTTAAAAAAATATGGATTGTTGCAACCATCTATGAGCTATATTATAATTTAATCTAACATTTTAAATTTAAATTACTTTGGATAAAATATAAATCTAATTGAAGTTATTTATTATGAAAAAAAAATTAAAATTTATTTTGAAATTTAAAAATTACAATATGTTTAATTGATTATTTACACATATATTATTTGTTAAGAGCATAGTTTTACATATAAAATAATGTTTATTTACAGATACCAGTATTTTTATCTAAAAGACTGTCTGATCAACTATACATATTTCAATATCCTATCAAATCTGCTAATGATGGATATGATAATACAAATTTTATTAAGACTGCTATTAAACCAGAAAATCAAGAAGTTGTTATTGAGGCTCAAATTAATACAGATTCTCCACATTACAATATTAGTAAAGGACAGTCCATTGCAGATAATGCCGAAGTTCTTACAAAACGAGACCAAGAAGAAGATGAAAAAATGTTTGATAAGTTAGTATATTTGTTATAATGTATTTAATATTATAAAAATAAGGAGAATATATAAATTTGATATGCTGACATTAGTGATTTATAAAAATGTACTTAAGAACATTTAGAATCTAATAAATCATAAAAAAGAGTTTATAGTATTTTCTCAGTTTTGCACTATATCTTATATTTATAATTTATAATTATAATTTGATTTACAAACAAAGAACTTCAAAAATGGTTGATTATACTTGGTTTTAACTTTATTAAATATTCATATTATGATTTATTTATTTAGAGAACATTAAAATCATTTAGTAATAATGTTATTATTTGATATATTTTCTATTTCTTAAGTATTTATTTCAATATAATTTATATATAAATTACCAAATGATATTTAATGGTATGATTGGAGACACATGGATTTTAAGCATGTCTAAAAATTGATAAAATTTTATATCTATTTAAAATTTTTAATTAAATAAAAATTAATTCATTAGTTGAAGGTATATGTATACCTTCTCTACACTTACTACTAAAACTAATATATATTTATAAGCTTGATTTGAACCAATAAGAAATTATACTTTAATTTTGTCTAATAAGGACTGTGTAATGTATCTGAAACATTGCTAATTTAATAAATAAAGAAGATATAGATAGCAAGGAATATTAGTTTCTTACATTTACTTATTTCTTTATAAGTGACTGCCAATAGTATGAACTACCATGTATATATTCTAATGTAAAAGGTATATAACATGATAATAATAAATTATCAATTGAAAGTTCTTTGAGAATTAAAATATAATTATGTTTTCTATCTAAGATTCTCTAATTAAGATAAAATTATTTTGTAATAAGTTTACTAATATCTACATTTCTGTAGTCATTTAATGGATAAAATAGTATTACGATCATCCAGAGCTTTGCCAAATTGCGATAATTATGCAATAGGAATTTTTCAAGATGGTGAATTCCATGTGACTCCTTTAAAAGGTATTGTCCAATTGCGTCCTGAGTTCAATTATCTAGAAAGAAATGAAAAACGAGGAAAGGAAGATGGAAAAAATACTGGAGATGGTAACAAATATTTTTTATATCCTAATTGATTTGAGCATAATCTTCATTGTTTTTAATGAATATTGATTATTTCTTTTATTCGATACTTTTTAGATACTGAAGAAGAAGATGAACCAGCTAAGCAAGTAAATGTAACTTTTGCTAGACAAGTACCAGATTTTATTAAAAAAATGCGGGAACAATCTTTTCAAACTCATGCAAAAAAGAGTTTGGAAGAGCAATGGATACACTGTCAATATAAGCCAGCTACGAGTTCTCAAGCTGAAGTACTTATCAATTTTTACATAAGCTTTTCTAAACATAGATTTTATAAGACTTATCATTCAATATGATTTTATTTGTTATTTTTAGCTAGGATGATATAAAAATTTCTTTATCTCTTTTATTTTTTATTTTTTCAGTTATTTTTAAAATTATTTTCATATTTATTACTAAAAGGAAAAATAATTTCTTTAGCTTGCAAGCCTAATTGGTGTACCCAATATTGAGAAATTAAAATATAATAAAATATTAATAAATATCAGCAGAATATTAAAAAACAAGTATCTCAAAATTTCACAATACAATAAATATTAAGTTACAATAACCGAATAGTTTGTAGTAAAGAAAATGAGTATTTCTCATGAAAAATATACAACGTATGCTTTTATAGAATCATAAGCAGCTTTTTTAATTTGAACTTTTCTTAAATAATGATTGATTTTAATTTAATAATATTAACTGAATTATTGAAGTTTAATATAATTTCTAAACCTATCTTTTCCAACAGTTAACACGGATGGAAATGATTTGTAATGCCAGCGAAGATTCAGTTAATAGTTTGAATTTATCAAAAAAAGAATATTTAGATTTGTTGGCTCCTCCACTTAAGGAAGAACCGTTTTCTAAGACTAATATTCCAAATCATACAACTTCTCTTAATTATATTCGGACACTACCCTTACTTGATCAAGTTCGAATATTAATGAAAGATGGTAAGTACAAATTTATAACATGAAAATAAAAAATTATAATATAATTAAAAATGAAATACGTTTTCTAAATATTATTTATTTGCAGCAAAAGTCATGTCTTTCGTTCAATTACGTATGATTTTATCTACTGAACATGAAACTGCTGCTATTCTTAAATATTTACAACAAGTGGCAGTTCTTGTTCAAGGGAACTGGGTTGTAAACAGTGAACTCATTTATCCCAAAGATACCATGTCTGCTCATAGTGGAATTCCTGCTGAGCTTATGTGCAGAGCAAGAGATTATGTTGTACGTAATATATTTTTTATAATATTATCATTCAACTTTGTAAAAATATTTAACAATAATTATTAAAAATATTTTACAGCTTTTATCTTTTACCGAACATGAATTTGTTGACAGAAGAGCAGTTTCTTCTGCTGTAAAACTTCCAGCCGAAGAAATTAGAGAAATATTTACTAATGTAGCAAGACATCAACCAAAGAAAGGTTGGCGTCTAATTATTAACCCTAGCAAAGAATTTTTGGAAAGGTATGCTTAAAATTTAAATGATTTTAGTCATAATTCTTAAATTTTATTAATATCAGAGTTCTGATAAAAGATTTATTTTAGAATTTGAGTAATATTTCTATGTTGTTAAAAAAATTTTTTTTAATTATGTATGTTCATAAAAGCTAAACAAGCTGCTTATTTGACAGGTATCCAGAAATAGCCCAGCGTCAAGAAATGTTTTGGGAAGCAAAACGAAAACACTTACGCGAGTTGATGGAAGTTCAGAATCAGGCGCCTCAGCGCCAAAGGCGAAAGTCAAATCGCGAGTCTGTAGGATCCGAGAACGAAGAAAGAAACGTTGGTCGAGGTAGTGGAGGTCGTAAATCTCTTCGTGATTCATTCACATCGGATAATGATAGTGCTTCTGATAATGCCAAGCAAAAAAAGAATAATAACCGTTCTAGAAAAACTTCCGAAACTTCTACCACGTGACCCAAAAATTTAAAATTAAAAATAGAAAAATAAACGACAAAAATTGCTGTTACCGCATTTCTAAAACACTGAACAGCTCGTTTTTATTAGTATATATCTTGTTGAATAAAGAAATGCAATTCTTTCTGAAACATATGCTCTGACATAGTTTTTATAAACTTTTGTAAATGGTATGTATATGGCTGAAAATGTAAAGTTACTATACATTCATTTTGTACAAATGTTTTCGTTCAAATGACTTTCATAACATGTATACATTTTGTATTTTATAAAATAGGAACAATAGTAGATGTACAAATATTCAAATGAATGAATATTGAATTATTTCTTGTTATGCAAGAACAAAATACAAAAAAAATTTTTAAATTACAGAACAAATATAATTTAGCATAATTTTACTATTTTGTAGTTTCAAATAATATAATTTATTTAAAATATATAATTAATTAGAGAAGTTTCACCATTTTGAACGTAAATGTTATTTTTTTTTTTTATTGAGCTTACCCAAGCTTATTAATAAATGTTATTAACTTCAAAAATATTTAATATTTTTTTTTCTGATTACATAGAAAAGAAAAAGACTTTTCTGGAAGAAAGTAATTATGCAAGATTTTGAAGAAAATGTAAGAATGATCGATAAAGTAAATTTATAAAATAAACTGTAATATATCTATCTATCTATATATATATATATATATATATATATATATATATATATATATATATATATATATATATATATATATATTCACATTTGCACATATATTGTAATATACGTATGCTTTGATAAAAATGGATATTCACAAGCTTAATTATTTCTGTAATTGTTATTTCAAAAGTTTGTGTATTATAGAATTTTTTATCAGATGCATATGTGAATTAAAAATTATTAATAAATCATATTGATATGATAAATGTTGTCGAATCGATCGCATATGCGTTTGTATATTGCAATATCATTCTATTCAATTCAACTACATAAGGCTGTTAGCATTATAAACACTGTCTTATTGATTTATGAAATAATTATTTTTTATATAGACGATTTATTTAAAATTCCTATTCTTAGATAATTGTGTAAAACTGCTCAATTCATAATTAGAAAATTATTTAAGGAAATATTTTTTCAATTGTTAAACGTATGATGAAAAAAAGTACAAAGGAATTTTTACAATTTAACATTTGCTCTTACCTAAGCATCACATATTGAGATTCTTTGTTTATAAATTTTGTATACCAGTAATGTTTTTCTTATAGAATTATAAATTTGTTATCATAAATTTACTAAATATAATAAAACAAATTCGTACATTTTCAGTAATTATTTTTAATATACCTCCTCATGCTTTTTATTTTTAATAATGCATCAGAAAGTTAACAAAATTTTAGCATTCTGTTTACCTAACATTACATGGTGTATTTAAATATTTTTTTAAACATATTTTACATGAATCGGTAATGCCCGAAACACCTGAATTTAGCTTTTGCAAAACGTATAGTTCCGTTTGAGTACATTTATGTATATGCTATTCTTTCATTACATTTTCTTTCCTTTATTAGGTTATATTAATTAATGAAAAGCTTTAAGTTTATTGTCCACCACGTATTACTATTGAACGAAGAAACATCTGCTATTAGATAATACACGAACTACAATGTAAATAAAATTAACTCTGCCAGAAACATTTACAATTACCAGTTCGATAAAATTCGTCACAGGTTACGGATAATATTTTAGCGACATGCTATCAGTCCTCGAAATTGGCCCCCTTCCCGTCATTGTAACGCACCACGACGTCCTTTATCATCATATTTCTAAAACCCGACAATTTCCCCTCCTCCGTCGCTCTGTCGAGGGGGAATCCCAGCGGCCGTCCGTCCAGCACGAAGTCCCGAAAAATTCTCGGGGCGCCGTCGTCGTCGCCGTCGCCGTCGCCGTCGCCAAGCGTCCCCAGCTTGCCGGGCTCGATCGGGTGTAGGGCGACGAGGAGGCGCAGCCCCATGCCCGCGCCGGTGCCGCGGGGCAGCAGCATGCGACGGGGCAGGCCGCGACGATAGCCGCGGGTCGCCGAGGTGGGCTCGTCGTCGTGGGAGAGCTTGAGGGCGCGGGAGATCAGACGGCGGTAGGCGTCGCTCGGCGGGTAGTCGGGCGCCGCGTACACGGAGTCCTCGCCGCTCCGCTCAATTTTGTTGTTGCCCTGCTTCACTATATGTATATATTGTATGTAATAGGCATGATTATTAGGCAAGTAATATAATGATATATATTTTAAATGGTTATTGTGAAGCAATAATAATATGCACCGTCGAGTACACGTAGCCTGCTGTATCAAAAATTCGATCTTGATTTCATAGTTAAAAAATTTCAGTGAAATCCATAAGCGATCTAGCTGGAAACCAGTGAAAATCCCATTCATGGATTTTTCGTTGGATTTCTTTTGCTAGGAAGTACAAAAAAAAGAACATCAATGGTCAAATTCATCAATATACACGAGGATTTCCAGGTATAATAATGCTGTAGAAATCTATGAAAATCCATACATAATTTTTATTAGATTTCAAATAGATTATAGTTGGATTCCTTGTTAATTTTATTAGATTTTTTATATAAATAAATAACTGTATAAATTCAGACGAGTTTTTCTAAGCCAGCTTGAAGTTTTCCAAATTATTTCAAATTTTATAAGACCTAAATTTTAATCTAAAACAATATAGTTCGACACATATTTTTTAGACTAATATTATCATGACATAACTAAGTATTGGATTATTGGAAATTATGTTATATCAATTTGGAGATTTAGATCTTCATCGGATTAAAGTATGTAGAAAATAATCAATACTTAAACAGGGTTAATACTTTTAAAGGAAGAAATTACGTTAAAAGTTTTAAAAAAATTACTTTTTTTATCAATAAACGATACGAGCATTCAAAACCATTCTGACAAATAATCCCTGTCAGAATATTTAGATTCAAATATATTCAAACGTCTTCAATCCCAATGGACCAGACTGAATTGTATGAACTATATTAAAAAAAATTAACATATTGATATGGGTTACAGCGGACCTACGATTCAATATGATACAATCAATTTTAATCCATTTAAAATTAACAAATTTTTAAACAATTAAGCAGAATCAAGACGAATTTGCAAGCGAATACGTTGCCATAAGCTCTAATATAAAATTTTAAACATCAGAGACTTTACAATTAATCCATAATTTTAAGCTACTTAAATCAAACCAATCATGAAATAATGGAAGAAAGAGGGAGCAATATTTTTACAGTATTATTCTTTAAAAATTCTAGAATAAAAATGGCTTGTAATATATATATATATATATATATATATATATATATATATATATATATATATATATATAGTATTAGAAGAGGTCGAATTCTAGTCCAATGACAGTGAATATATAATATAATATAGCAGAGCGTTATTGTTGCCGCTGCATTATTCAATAACGGAAACTCATCCATCGAATGATTTTTATCAATGAGTTGCAAATTGGAGTTCGTGCGCAATGCGTGTATATATATATATATATATATATATATATATTGCATAGAAAATGGACGAGACGCACAATGAAAAACGTCAGACAGCATTCGTATTCGTACCATAAGGAAACTTTTAGAAGCCTCAATATCGAGTTTTAAATGTGGCTCGCGAAGAAAGATCGCGGTAAAAGGTACTGGAATTGTGGATTAATATATAAGTATATTTAACTTACAGTGTATATAATTTCGTTTTTTGTAACGTGCCTATTTTCCCTCAAATTTCGCACGAGTTAATAATATAGAAAATAGACTTTTGTTCTATGTGTTAATAAATTTTATATCATATTTAGATGAGGAAAGAAAATATTTTTGAAAATGCTATTCGTGTATTCTTAAACCATCAAAATTTAACAAGATAAATGTATACATATATATTTTTTATTAAACATGATAAATATATTTATTTTTATTCCTAAAAATTATAAAAAAAGCTTCAAAACAATCACCCCTTAACAATCTTTAATAATTATTATTACATTTAATATTTTAGTTATACCAATATATAAAATAAAAATTTTTATTGTTTTTACATAGAAAGCTAATATAAAAATACTCAACGGGTTTTCTTTTTAATATAATTTACTTTATATATATTCTTTCTATTAAGTTCACCATTTGCTGTTTACAATAGAAGATAAAATTATAAACCAGAATTTTTAAATAATATGTATGAAACAAATTATAAGGAAATTTTTATAAAAATGTATAATTTTTCAGACATAGTTCAAATCTAGCATCCAGTTGAAAATAAAACTGTACCTCGAATTTCCTTGTGCATATCTTAATTAACTTAATGTCTGGTAATCTTTAATCTATAGTTTTTGACTAGCCTATTATATATTATTCCTTTTTTACTTTGAATTTTTATATATATTCTTTCTTTATTTTTTATATTATAGTTCACCATTTGCTTAATCAAAATATTTTGTTCTACAATAGAACGATAAAATTATAAACCAGAATTTTTAAATAATATGTAATGAAACACAATTATTCAAGGAATATGTCTATTAGTAAAAATGTATAATTTACTCAGACAGTAGTTCAGAATCTTAGCATCCAGTTGAAAATAAAAACTGTACCTCGAATTTCCTTGTGCATATCTTAATTATAACATATGTTAATGCCTGGTAATCTTTAATCTATAGTTTTTAACTAACCTCATTAACTGTTTTTATTGATAAATGATGAAACTAAAAAATAAGTATTAAATCTGACACAGCTGACTTTTCGTACTACTTATATCGCCATCCAAACGTGAAGATCGGAAACTAAGTTCGCCTCCTAATATTTTTTTTCGAATACCAGGTATTGTTAAATATGTTTGCTGATTATTAGATACTTATCTTACATTTTAATATTTTAGACTGTTCTTTAAAACTTAATGATATTTTTGAAAAGTGTACAAAGAAAAAATCATAGGTAGTTCAACATTCTAACAATGTTAAACTATGATAGTAATTAATGCAGTTTTAAAATTTTATTTCTTCTTATAATTTGAAAATGGACGTATCGAAACGTTTTGGATAAGAATTTGTAATAAAAATAAAATAAGTAGTTAAATAATTAGTAGCTTATTACTTCGCTTACTTGTTACATATTATTCATGATATAGCAAACATTAAAATTAAGTTCTAATGAATAACAAGTTTCTCTTCTTCAAACTGCACGTACAAAACGTTTCTAAAAGCTCTATATTTATAAAAATAATAATAAAAACTAGATATATATTTCATCCGCAACTTAAAAAGTTCTATTTTCGATGACAATTAGGGCTTTACTTCAAAAGCAGAATGAAAAGAAACAGCCAAAGCCAGCGATAAATAATATTGTCTATCGCTGAATCTGGCTTTTTCCCACAATTCAGGCAATTGGTTCTTTCTCATCAAAAAAAATTTCTCATCTATTAAAGCCTGGAATGAAGAGAGCCAAGTTTGGGCACTTTCAGGTCAAATGAAGCGTACTCCAATAAGGACATTCTGCATCGACCGAAACAAGTGGTACCCAGAAAAGTCAATATCTGAGTTATAAGGCGGATGGGGTAGAATTTCCAATCCCCTACTTTCTAAATTATTGTTGATACAATAGTGAACGTTGGACTGTTCAGCATTAACATTATGAAAAAATCGACGTCTTGTGTCTGGTTTTTCTCGCCATGATTGTGTCCAACGCATCCATTATATTCGTCAGTATAGTTCATCGGCTGTTTAACCCTATTCCAGCAGTTCGAGTAGACCGCATCCTTCTGATCTTTCTTAATACAGAGCATTACCCTTTTGACTAAGATTTCGCTTTGGCTTCGATGATTTTGGTTCACTACACTTGACCCACGATACTTTAGACTTTGCACTTTAGACTATCGTAATAGATCTACTTTTTATCTCCATTGACAATTCAATACAAAAACAATTTCTTTTTGGGAGACTAAAGCAAATATTCGGAAGTCAAAAGACGATTTTCGTACCGCACCCAATTTATGAACTTTCGCATGAAGCTCATTGACTGTTATTGCGTTTGACATGAATCTTCATCTACGAATTGCTCCAGTTCTTCATCTTTATATTTTATGGCAGGTACGGAAGTCATTTGACTTCGACTTCAAGATCACCACTTTTCAAAAAGGAAAATCACTTTTTTCTCATTCTAACCTACAAATCGCACCTTCACCGCTTGATTCCGGTTCTCATGAGAAAAAATTAGTCCTTACCTAGTACGAAAAGGCTTTCTTATGAACCTCGTTACAACCCGCGGCTTCGCTTCGGGCCGCAAACCTCTCGTTTCGTAAATAAAGCCTTTCCGTATTCTGTAAGAAATGTATTATTTCCGCACACCGTGAGCAAAGTATGATTTTCTGCAGCTGTCTAGAGGGATCAAAATACTATTTATTCTCCCTAAGGAGGAAAAGTGTTTATGACCGCTTTCCGACCAATCAGAAAGCGAAATTTTACTTTTCCTTCCTCAGTCACATGTACTATTTACACATTCAAATATCTGCAATATATTCAGTGTGTGTGTGTGTGTGTGTGTGTGTGTGTTTGAGAGCAGACGATATTTTTCGGATGCATTTGTTTAAATTGAACCCATAAAGTAAAAATTCTTAAATATGGTGTTTTGGTGGCAAATAATTCAATATTTTCAACGCAAGAAAAAAGTTTTTTAAAGAAACTTATGTTAAATTTGGCAGATTAAATTTCATAGATAAGATTGTGAGATCTGTCGTTGTCAAAAAGAAGTACAGAGCATAGATGTTGATAGCATAGTAACCAATATGAACTTTTTATGTTCCAAACCCAATATATGTATATATTTAAAGTATTTGACAAACGTACAGTCGACAATCCAGCGATCCAATTCGTAGAAGCTATGAGCGCTCTCCTCGAGCTGCAGCTCGTTCCCGTGCGCGTCGTACTTAGGCCCCAGGAAGATCCTGACGATGGCCTTGGTCGCGCGCTCGCTGCTCACCCCGACCAGGTATCCGAAGGGCTTGTGATCCAGTCGCGGCTGGCGCACCTTCACGGTGACCGGCGGGCGGCAGTAGTAGTTCTGCTCCGGCTGGCGCGACGAGTCGTCGTCGAGCTCGAGTACGCGGGGATGATTCAGTGTCGATTCGAAGCTCGACAGGTGGGTCTCGAAGCGGTCGACGTGCACGTAATCAATGCGCACGCCGTCGAAGCCGAGCTCGTCGCGCTTATACGGGGGCAGGTTTCGCTTGAATCTGCGTAATAAAAAGCACATTTGATCCTACATAATGTACATTTTAAAAAAATTACAATGATTTTGAAAATTTATTGTTAAGTATATCTTTAATGCATGAAATCAGCTTGAATGTTTGTGCAAAATGTACAAATGTTCATTAGGACTTGAGTTATTGCAAATTTAATGAACAGAAGTTGCAAAATTACGTTCCGCAGTCACTATAGTAACCTTGTAATTTTAGTGCTAATGAACATTTTTTTCCTTTTAAACAACATATTTTGAAGCTTAATAATTTCTCTAGTGATATCAATTTTGATATTTTTCTCAAATATCATTTAAAAAAGATTGCAGCATTTGAAATGAATACAAAATCACAAAGAAGGAATTTTTTATTTGTTTATAAGACAATTTGGTCGGTTTTTTTCGAAGTTACAATAAGTTACAGAAAATTCTTCCTTACTTCATTATGAAAAATTTTTTATATGAAAACAGTTAATTAAAATTTGTACATAAAAATTATAAAATTTCAGAACATGTAAATTTCATTTTAATAACACAGCTCCGTTTCCATATATTTTTAAACAGTGAAGTTGTTAAGAAAATTTTTATGCAATTTTGTGTGCAAAAGGAAATCATTAGCTTAAATAACCCAATGGATATAAGTGTATTGAAAACACAGAAGTGTTCTACCTAATTTATGTAGATAAGTTATACGTGGGGACTTTGTGCAAAATATGGCAGCGCTTTCAGTTGACATTTTTCACAAACCAATTATGCTAATTGACTTATATAATATCAATTGACTTCCTGATATCGATGGAGAAATTATTCAGTTTCAACATAAGTTGTCTAAAAGTGAAAAATATTAACTATAACGAAAGTTACAAGGTCAATAATCAGTGCGGAACGTAATTTTACAACTTATGTTTATTAAATCTGAAATAACTCAAGTCCTAATGAACCTTTTTGCATTTTGAAAATCGATCTAATTTCTAAAAATAAATTTAAACGATGTAGGCCTTTTACTATAGCGTTTTGAACAATTAAATTGATAATAAAAATGTATTCAGTCTTCTCCCGGTACTGAGCGGAAGGATTCTGAAAGTATTCAGAAATAAATCTTGCTTGCTTTTATAAATTCTTTCGAAAAGATCGTAACGACTTGTTCTATGCCCAAAAGCTTTTTTCAATGTTTCAGAATGCTTTCATGATATTATTTAAAAAAATTTCATTCGTGCTCAGGATATGTTTCAATCGATATGGCCAAAATTTTCAAAGCTGTAAATTTTATAATTGTTTCGCAACGTTATTTATAATTATATCATAAATAACAATTTCTGAATATTATGTTGATGAATTAAGAGATAACAATCGAATCCATAATTTTCGCAAAGCGGTCGTCCATAAATTATATAACGCTGATCGAGAGATACAGAGGGTTATTATATCATTAAGCGTTACAGGTAGGTATAGCAGGATGTATCGCTAATATTACGTAATGATGAAAATCGAAAGATCATGAAATCCTAAAAAAAATGTTTGTGAAATTCATAAAATCTTATAAAAAATTTGCAAAACAAAGCTTTTACAGTCGTATTTGTCTTATAGTACACGCCGTTTCATACCGAAGCAATGAGGAAACAAATTTATATGTATATACATGAGAGATGGAAATGATAACGAAACGCCGTTAAACGATTGAAATAGAAGATCGAGACGAAATAAAAAATATAGAGAAGGAAGCAGTTTTTACAGAAAATAGTCCAATATCTATAACCTCTGATTTAAAAAGTTCTATCCAATGTTTTCATTGAAAAATATAATAAATGGATTCAATAAATCAATGTATTAAAAAATTATAAAATTCAAAATCGGTTGATTTATGTAAGTACTTAAAATATAAAATATATATTACTTAAAAAGAGGTAGCGACAGTACTATCGTGACGTATTTATCATAAAATGGGCAGGATAAACTATATCATGTATCATCATAAAGAAGAAAGGGTTAAAATTGTGAAATTGTGAAAATATTCCGTTATTTTATTTATGAACGAAGTCAAATCTGAAGTATCGGTTAAAAGATAATATGATATGGAATGGTTGGAAGTTTATAATTCTTATCTTATCCCTACAGCACAAAAGTTACATCTACAACAATAATTTTCAGTCTCTTGGCTTGATTCTTGAGGTCAAGACCATTTGAAGGACAAATTGACTTATGTAAATATATATATATATATATATATATATATATATATGCGTGTGTGTGTGTGTGTATGCATGTAAGCATGTATGTATGTAAGTATGTATGTATGTATGTATGTATGTATGTATGTATGTATGTATGTATGTATATATACGAGACACAGTCTCGGCTAAAACAGAAAACTGTCTTCTACCTTCATTCTTACGGGAGTGAACGCGCGCACCTTAAACCATAATCGACGATCTTCTTGCACATCCTGTAAAATCCGGGATCCCTGAGGCTCGTGAGCGACATCTCAAGGGCGCTCGGCGCCCCTCTGTGACTCCGTCGCGGGCTCGACGTCTCGGGCGCGAAGCCCAGCACCCGCCTGTACATCCGGTCCAGGGATCCGTAGAATTTGGCGTTGGGCGCGTCCGCGTTGCCCTCCAGGGTGTTGCAGAAGTCATTGAAAGCCGCCGTGGAGTCGGCCTGATCGTAAAGTTTCCGCGAGCGCGAGTCGGCCTGGAGCAGCTCGCCTAGGTCCAGTGCCTTGGAGATTCGAGCCTCGTAGTTCTTCGCTTTCTAAATGCGATTAAGAACGAAAATTAACGCTGCCAGAAATGTTGTTGTATTAAAAATGTATTTTATTAAACCAAGCTGATCGATATAGAATTAGTAGCTTCTTCGTATGATGACAATACCTATTCTGAAAGTTTTTTTTTATTCGTAAAAGAAACGTTATATCAATTCAGTGATGAAAATAACGAGCTTAGATTTTTCATTTCGTTCGTTCTACTTTTATGAACATCCGAAGGTTATATACGAGGTTCCCTTTAACTATATCTATTTGAGAGTGTCTCAAAGTTGCACGCGATAAGATTGTATTCGAATGGTTATCAGAAACACAATGATACAAAGAGCATTACGATTTGTAACTGTGACATTTAGTTCTGCAACCAATATGCAAAAAAAAAAAAAAAAATATTACGATACTAAGCCTATATTGACCGCAAAGTTACTAATCTCTTCTTCATCTCTTTGGAATTTTGAATAACAGATGTGGCAGAACGATATTATAACTTTCCACGCGCATGAGATTATGACCGTCGGGTTCTCGTAACTCTGGCCACAAAAAAAAAAAGAAACAAAAAAAAAAATTACCTCAACAAAAGCGTATTTGAAACTAGGCACGTGAGCTCTGCTTTCTCTGCTGGGGAATAGTAAGCCATTGAAGTGAACCATGCTGGGATGATAGCCGGTGATAATCGGCCGGTCCCAATTGATATCCTCCAAATCGCCGAGACCGTGGGACAGTCGTTCCAGCCTGTACCTGTTCAGCAGCATTTTATGAACATGATAATAGAGCTCTCCACGTATTCTTTTCTTCACTTTACAGTCGTCGCTGCTCATCCAGAATGGAAAGCTGGTCGTGTAATGGAAGTAAAATTCATTCAGTCCCACGTCTTTCAAGAAATAGCTCAATTTACTCTCGTCGCCCTGCTCATCTGTGTATAACTGGCCAGTACTGTTCGCCTCGATTACGTATTGTCCGTTAACACCTCGAGAAAATTATTAAGGTACATGTATAATATCGGCGATGGACATGAGTCATTTTTCCATTGTAATTTATTAAGAAATGGAACGAAAGGTACTAATTAGTATCTGCTTGATTTTTAGAAAAATACTTTTTACTACATTTTTTAAATTATCTGTTCCGAATTATATTTTAGAATTATTCATAATTCAATCTAAACATGTAATTATTAATAAATTTCTTGATTATTTTAACAAATGTCATCGAAAGCACAGTAAATATTCAGTCGATGAAACTCATCATATTAAATTTGTTATTAATACAATATATTCTCAAGTAGGTCATTTAATCAATTTTTTTTTTCAAATAATAGTAAGTTAAGATAAACTATCAGAAAATAAAATCATAATATAAACGTGATATATTTTAAAGGATCTATGGATGTTTTTAGCTTAAGGCCGCCGAAAAATGCCTGGAGGCGCAACAAAATTTTACCCGTATTATTTGTCATCAAATTTGCTTGAAAATCAATGTTTAGACGTTAATAATCTATAATGTTTTTAATTCTGTAATGAGGTGTACAATATTTTCCAATCAATAATGATAAAAGTTACTTTAGTTGACCAGATAAAGCATAAATCAAGCTAAGAACAAACTAAAATAATGGAAGTGAATGTTTTTCTTTAATTTAGAAAATATCTGCACTGTAAAGATTAAAGGGATACATAGCCTATACTAAGATCATGCTTCTACAAAGACGATAGATTCTGCAAAAAAAAAAAAAAAAACAGTAATATTTCCAGACGCCAAACGGCGCACTCGCGTGTGCTATAGATAATACCATTTATACCATTATACCATTTTAACTATACAGGCGAATACAGGCTTTTCAAAAGGTTTACAAAAAAAAAAAAAAAAAAAAAAAAAGAAGAAAGAAACAACAAACGACATAATTACCCGACAGTTCTCCCGCCTTGGCGCGATAACCTCGCACGATCACGTCCGTGTCGAAGAAGTAATGGGGCAGGATCTCGTGGAGGTGGGGCGCGCGCAGGTGCCCCGCGTCCGGGCGCATCGCCAGCGCTGCGGCGAACGCCTGCAGCCAAGCGATCTCGTTCGCGCTCGAGCCCGTCCAGGTGGCCATGGCCGCGAAGTCCTCGAAGCCCCTGGCGCTCCTGAACACGGCGAGGAGAGCGCCGACCGCGCGCGCGTCCTCCTCGCGGAACGTGGCGAGGGCCCGGCCCCGCGGCGGGCTCTCGGCGAGGAAGCTGGCCTCGAACTCCTTCCCGAGGGTCTTTAATATGGACATAAATATATATATATATATATACATATAGTAGTTCGGTTAACGGCACATTGTAGCTTATTACGTGTGCATAGGCTTTAGAATTCATTGTGCATGTTATGTAAGATTGATTTTCATTGCGGGTGTGCAAAGATGAGAATGGTCGTTTACTTACTTGATTCTCGCAAGCCGACGCGACATCTTCGAGCTTGTAATTCTTGACGCGCTCGAAAACTTCCGGATGATTCTTCGGCGCGTCCTTCGTCTGCCACAGCAGCTGAAATATCAATTCTTGCTTTTGCAAAAATTCCAGTTCTTTCGAATGAATCCCAAGGCCGAGCGAATATCTGACAACGACTAATATCACTAGAAAAAACAGCTTGAACCGCTTCATTTTACGTAGCGGTAAAATATATATATACACATGTATATAAATATATATAAATATAGATTTTTTTAGTGCTTTTTAAACAACATGTGTAGCGCTTCTAAAACGAGCAGCAATTTTTTGAAGTTCGTGCAACCAAGAGTGCTAGTACTGATTTGGCCAATACTTGGGGATGTCATGAATAGTGGGTCATTATCGGAACTTATCGTTGAACTTTTATAATCTTGCAAAAACAGAAATACAAGAATGAACTTTTATCGAACGGCTGTGACAAAAACTGCATTATATATATATATATATATATATATATTTTTTTTTAAAATATTTAACCAATAGCCGAACGTATTCATTATATTATAAAATTCTGAATTTTGATTAACAGATCGTTATAAGATATCCTGGATTTCGTGAAATTTTATATTTGTTCAGAATAAAGAGTCTAAGAAAAGTTGATTTCCATAAATCATTTTAAAAGATAATTCCTGATTTGATTCTAATTTTTTTATCTAAGTCCAATTTTGCAACATCGAAATTCAGTTTTTTTTTTTTTTTTTGTAAAATAATAAATGACTTGCATTGTACAAACCAATTAATCAAAATTTACGAGAATTAGTCTTCCATCGTACGAGTGGAGTTATCTCAGTTTTTTTAGTCACAATCTCTGCACTCGACTTGAAATTTTTAAAAGGAAGCAAGTAATTGAACTCTTAGAAGCAACCTTCATACTGAGTTCAAACGTAAATCAATGAAGAAAAAATGTCTTTTTCGAAATTTTTATGAACGAATCAGCTTCATACCTCGGATTTGTGTTTAAATACGGCACATATATAATTTTTTAGTTTAAATAATAACTTTTTTAAGTGCTGAAAATTAATATTTTTAATGATATTAATTGAAGCTTATTCATCATTAACTTTAATAAAATCCTCTTATTATATTGTAATCAATAACGAGGCAGAGGGAGCCGAGGAATCCTGGGAAGCATGATCTTGCAATATCTCCCGTAAGTGAATTGTTCTCGTAATTAAAATAACAAATAACCTTGTTTTAATTGAGAAAGAGGTAAGAGTCTGTAAGGAGAAACAGAACCGGTGGTTGTGAAGAATGACGAAGCGATTCCAATTCCAATTTGTACAGTTTTACCAGTCATCTGTATTATACGTGTGTGGTCTTTAGCGTTATCATACAATAAGATAGAGAAGTCGACTTGTTGGTCAATGTAGACTACTTCTTGTTTTTTTTTCTTTTTTTTGTTTTTGTTTCTCGTACGTCTTCTAATCAATTTCGTCAAGTCGACGGCGCGGCGGCGCTTTTGTTATTGTTGGCGTGCTCGTATACAGTCGTAACGGATCACACCTGTATTAAACGATCGAACATTCAGCAGCTTTCGGGATATTTCTGGCAATTGGCCATTTGCTTCTTTTGTTTTTTTTTTTTTTTGATTGGATCTAATTATGAAAATTTAAATAAACAGATTCTCAGATTTATCACGAATAAGCGGGATTAAGCAAGCATCCAAATACTTTTGTTTTTGCGTACGCCTTTTTTTTTCATCCCATTCACGTGGAACGCGCACTTATCCAAATTTTTTTACCGATCTGAGATAAATGAATTAATATATTGTTTGTTTACTAATACCGGACTTAAATGATAATTCGCAGGCATTGTGACATGGGGCCAATCTCATTAAATGATCTTGAGTGCATCGTTTTTTATTTTATCACGTTTGTATTATTTTACACCCTATTTATACGGTCAGTTGGGTAGTAGGAAAACACTCGAATAGTAATTCCAGGCGAAGATTGATACTTCATAATGTAATAGCAAACGAATGTCTGATTATTCGATTTTTAATGAAATTAACTTTTTTAATTAATAATTTTCGTGCTCTTTAGAGCGTGCTGTCGTTTCTTCTAACTGTTGAGGAATATATAACTTCCTAATGAGCCAAAGCTAATAGAACGCCAAGACATTAAGTTACTATATAGTCATAAATTGATAAAGTTAATAATATTTTCCATCAGAAAATTCGTGCTTGACAGCCTTGCAATTATGGATCGAGAGGCTCTTAAGAATGAGATGTCAATGCTCTATGATATATCGATTTTGTGCTGACAAACCAGTAGTTTTATAAATGACATTTTTTTTCCTCAATCACTGCTGTTTTTTCCTTATATTGATTGTTTTAAAAGAACGTGAATTCAAATTTCCCGTATATGCGTAATGAAACTGCGCCGCAGATTTCTCTTTCTGGATACATACGATAATATTCTATGGTAATATCTCCCTTGAGTGAAAAACAAGAATCGATGGATTTTAACGCCATTCTGTCATTGTTAGACTTAACATACGTTCAAGTTGCACCACTGTAATCTAGACTCTAATCTCTAAATTATTGATGAATATATATATATATATATATATATATATATATATATATATATATATATATATAATTTGACACGGTGATTATTGTAATCGCAACAATTACGTTATCAGTTTTTTTTGTTGAAGTGTGCTATAGTTGGATAATGCTAATAATATAAATGTATCCTTCATTTAAGCGTAATTTATTTATAGAGTTCGATTTAAAGTTAAGACTACGTATAGTGATTTTTTGAAGGGATGATTTTTTTTTTATAATTATAGACCTGGTCTGTTATTAAATTATTTATAATGTAATATTATTATTTAATTGGCGGAACAAATGAGCCAAGCTATTGATTCATACAATTCAATTAACTGCCTCGGACAACTAGGTGGTATATATAACATGTTTCATAGAAGCACTTGTTTACAGCCGCGGGGATGACCAAAGGTAGTAAAAACGATGCTTCGGGAAACAGCATTTTCTTTGAGATTTCCTTTTGCAATGAAAAATAACGCGAAGCGAAAATTTTCGTAAGACTGTTTCTTCCAAAAGACGTTGGCAAAATGGACGGATGGTCATGATTATGAAGGAAGGTATTGTACAAATGAGAAGATACGATAAAACGATGCGCAAAATCTCAAAAGTATTGAGTCTTGACGATTAGAAAGTAAGTTAATTTTGTAGGCAGCGAAATTCATTAGGATTCAATGGGATTGCAAGAGCTAGAGCGTGTAGCGAAGTTTTATACGCGGCTTCCAGTTGGTCCAAGGGGACAGAATTCGTTTCCAGCTGAAATGCGCTCGTCACTTTATGTTGACGTTTAGACATTAGAATATTTTTTTCACCCTTGCGTATTTCGAACGATGAGGTACGGCCCTTTGCGGTTTTCTTCGATCGCTGAGAATTATCGTTTTGGGGGCAAATTTTTTGCGCGTCTTAAAACTACATCAGCGTTCAAACCCATACCACCTGCGTTCATTTATTGGAAACAACAAGTTTCGTTAAGTATATTATAATAGAAAAACAAAATTTTTAGGTAACGATAGCAGTGCAAAAACATCGTGTTCAATTTTTTTTTTTTTTTTTTATAATCATAATCAAACTTTTCGTTAATTTTGTAATTTCATAAAGTAAAATTCTCAAATACAGAAGAACATTTTTTAATAGACTAGCAACGATGACGATAAAGAAAATTAATTTTTGACAAGAATTCCTGTTCTGATAAATGGCTATTGCAGACTCTAAGTGTTCTTCACCAAAAGCTCGCAGACAAATTCCAAAATTAACGAGGACAAATCCAATTTTCCGTTACATGCAAAGAAAAAAATTTCAAAAATACCGACAGGTCTGCGAAAAATCTTATATGCACATTTTGCCCTAAGTCGCAGACTGAGCCTAACCAGCAAGACGACGACAGGTGACCCGTTTTAATCGATATTCGCGACCAAACCGGTTTCAATGCACAGCACCAATCAAATAATAACCACGGTTTCGCACACACTGTCAATCCTTAACAGAGGACCGAACACTTTACGGCCTATAAACAAATAAATAAATAAATAAATAAATATATATATATATATATATATATATATATATATACATATATAAGAATACAATGTTAAACGGAAAATTGGGCATATAATTTGAATAAGCGCGCCGGGACCAGTATTATCCACATGCGTCAATGTGGGAGATTGGGATCGTATGCGCGCGAACTATTTTCCCCAAACAAACCATAGAACGATTTATGAGTGATGAAATATTAAATAATTCTATTTGGCGCAAATATATATATATATATATATATATATATATATATATATATATATATAAGATGGTCTAGTATTGTGAAATGCGTATATAATTGACGTAATATACATACAGGCCCGATAAGATAAGCCCATAAGGAAACTCTCGCCGATATTCTAAACGAAGCTGATCGAGTCGTTGTTTCATATTTTGATATTATATATATATATATATATATATATATATATATATACACATATACATATACATATATGTAATTATATATTCACGATCCAGCCGCGGTGGCGCAATAAATGAAGCACCAATTTTAAATCGCTCGTGTATATTTTCTCTTTTCTCTCTCTCTCTCTCTCTCTCTCTCTCTCTCTCGCTCTCTTTTCGCCCGTTCGCGTTCGTTGGGCCATTGTGGAATCGCGCGCGCGCTGTATTATTTAAAAAGCAAGGCCGAAAATTTACTCGCGCGCACACGCCCGCGTGCGGGCACTGACTCATTATAATCGAAAAAGAAATGCGTACGTGCGTACTCGCTTATATATATATATATATATATATATATATATATATATATATATATATATATACACAAAAACGGGCGCGCGTGGACCTCGTCGTTTTGCGGGCGGCGACGCGAGCACTGGCTTCTAGGAAAAAAGAGCCGGGAGGATTTATGGTGTATTATAATGTGAAAATGTGTAATAAAAGATAATGTTAAAGAGAGCGTGTGTTACGGGTAAAAATTCAAAGCACACAGCGCACAATTGGCGCCTCTGTATAATCGAAGAATGTAAAATAATTCATTGCGCAGAATTTGATATTTCAAAATGATGTATTCGAAGAAAGCTCTAAAGTGAAGACAGAGTTTTTCGCGCAATTTAGGCTATATATTAAAAAAAAATTTTAATTTTTTTAAATAAAATTAAGTATTTAATGTAGACGTAGCTATTGCATTAAATCATATGCTTGGATTGAATTGACTGCACGAGATTTTTCTATCCTTTATTTTTAATCCACGCAAATCTATTTAACCTCACGAAGAACCAACGATAAATTTTCGATTATATATTATTAAAATTCGTATACTTAAATACACAATTTTCAAAGTACAGAATATTTGTAGAGGATAAAATTACAGCATTAATGACAAAAAATTTCAAAGTCTCGGCAAATAAAATTCCAGGTTCAAGATAATATATCGAGCAGAGTTGCAGAAGAACAACGGCACTTTCGCCACGTCTGACCAAACTCGGCGCGTATCTACTCGCGGAGGTTGCGCTTAGACGACGCTTATTAGGATCATTATTCCCCGTGCCTTGGCATATCCTGTCTTAATCATAATCGTATACTAGTAGGAGTGTGTGTACGTATTGCATCTGTAGATGTATGTTCCTTACTATTACGAATTTTGCGCAGGGTTGTTCTTACATAATGATTTACGAAGAATGTGTAATGTGCATTGGTTATACATGGTGGTACTGTATAATTTAACAATGTTAAACAATATTTTATTAAATAAAGTATTATATTGATTAATTTAAAAAATGATGCATCGATGTTTTATAATAATTATTATTAATTCTACAACAATTTAAATTAAAAATGGACTCCTTCGGCGTTAAATAATATTTTGAATTTTGTAAATACATTTAATTAATGTATAGTAATTACATAATATTTATAATTACATAATCATATTGTCATTAATCTAATGAAGTTGTGATTCGTTTACTTTTAATTTGTAAAAATTTGTACATAATACTTTAAAAACCAAAGAAGAATGGGTATCTATAGTGTCAAGTAAATGCATAGGATGAATGAATTTGATCCACGAAATTAAAAATTTTATTATTCCACTGACAATTATTCGTACATTCACATTGATTTTCTTCTCGATAACCAAGAGATTTTCCTATATTAACAAAACCAAGCGTCAATTAAGGGATAAGTATATAAATAAATCTGATGCATTGAGAGTACCTGGGCGTCGCTTGAATTCATCGTGAATTTTATCGGCGAAATTTCACTTTTACCAACGATTTTTTAAAAATGAAGTTTACTTTAAAAACGAAGCCAGGAATTTAGATTTCCGACCGCCACTGAGCTGCAACTCTGCTCCGATATAAAGAGACAGATAGATTAACGAAATATATAGCTATTGGGATTGGGACGATTGAAGATTCTTATAAAACTCCAATTATTTGAAAAACAATATTGAGTCGAGTCAATAATCGAACTTAGTTCCAGTAATTGGATCTTTATTCTTTATTATTTCAGCAGCCATCTAATTATATTTCGGCTAAAAATATTAAAATAATTATAGAAGAAAAATTTTAGGGTGTTATATATATAATATGTATATTGTATATATTTATATATATATATATATATATATATATATATATATATATATATATTGTAGTGTACGTAAATAATTGTACTTTGTTCTTCAATTCTGAGATTTCTTTAAATTCCAATTATTCTCTCTATGTACTATATCTGATGGAGATATCGATTTCGAGCCGTTTAAATATCCGATTTTCTGATTGATAAATCAATTAATTTTATTTAGAACGCAAATTATTAAAAAGCTTCTCTGTGTTTACATGTATTATTGACATAACTTCGATTGTTATTCTTTTTTTTTCTTTTCTTTGGCAGCTACGTAATTAGATAAATCATTGATTTTTTGCGTCTTTATAATATCCTCCTAAGATTTTTTCGATGAATCTCTCACTTTGCTCGCTTACATTTTTTCGGATGTTTTATCCGCCGAAAGGGGTTTTCAATAAGGAAAACTTTCAACAAAATTCTTACGTGATCTTATTTCTCTGTGTTATAATATCGTAGGTATGAGCATAGAAAGAGAGAGAGAGAGAGAGAGAGAGAGTGAGTGAGTGGGGAGGGCGGTGGGGTAAGGGAGGGAGAGATCTAGAATTTAAAATGGCCATATCAGTCGGAGAGATAAAACTGTGTCAATGTTTTAAGCATATCAATGTCCCGATAATAAAAAGAAGAAGGAAAACCCGGAGAACAAGTGAGAAGCGCTTATGCGAGAAATGTTTTATGACTCTGACGCACTCCCGCAGTCATTCGGCCGTGCCTAATGAAGTGGAGTCGCGATTTTTAGCCTCTCGCGCGCGCTTCTCCGCCTTATACGTTGAATCGAAACCGGCAGATGAGGCGGTCCCCGTCGTCTGGCACACGGGAACGTTCAATGCAATTTGCATACACGTGCGCGCGCGCGCGCACTTATGAACAATTTTTACGCGCGCCGTTCCCCCGTTCCGCCGGTTTTTCAGAGCTTGCCGCGACACTCCCGTGTAATTTATCGATCGACAGATCTCTCCTCTCCCTCCCTCCCCCTCCCCACTCTTCAGCAGCCGCCGTCCAAGTTGGATGGAGCAAAAATCGGAAGTCCTATATATATATATATATATATATATATATATATATATATATATATATATATATTTATATATATATGATGCATGTATGTACATACATGCGTACATATTCATGTATAATGTATATCGAGTTCCGTGTCCAAGCAGGCGGGGAGGAAGAAAAAAGAGACGGGGAGAGAGGAAAAAAAAGAGAGAAGAAAGAGAAAGAACACCGGAGAGCGCGATCGCGAGAGTGTGTATATAACACGGAGTAGGGGGCAAGACAGGGAGAGGGAGGTAGAGAGAGAGAGAGAGAGAGAGAGACGAGAGAGGCGAGAGCGAAGGCACGAAAGCCTTCGGCCGCGGCGAACGATAAAAATGATAGATATAAAATGGCGCGTCCTTCCCGATGATCCAGTATAGCCGCGACTATCGCGATCTGCGGGAGGAACGCGCGCGCGCACGCCAAATGCGCCGGAAATTCAACCCCTTTGGGACGTGAAAAGAGGCCCGCTTGGAAATAAGTTAAAGCGACAGATAAACAATCTAAACACTTGCAATTGGAGCGAGAGATACGACGATGCCACTGAATATCGTCATGTGAGTGCGCTGTGTGTGCACGCGCGCGTTGTTTGTGCCTGTGTGTGTGTGTGCGCGCCTGTGATTTATCCCCTGTATACATTAGGTGGTATATATATGCACACCTTTTACGATCACCCTTTCGACGGAGGTGGGAGAGGGCGCGGGAAAGTACAAATTCAAACCATACTCATGTATTACGTCGCGTTCGATATATACGTCGGCGTTTCTTGTATTATATAGATAGATTTATATGTATTTGGTTAATTCGGAAGCGCGTGTCAAGTTCCGAGTTTATTGTGCAACGGCTCTGACTTTTGGTGCAATGTGCGTCGGTCATTCTGTTGTTCGTGCCGAGGAAAACATTTATGCAATATCTCGGGGTTTGGCTCTGCCTCACCCCTCCTGTGGGTCCAATATACACACGCGTGTATATATATATATCTAATTTTACGATATCTTATCTGAGGTTTCTTGTGGTATTTTTTCTTTGAAATTGAAAAATCAGATGTATGTGTTTTCGGGAAAGACTCCTACGTTTACTATAACCTTCTATCATTGCTAGTTTGTAGATTGATAAAAATTGATGGATGAAAAAAAAAGAAGCGAGTGTTACAATTACTTTTTTTACTCGATATGGTATTGAAAAATAATTAATCTAGTTTCTGATAGAGTAGAACGTGTCGTCGACATATCGAAAACTTTGATGACGCAGAGCATTTTTTATAAAATATAAAAATTGTGAATTTTAAAAGTAATTCTTTCGTGTTTTAATTAGTTTTTGTCTAATTTCCTTTTTTTAAATTTTAATCTGACGCAGGGATAAAAATTCTGTAATAAAAATTCTAGAATCGTATTTTGATTTCAGTCTATGAAAAACTAGCGTGCTTTTCAGAATTTTATAAGCGACAATTGGAAAACTTAACATTCGTCAGAATTTTTTTTAGCTTTTTACACAGTTTGCGATCAAATGAAATTTGTAAATTTTAACTAGCAATTTTTTTGCGTTGATTTAAATCCCGTAAACATTGCGCTTTAATGATAAAATATAAAATTATTTTTCAATAGTGCGAGGAAAAAAAATTATTTTTTTCATCACTCCCTGTTCCTTGGATCGATCGATTTCCCATAAATAATTGGGAGATTATTTCTTGTTTTCACACTAATATTTCGAGTATAAAATATTATCAATCGAATTTATATTGTATCAGAACTCGTAAGAGATCGATCAACGTGTTAATCGTCTTGCGTTGTTAATTAAGTAAATATTTACGTTTTTCGTAAAGTCCGCGCATTGGGAGGAAAAATAAGTATTCTGAATCTCAGCTCCTTTAATTGGAAACTGCGTGCGCGATATTAACAATAATCGACAGAAATACATTTATTTTCTTACTCAATCGCATATATGCGTGCAATTTTAAGCATCTTCTTTTGTTTCTTCTTCCTTTCTTTTCTGGCTCGCTCTTTTTTTTTATTATTGTTATTTTATCACAATTAAAGCAACTCATCATGCGGTACCGATGCATATACGCACTTTTTTTGCAAATAGACTCCCAATCGTTTATCATTCCCTCGATTTACGTCTCAATTAATGCGTTTCTTGCGAGTTTTTTTCCCAAGCCTATATACATACGTATATAGGTACATATACGTACATACATACATACATAGATACATACATACATACATACATACATGACACTCGATCGCTTGCGCATAAAAACCACGCGCGGCAGATTCTCTTTTTAAATATCGACGCACAACAATAAATCGAACGAGGGATTTAGTGCTACGCAAAAATATGCCGGAACGCGCGCGAGCTCCTGCTGTTCGTACGATAAATTTTGAATCGTCTATGTAAGATTGTTATTTTTTCTTCGTCCAACGATTAAATTAGATTATATATTCTAAAACTTGCGATCGAGTGCAATATATCTCGCGGGTGATCCGTCGGAGGAGAGAGAGAGAGAGAGAGAGAGAGAGAGAGAGAGAGAGAGAGAGAGTGAGTGAGTGAGTGTGAGCGCGTGTGTGTTTTCTCTCTGAATAAAAAAAAAAAAGCCCCCCGCCCCCCGCGCGCGACGAAGACGCACGCTCACATTATAATCGATGTTTCAGAATTTTTGGCGCAATAGCAGCGCTCGCTTGCGCAAGCCCCGGGCGCCGCGCAATCGACGACGCGGCCGATGACGACAGAAGGTGGAGCCTCCTCGGGGCGGCCAAGTCGCTCGACGAGCGATCGGCGCCCCTTTACTACGTCTCCTATGACCTTTACGAGGGCGCCTGCACCGAGGACTACTGCAGCGACGTCGGTAGGTCGTCGCGCGTCACCGCCCCGCGATGTGTATCTATATATGCGTATATATTATGTATAGCCACATATATATGTATATATACATATACCTATAGAAAGCAAGATACAGATCTATAGAAAGTAATAACGTTATCGGTCTCCCTTTCCCAAATTGGGGCGACACCGTATGCGCATATATATATACACACACTAAGATATGATAGTTTTTTTAGTTTTCAATAATTTTCATGTAGAGCTTGGCTAGTAGATAAAATTATTTCTAAATACATAATTATTCCAATATTTAATTGAATTAAGTAGATATTTAATTCGCCGTTTTAACAAAATCTTTATTGTACATATTTAAATATAATATTTGAACATAAACTTGTAAATAATCACATAGATATTTCGTTGCTACAATGCATTAATATAATAAATAATGGTATATTAGGAAAATTGGATACACTTTTTTAATTTTCATAAAATAACATTTTTTATTAAATTAATTATTACACATGTTTAACTGAGTGTGCAATGAGTAATCAAATAAAAAAATTTAATAAGATTTGAAGAAAATATGTTTTAATGAAATATATTTATATGATGTTGAAGGTACTTAAATTCACTGCAGATTGTAGAATTGTCTTTCAATCAATAAATATAAATTACAGTTCATTAATATACTTAAATTACTACAAGTAACTATACAGTATAACTTATAATTATAATTTATTAGAAATTCTAAAGAAAATTATAAGAAAACTATTAGAAGAATATTAGCAATACTAATAATTAAAAAAAACAGAATGCTATTTATTTTTAATTATTTAAATTTTTTAATGTTACTCAACGACGTTCCAGTTACGCTTGCAACTATTGTTGATAATCATCGTCGGAGCTCTCTATGACGCGTATGGGGTGTAACTCGCCAACGTCTAAACATAGTTTCATTATACCGAGAAATCTCAATTATTGCGCAAAAATGCCCCTTGATTATTTTTTCAAAACTTCGTCCCTCTTGAAAATTAGATGTTCGTAGTATAATGAAAAAAATTCACAGTAATTTGCCATACATATTTTTTAATAAAATGAAATTTAATATATTATGTATTGAACGAAAATTGCCGAATGTATGGCAAATTTCATTTCTTCTTCTTAAACGTTGAGATATATAATAAAAATTTACTTAATTCATATAATATTTTCTCGTTTTCTAAATAAAATCTTGAAGTTCAAATATATTTTATTATTATCATTGGAATAATTATATTTATATATGTATATATATATATGTATAAAATTTAATTTCATGTAGCTAATATTTACAACTAGAAAAAAAATTTCTTCATTGTAAAATGATTATAATTACTTGCAAATCTCTTTTACCGCAAATTTATAGATTCTTTAGCGATTAAAAAACATTTTCTTTTTTAATATTGCAAGAAATTGAATACATTCATATGTAAGATACATTCATCTCGCTTTATTTAAATTCTTTTATGTCAAAGACATGTATTCAACGTATAAATGCAGATTTTTCTAATTATGAGAAAATTATCTGTAAAAAGTGGCAAAAAACGATTTCTTATTAAATAATGAGATATTGCTTTGATGATTTGATTAATTAATTAAAATTTCCCATAAACAGAATCAAATTCGAATGATTTTCTCGTGTTTTATAATCTCAAACCCGAAAATTGCGGCTGCAAAAATTCTCAAAGATTCAATTTTTCGTTACACAGCCGAATTGTTCCTGAAGAACGTGAAGAAGTCCGTGAATCCTTGCGATGACTTTTACGGCTACTCCTGCGCCACCAAGGATAGGAAGGCGCGCCCCATGACGGCCGAAATGCAAGGTATGTACATTTATATAGGAGATTTCTATTGGCTTCGTGCGAATTCGGTAGCACCATCTGGTGGTTTGTAAAAAATACAAAAATCCACGAACAATCATATTGAATAGGAAATTCGAGTACAAAAATTATAAGAATGCATCGAATTTCGTACTAATTTTAATTCGTTGTAATTCTATAGGTATATAGAAAATTTCTTGATTGCCTAAGCACAAAGAAAAAAAAAACGTAAACAAATGCATTCGCGTACAATTAACATGATTTTTCGTCTTATTGGATACTTAGAACAGTTTTCTTGTCATATGCTTCACCAATTATTTTATTCTACTTATATAGCAATGGAAGACGGTTTGAAAAAATTGCACATTTACACGCCCACGAGCGCGTCCTCTGATTTTTGTATCGCCTCCGATCGGACGCTCGAGGCGAACGATGCACAAACGATTCTACTCTCGACGCGTATAAACATATCTGAAAGCGTTTTTCCATTACTTTTCATTAAAATATCAACGGGAAAGAAATTTGTTTCAGCAATTTAGAACAAATTAAATGCAACTCAAAATACAATTTAGACGATTATTCCGTCTATCACGATCAATGAAAAACTTATTCGTCGGGCTTGCTTTAACTTAACTTAACTTCAGGCCGTGACGTCGTATCTTCAATTAGATTTGAACGATATTGGAGAACGATTTGATCTCTTTAAACTGTAACAATTTATATTCGTATATAATTGCTAATCATTAAAATTGCCTTGAGGAATTTAATTCGCGCCGTCACCGGTGGAAACGCGAAAGCGGAAGTTCATCTACACCGTTATCAATAGGATCTTTACACTCGTCTTCTTATAATCTTACTTTCAGAAACTTTTCTGTCACAACCTCGTTACAGCTCCCTATAACCTCATACACGTGAACTTCCTCTTTCGCCGCTGACGTCACGCGCGCAATGTCTATTCGAAAGAGGGATTTTTGAATTTTAGCATCTAAAGGGAGAAGCGAACAAGAAGACGAAGAAGAAGGAGGAGAATTCAATTAAAAAGATTAGCAGCGCTGGAAAAAAGAAACTATCGATCCGAGCTTTACTTATTACATCGTGAACAATCGATTATAAATAGAATCGGAGAAGCAGTTGCGCTTCCCTATTCTTCTAACTCGCGGGAACGATCGAACGTTCGTTTTTTATATACACAAACACACATAAGTGTGATGTTATATACCTTCATTTTTTTGTCCTTGTGCTTTATGCGCGAATGATATTTCAGTTGAAGTCGAATATTAACTTAAAGAAGCGACCGTGTAATAGCCGAGCGCGCGCGCACGTATACACATAGATGTATATGAAAAAAAAAAAAGAACCGAGAGGGAACTATAACGTTTTATGAGGCCGGGATGATGTCTCAATGAGAAAACGATATATAACGGCTGAGCATTTGCAAATCCACACACACTTTTATATATATATATAGTTGAGTAAAATCGTCCATGAGCCTATATGGTATTAGTTAAATAGTTAAACGGTTATTATTTAACTATCAGTGCGAGCAGTTTTTTTTATTGCTTAATACATACATACATACATATATATATATATATATATATATATATATATGCGCGCACTGACATCTAAGTGTTTCATTCGATCTTATTGAGCGAAATTTGTGTTTAATCGTTTTTTTTTTTTTTTTTTTTTTTTTTTTTTTTAATGCTCTCGGCATACAGAAATATTGGAGGAGCGGCCGTCGAGCGACAAGGAGAAATGAAATCGCTGACACTGGAGAAGAAGTTCTATCGCAGCTGCATGGAGCAACGTGAGTGTATTAAAATTCTAACCCATACCACCCCTCAACCGTCAAAGCGCCTTTTCTCTCTCTCTCTCTCTCTCTCTCTCTCTCTTCTCTTCCTGTATATCAGTTGCGTTCGATTGACTTATATATATACATGAACCCGACGTGATTGCAACGTGAAATTGCTACCCCGTGCGGTATTTTCGCGTATACGCGAGCCCGGCAAGTTATTTAATTACGAGAACATCCGACGGTCGCATCTGATGTGTCCCCTACTTTTGATTATCAATGGAAATAATGTTTATTTAATCGTTACTATTTCTTGGTAATTAAAGACCATTCGCATTTTAAACATTATTCTGCATTCGTGCAGGAAGATAGCCGTAATTAATTATTACTTTCAATTGGTAGAGAAAGATATTTTTCATTCGCAATTACTTTTAATTCTTAATTAAATACCATTTGGATGAACCGTTACTTTTCGTTATTAATGGAAAATAATCTTAATTTAACATTATTTTTAACTAGGATTAGTAGAGAACTTCGATTAACCCTCACCTAATGAAAGTCCATTTTAATTAACTATTACGTTTAATTGGTAAAGAAAGATACGTTTAATTAGCAATTATTTTGGCATTGAACGGAAGAAAATTTGAGTTGTCCATTACTTTGTATTTATAGTTTTTAATTTGATTACTTTTATCGATTCGCTTTTATATATCCATTACGTTTAATTCGCATTTACAGACCATTTGATTGAACCATTACTTTTCATTAATCTTTAGAGGGCCCGGTATAAATGCAAAAAGTAAATATTATAAATCCCGGTATAAGTGGGAAAAAAAAAAAAATTTTCGTCAAGTTGATCCCTATCTTGAATCGGTCATTTTGAATTTTGCAAGTTTGATTGCAGAATCGTAATCAGCAACCTCAAAAAACCCTAGGGAAACATTTTTAAGGCTCAGGAAATCTTCTAAACGTTTTTTACGAAAAAGAAAAAAATCGCCACGCCTGGAGGCGCCACGCTCCGATCTGCCAAAGTCTTGGCTTTAGTTTAGTCTTTCGTGCACGGTCTAAACACACTTTTTTATAGAAAAAACAGAGCTTATAAAATTTCTGAAATCCCGACACTTTAAAGATTAATCGTGAACAACAATATTAATTCAAAATTATTTTTAATAGAATTAGAAAAGAATTTTTATAAACCTTTGCTTAATAAAAGACAATTTAAATTAACTATTAATTTTAATCAGTAACACAAGAGAATTTTTATTAATCAGTAGTTTTAATTAGAAATGGCAGAGACTTTTAATTAATTATAAGTTTGGATGAATAATGATAGAGAACTCCCATTAAGAATTACATTTAATTAATAATTTCCTTACTAAATTTAATTACTAATTCATCATTTAATTTAAAATTTATTATTCATTGAATATTTAGAAGGTAAGGATTTTCAATTCAAATAGAGCGACTAAAATAATTTTATAAATTTCTAATCGTGCACAAATTAAAATTAATCGCTAATTAAATTTATATTCAGTTAAAAATAGCAAAATAATTTTCAATCATTAATGGAAAATGATAATTCAGAAATATCCCATCCGTGTATTTCATACGCACATGAATTTATATATGTACATGAAAAAAGGTTTTTGAACGGGACGCGCGATCGTTATCAATAAAATTTGGCGCCATCGGACTTGGGCAAAATTTCTTAATCGCCCTATCGATCTTCGATCTTGATCGATGGTCGTGTACACATTACATCTTGGCAATTCATCGGACGCCGATTTTACGATTATAGTTTTTTTTTTCCTCCACATTATTACCGATGAATTCTAAAATGTAGAGCAATTAATCAAAATTGTCAGCCGATAAGCCGCCCTCGTCGTAACGTCGTACGACGAAATTTATTAATTAACTCGTCATTGTAGAAACTCGTTATTATCAAAAAAAAAAAAAAAAAACTCGTTCACCGCGTTCTCGATCAACGCATCAACGAACCCGACGGATTCTAAATATTTATTGCGACTCGATCAATCGTTACATCGTATACGCGCGCCTATTTCTCTCTCTCTCTCTCTCTCTCTCTCTCTGCTCTCGCCGGGTCGTTTTCGTTCATCGAAATTCCGCCCGTCCATTGTCAAATTGCGCCGCGCGCGACTCGGACGAGGCTCGTTTGCGCACAGAGTTAAAAGCGGCACCACCGTGGCTATTTACGAAGCCAAAACTACCTACCGGGAACATTAATTATAATTATAGGAATGTAGAGATAAAGCAATTTTTCAAATTTTGTTTGTTTTAATTTTAAATTATGAAGTAACAGATTTCCAATCCATCCTAGAATCAGACGTGACGGCGACGAAAACATATTGACGCACTGTTTGAAGCTGAAAATAACTTTATTCCATCAACCAAGAATTGCCTACCTCTTCTTTCTATATATAAAAAAATATGATATATCAGATAATTATAAGGATTGCTAATATTATTAATTGGATAATAATTATTAATAGGATATATAACGATAATCGATTTTATTATCATATATAAATAGGATTCTGTAATAATTTTTAAATGATATTGTATTATTATCTAACATTTATAGTTCAAATTATTATTATTAGAAAAATATCGGCATTATATTATATCAGCAATGAAAATTTTCAGGATGCCCAGAAATTTCATTGTCAATTCAAATTTGAGCGCAATTAATGGTTTTTAAAAAAATTAATAATTTTTTCAATTGGACGATTTAAGATATTTACTTCTGGATATATAAAATAATTAATTATTCATCTGCTAAAAATACATTAAAAAATAATTTAATATGTAAATAATTATTCAAATATAAACACATATTGCTGGGGTTTGAATAGCGGATTTTAATAAGGGATCGCCGCTTTTAACGCAAAGAATAAAGTTTTTTTAATACGACGCTTTAATAAACTAATATTAGAATTTAAAATAATATATATATTGTCTATATTAAGATTATGTTAAAATTAATAATATGCACATTAATATGATTTATCTAATCGTTATTACATTAAACGTATAAAAAAAGTATTATTCCGATGAAATATTTCTCATATTATGCTTTACCATAATTTTTTTTTGATCAAGTGTGAGTGTTTAATTTGAATTTTAAATACATTGTTTAGTCATGCATTTATTTCATTACATTTACTAGAACAGGTAAAGCATTACGGTTCAGTGCATGTAAATACATCTGATTACTAATACTTCCCATTAAAATCCCATAGCGTAACGAAACGAAAACAGAAAAAAATCACAATAACAACAAAAAAAAAAAACCAAGGATTGGTATTTCCCGCGGCGCGAAGTGAGCGGGTCCGGTATAGGCACATATAAATAAATATATATATATTCCAACCGATACCGGGCGGCGATCGCAGCCGGCGACAAACAGCGGGCGGGCCGCTACTCGATGTTTACCTCGCGCTCTTTATTCCAGAGGAGAGCGACAAAAAGACAAAACAGGAGCTGACGCGGCTGCTCGAGCTGTCCAACGGCCTGGGCCTCTTTCGACCGGGGGGCCAATTCGGGATCAACGATTGGCAATCGATTGACGCATTCTACGCCTCGCTCGGCTTCGAGCACGCCTTCTTCAATGCCCACGTCACGCGAGATCCCGAGGCGGCTGACGTCAATCTTATTGCGGTAAGCAGCCCCCGCGGTGGTTTCATCGCGGCCCCGGCGTCTTGCTCGTCTCTTCTACACAAATACATATCAGCATGCGCACACGCACGCATCTATATGTATATGTATATGTATATATGTATATATATATATATATATATATATATATATATATATATATGCTCGCGAGATGCGATGCAACGATGTCTCCTCTTCTCCTCTATATATATATATATATATATATATATATATATATATATGAATGTGCTCTCGATAAACACGCGCGCCCCGCAGAGGCCAAAACAGATTCTTTATACATACATGTATTCTCGATTACCATGTGTGACGGGCGTGTTATCGCCTGGCATGTGAAATTATATTTAGCAGCAGGGGGCGATGAGAATCTCGAAGAGTAGTAGATTCTTTATATATATATATATATATATATATATATTCATACGTATATATGTATGATCGTCGATGATTTCAGCTGATGCCGCCGTCCCCGCTGTATTTTTACTCGCTCCACGGCCTGTTCAAGTCCAAAGACTTCAACGACATTGTTTCCCATCTGATCGGGGATTACAGCCACAATGGCAAGCCTTACGTTACCGATTACGACGACGTGTATCGGTTCAATCTGTTACTTCACGAGGTGATTTGGATAACTCTATACACATGCGTACACGTAGCTATGCGCCAATGCGCGCTTAATTTGTAATAAAGGCGCGATGTTAATCTCCGGCCTTGCGTTCACAGATCTTACCTCCCTTGGCAATGGTCGAGGAAAACATCACCACATTGGTCAAGCACAAGATGTCGATCGAGAAGTGGCAGGAGGTCTACGAGGCCGCGATGGAATCGACCGGCGCCGAAACGAAATACGATCAGAATCATGTAAATAGAAATTGTTTGTTGTTCTCGGTTATGATGTTATGGGCGCGTACATAAAGATGCGAACGGTCTCGAGTCAATGAACATTCACCTGTTTTAGATACACTGGCATAAGATACTGAGCCTGCTGCTGAAAACGGCCAATGTCCACATCGGCAGTGGCGATAAAATCGTCATTAAAAATATCGAATACTTTAGAAAGCTCTCGCAGCTTTTGAAGAGAACGTCGCCGATCACCATAGGTAAATTTAAAGCGTCTATATGTATGCCACTGTCGTACAAGATTTACATCCGTGCACTAATCCGGAATATCATTGCTGTATTTTTTTAGAGAAATACATCCACTTCAAGTTCATCACGCAAATCAGTAAATATCTGAGCCCGAAGCTGGCGCGATATTTCGAAAATACGCCAGACAGGTGAGTTTTCTTTTTTTTTTTTTTAATTATTACGACAATTATAATCGAATCCTGGTAGCTCTGCAGATTCATCGAACTTTACATTATAAGCTTTCTCAAATGCCAATACTATTTTACAATGTTCCACGGAAAGGCCGACGTTCTGCATCATGGAATCCGACAACAAACTGATCGGAGCCACTTACGAGTACATTAAAAGGCACGTCCCCCATAAGCAGAAAGTCTACGTAAGTTAAAAAAAAAAAAAAAACAGCTATATGTAGATAACGATGGGAAGCGCAAAAATTCTAACGAGTTGCACACGCAGGCCGAGGAAATCGTGGAGAACATTCGAAAGAGCCTGATGACCCTTTTGTCGAACGCCAAATGGATGGACAATGAGACCAAGGCCTACGCCATAAATAAGCTCGAGTATCTGGACATCATGGTGGGTTATCCGCACTGGCAGACGAACAGGACATTCGTAAATCACTACTACGGCCATGTAAGTATTGCGTAGATCCGTCGTGGCGTCACGGCAATCTTCGACAATTTCGTCGATAATTTATTTATTTCATTACTCTGTTTTGTTTGTTTTTGTTTTTTTAAATGTAGCTCCATCTGCACTCCAATTACTTTGAGAATGTCATCTTGTACAAGAGAAAGTCACTGATACACGAGCTTCGCGGGCTGAAACATCCGCTGATATTCGAGTGAGTAACCTTTTGCTGATTCAGAGGGGGGGGGGCAGGAGAGCTTTTTCCAATGAATCCATTATATCTGATTGCTCCTTTCTCTTTTATTTCAGCCCTTATACAATGTCCAAGAAGTTCGTTCCCTTGATCTACCACTTCGAAGTTAACAGCCACATTAATCGCATTCGTGAGTTCATATTATTTTCATTTATCGTGATCCTCGATTTTTTTTAGACAAATTAACGATTGGTACTGATATTCGAGGAAAGAAATTTTCACACATATTTATTCACAATACGGATATGTATTTCTTCCAGTTTATCCGACGGAGTATCTCAATGAAAAGAAATATAAACTATTCAGCCCAAAACTGCCGAGGTATTTAATTTACACTATTCGAATTATTTGATACTAATTTATTTTATCATTTAATGAAAAGTAAATTTCATTTTCTGACTTGCAGAGCCATTAATTATGGAAGTTTTGGAACAATGCTCGGATCAGTATTGTATGATTACGTCAGTCTTACAGGTAACATTTCTTTTTTTTTCATTACAATTTTTTTCTTTCTTTTTTATAGTAATAAATACTGATCGAATCTTTTAAAGTAATTTTATTAATTCTTTACAGATAATTTAAAATATAACGAATTTTATATTCGGTCGAATGATGGGTTATCAAAAAGTACGATAGACGCATACAAAGTAAAAGAAAAATGTCTATCGAGCCAACTGAGTCATTATAAAGTACGTATAGAGTAATCGTAATCTACATTTCTTTAATTATTATTGTTTTTTTTTCTGAATTCTTAAAGCGATATCACAATATTTATTAGCGTAAACTACAGATAGCGCAACGCAAAATTACTTTACAAATTTTAATTATACTTACGATTTATTTTTGGCTTATCAGAAGCTGAAAAGATTTAAAAGAGACTATATTGGAATCATTTTTAATAATTAATATAATGTGATACTGTGTATTAGAAACAATTAATTATAATAAATTACAATCTGACATATCAATAGATAAAAGGAAATTTGAGCTAAAAATTAGGTAAATGGGTACATTTTTGAACATTAACATAATTAAAAATTGTTATTAAAATTTTTTTTTAAAGTTTACATAGAAAACATACACGTGTCTAAAATACACGCATTACATGTACAAAAGTGAAATTTGTCAGATTGACGTATTTTCGAGTTTTTCACTGATGTAAATTAATAAATATTTTTATCGGTCTTACAGTCATTATTATTTTTTTACGTATAAGTAAAACAATTGCATTTATAGCACATTGAAAATTCATTGATTAAACCATAATGCAAAAATTTAATTCATTGTTTGCTAAGGCTGTGTCTCTGCTCAATTTTTTCTTTGAAACACCCAGCGTACGTTCAATTGCAATACACAGAGAGTCTAGATCTAAAATGTGATCTTAGATAAAGAATTAAAGTGATCCCCACCGATTGCCTTGAGGGCTTAGATGCTCATCTTTCGATCCTCGTCAAAAATCTAATATGATATAGCTTTTTCGAGAAAAATAGACAGATTTTTTTTAGCGTAAACAATCATCATAATGATTAATTATCCTCACCATGCAAATACTGACGGAAGCATTGACATCGATTTCGAACCCCTGTAGGACAGAGATTACATTAACAATGGAGAATCCTTACCTTTATTACAGCTATGAATTGAAGTTCATATTACAAAAACAAAAACTCGAAATTCTAAAATTAGTAAAATCCTAACATTCTAAAATTAGTTTTTTTTTTGATTATCTCATACTTATATTGAATAAATTATTTCAATTTCATTGGTATCGAAAACTTATCATATATATACACATATATATATATATATATATATATATATATATATATATATATGTATATATATATGCTATATATATATATATATATATATATATATATATATATATATATATAAACGAGTATATCATATCTCGTACAACTCCGAGCGATAACTTATAATAACCGTTCTGAATGAAATATTATATTTTCAGAAATCGGCGCTGACTTTCAGTCATTCCCTGGCATCTCTTCTCGATCGCGATACCATACAAGTCGATAAGATATATGAAAAAATGACGGGGCTACGTGCGGCTTTCGAGGCTTTCAAGAAGGTGGAGAGCAAAGGCGACGAGCTGCTCCCAGGCTTCGAGAGCCTGAGCAACGAGCAGCTCTTCTTTTTGTCCTACGCCGAAGTGAGTGAAAAAAGAATCGACTGACATCTAAAAAAATAAAATAAAATACCACAAAGAAAATACATTTTATACAGAGATATATATATTTTATTTATATTAATATATAAGTATTTTTTTTTTTAATAACGCACAAATTTTATCTTGCAGAGGATTTGCGAAATCGGGGACATTTATGATAAATACGATGCTTACGAGACGTCCTTAAAGGTCAACGGCGTCGTTTCAAATTTGGAAGATTTTTCAAAGGTCTTCCGATGTCCGGCCAACAGCAAAATGAACAGGGAAATCAAATGCGAATTGTTTTAGTAAAATTAAGAGAAAAAAAATATGTTAGTTTTAGGAAAGTAAGTTTCACAGTATGTTTCCTTATCGTTTTTCCTCGTTTTCATAAGCACAAGTATTCTATTGTAGTTACTATTATATATTAGGTTAATTTGAAGAGAACTTCAGGCAATTTACACAACGAGTCCTATTCAACTGAATATAGACCGTTGCTGTTATAATAAATGATTACGATCTATAATATCAGTTTGTATATATCCCTTTAATAGATTAGTCATATGAACGTAGACTGAGCTGTAAGCCATGAGTATCTTTTTTTTTTTATTTTATGTATAGCGCTTATTTAATTTTAATAAATAAATATATATGTATATATGTATATATATATATATATATATATATATATAGACATATATATATATATATATATATATATATATATATACATATATAGCTTAATACATTTAAAAAACTGGAAACCGTTCGAATGGATGCTTACGCTTAGATGTACTTAAAATATGTATAATAATGTAAATAAACTTGTAAGAAAATATTTTATAATGATGTGCAGACGGTATGAATGTACTTGATTGATTATAATTTAATAATTAAGAACTCCGCATGATTTATTAATTAAAATTACTTTTAATTTATGGATTAGTTAGATAAAAATAATGTTACGAAATAAGCAATATAAACTTATCTCAAAATGATAACTATAAGATTTCTTGCGCAAATGAAAGGTAATAAATATATTAATCCGTAATTTATTATCAACTGTAAATAAAGATTATCGTTCTCTGTGTGAATATACACAAATTTATTTAAAATCTACAACTACCAGTGCTGTGAAAGATTTAACAGAATCTTGTTAAATAATAATGAAAAATGATAAAGCGAATTAAAAATGATTAATTGAACACGAAGAATAACTATGATTGATTTAACTAAGTTTGAATAATTTCTACTTGATTCTAACCTGAAAATTATCGGTATGAAGTTATTTGAAAATTGCTGAATTTATCTACATATACGTTGTTTCGTATCTAATCTCATATAAACCTCGGCTCACTACGTGTTTATAAATGGGTTCATCCGAGTTTTTTGAAAATGTGATTATTTCCATTGCCGTCGAGCTGGTGCTCTCTGATAAAAGTAAAAAATGCCGATGAATTACGAGATCGTCGATTCGTCGCCCGGCCTTCGAGGCACGCATCCCCGTTCAAAGCAATGGAATACAAAAGGATCAAGAGGCTGCTGCGCTCGGAGTATCGGCAATTGGCCGCGCGGGAGAAGATCCTCCTGGAGTCCCCGTTCGCTGAGACGACTCGCGATGGTCAGGGACTGCGCCAGGTCGCCCTCGGTCTGACCGGGAGGAGCCTAATCGTGGCAGCCGACGTTATCGACGAGCACGACAGCCGGAAGTTCTGGTGTCTGCCGGCGGTCGATCCCAGCATCGAGACCCTGGAGCTCGTTTCAATTTATCCTCTGAAGTTCATAACGCTCAGTGTCTTTCGAAGAAAGTACAGAAAGGTTCTGAAAGCAAGGTTATACGCGATTTGACGATAGGCTCTTGAGCGTTTTCCCAAAAGCATTCTAATCTAATGTGTCGAAGTGGATAGCTTTATTACTAAAGCTTCTTTGAAACTTATGAAATTGTTGGTCATGAACATCATGATAGCCAGGATGACGCTAAGACTAGGGTAGCTCACAGATAATAGCAGAGAAGTCCTGAGAATTTTACTAAAATTCAACAAAAAGCTGTTAATAAGCTACATAAACACATTTTGTAAATTTTTCACGAATAAGTTTCGTTGATTCAATTATTCATTTTCTACTTCTCCTCCTATATGCTCTTAACCTGTGAGTTAACCTATGATTTTCGCGCCATCTTGATCATCGTGCCACAGCACGATAACAATCACAATGACAGAAAAAACCGGAGCTTATGAGCATTCAGGATTCACGACTCGTTCGTTTTAATATCTGCAACACAATCCGAATTCAGGTTAGTCAATGGTAGAACTCAATTTTACGAGATCGGCGGCATGAAGCAACGAGATGTGCACTGGTCACTTTGGTGCGACCGTGTTCGAGACCTCCACGAGCGTCGACGCCTGGGTAGCTCGCTGTCCGAGACAACATGTTCGGCGAATTCGACCCTTTCCAGTACGATTTATTTACTGCCACCGTGTCGCGAGCACGCGGACATCGTTAGCGAGCATTGCGCAAAAGGGCGCGAACGTGAGAAGGTCACGGTTCGATGCGCGGGCGGAGGCGGCGATGCCTGCGTCGCTCCTTCTTGGACGAGTAAGGATCTGTATCTCGGGGCGGATTACGAAGAGCATCGGAACGGAGCCTACAGGCCCGTTCCATTCAAATTTTCCGAAGCGACCGTGCAGGAGATCAAGTAGGAGTCTTTAGAGTAATTTTAAGTATTAGATTCGGTCGTTGATCAGTTATTTTTGTTTTTATTCTTCGGCTCACGATTTGCAGTACTCAATATTATGCATAACTGTTACAATGATCTACTTTTTGCCGAAATTTTTGAATTATCATATAGAAACGAATTAGAAGATTTTTCACCAAGTCGTGACGTTTCAAAGTATGAATATAACCACACGTCATCGGATAGTAATGTTTCTGATCCGCATAAGAATCTAAGAATGTTACTGAATTTCCTACCGGTCCCGCCACTGGAAGAACGGCGACCCAGCACGATACTGGACTTCCAAGATCCGCCATCTGAGATATTGGGATCCAGCTGCGATTGTCACAAGGCAACCGCCGCGTCAGCGGTAACGAGAAAAAAGGAGCAGCGATTAAAAAAGATCGGAAATTACGCTACGAAACTAATACGAAAGCTGTCTAAATTTGGATCGAGGTCTGAAGAATGTCGTAAAATCAGTACTGTCCTTAAATCTTCAAATTACTCGTCCGATTACTGTATTCGAGATGCTCACAAAATAGTGGACAGTTCCGTTTCCCTTTGGGAAAACTTTAGAAAATCTCATTCGCCAAAGGTATATTATTTCAATTAAGCTTTGTAAGATAGATATCAATTTACGAGTTTAATCAATTGATGCTTAATATGTTTTCGTGTATATTGCCTATTCATGAAGTAGCTGCGTTGCCTGTCACGCAGGTTAGTCACGCCCCGAGCTAATCAGAATCCTCCCCAGAACAATGTTTATTTCCTCCTTGATTCTCGAATTACGTTGCAAATTATAAATTTAGAGTTGAAGTTTTTGAACTTTTGACTACTCAAGTCAAGCTACGATTACGGTATTTTCCAGTACAGCATTAACCTTTAGACTGCCAGCAGTAACCTTGACAACTACTCTAGAGATATGAGGTGTTTTTATGTATAAATTTTGCACATCAAAAATATCAATTTATAAGGCAAAAATGCCAGCAGTCTAAAGGTTAAAGCAAATTACGACCCTGGCCGTTATTCTAAAATTACAATCTTTACATCTTTACAAATTACGATTTGACATCTTTATAAATTACAATCTTCAAATATATTCAAATTTAATGTATTCACAAAATTATAATGAGTGGAAGTGTATGCATTGTCATTATAATTTACTTTAAAAATTACATGTATAGTCATCGCCTTCACTTGTCAAATTGAGCACAATGATACAATATGATGATAATATAAACCAAAATGTTTTTTATATGGAACTACTACAGTTCATAGTCTGTCTTTGGATGTTACCATCGACGTAGTATCCAAAGAATTTTTTTATAGGTTAGCTCTGTATTGGTTTCTATGTGATGTATATAATCTAAACGCTACCTCTGTCATTATTCGGGCGTCGATTCTAGTGCCGTAGTAGCAAGTCCATATAATTTTAAGATGTTTTTGTAGTGGGAGACATGGGCGTGGCTAAATCCGATGGATCTGTGGTTTTATTTTCAACTAAATTTGGAATACAAATAGAAGATTAAATATTTCACACTGATTTACTGCTTTCTTCCCTTCAAATCTTGAACAACTGGACATTTTTTCCCCACAGCCACAGAAGCATTTGCGCAAATATGGTCTCTCCACGGCCACTTACTTCTTGCACGCTCTGGGCCCGTGGTCGGTTCAGCCCGGGGATCGCGAATCCGTCCAGAGTCGTCGCTCCCATAGCTGTGTCACTGTTCGTCGGCAGCCCGCCGATCCCGAACTCCAGTTGCCGGTTTCCCGTCGCCAGCTAGCCGCCAGTATCTCGCTGACGGACCTGAGCTCGGGTCTCAAGGCATCGACGCGCGGTCGTATCGTCCTGTTCTGGACGCCGGACTACTGGTATCGTCCGCGAGCCGCGACTGACGCCTACCGGGAGATCAGAAGCCACCTCGAGCAGTTGAATGTATTTCGACTGGACAAAGAGTCTAGGCGTTCACGATGTGGTCTGTTAACAAGAAGAAGTCTGCGACAGCGGATGCCCAAGTCTTACGATAGCCATTGCAAGGTCTCTTAAAATTTTTACTTGGTATCATTAAAATTGTTCTATTTCCGTTTATTAAAAATTTCACGATGCGTTTACTAAATTCATATGAGCAACAATGTACAGTAACGTAACGTACTTTTTTTATTAAAACATTTGATTCATAGTTACATTAACATCATTGCAGCATATTAAATTAGCAATTTCTTGGATAACCTAACATTGTAATTTACTCTTCAGACAGTGTTGTAAATCTTTCTTGATTTAGTCAAAATTTCCTTTTTTAGGATAGAAATCTATTACCATATCTATTTGATATCCAGTTTGCAATTTTATTATTCACAGTGTGGATGTTTCGCAGTGTTCTATTGAACAAGTAATATGTGTAATTTTAGGATATCAAATTCGTACTTTAGTTTTACTATAATTAATGTCGATTCATAGTATTTGCTGAATTAATTGAACGAAAATCTGGCTTTACTGTTTTATTCGCTTTAAATGGTGGTGTTAATTTTTTCTTAAAAATTGTTCTTTTTTATATTTATATTTACGAATTTTAAGAAAATATTTAGCTGCTGGAGCATTTGTCAGTTATATTTTATAATGTTTAAAAATGTAAATTCTGAATAGTTTATTAGTATTAATTATTTGTATTTAGTTTTATTTATATATTATCGAGTTTGAATTTGAGTGAATCATATGTTTTATTTTGGTGTTATTAATATTTTCTGAATTTTGTTAATTTTAACAAAGCTGTAACTGTTCATTTAGCCAGCTGGTAGTTTTAATAAATATAAGAATTTTTCAACATATTGGAATAGAAGCTCATAACTATGAACAAAAGTAATATATAAAATACTTTTCTAAATAAGTATTAATTCAGTAAATGTTTATAATGTAGTTTATAATATAATGTAGTCACTTATAAGGTAAGAAAATATAATGTCGACAACTAATTCTGTTTTATTTACGTATGAAACCAGAATGATAGTCCAGTACATGTGGTTCGCTTTTTAATCTAATTAGAACTCATCGACTATTCGTTTTTTATTATTATTTCTTTTTGTCCAATGTTTAGAAGTGCATGTAACCGATTGCTCCTGTACATAACTTTATACAGGCAACGTATAACAGCGACAGCTCCACAATAGATCTCACCAACAGTCGGGCATTTCACGACAACCACCAACGGCGCAATCGACTTTCCGCCAGTACGACGTTTCACCTCCGTCATCTGCTGAAACTAGACTTCAAAGTAACGCTTTGGGACTTGGACAGCGCGACTCTCGCCCGTCAGTTGACCCTCATCGATCGCGAGCTGTTCCTACGAATACCGAGGCGCGAGCTCCGGGTCATCCTCAAGCAGAGGACGTCGCGCGATGCGCCGAATCTCGGCGCCTGGATAGCCTTCGCCCACCGGATATCGTGCCTGACCGCCAGCGAAGTTCTGTCGGCCGCCAGTCTTGATATGAGGGCCCGTCTGGTGGCCAGGCTCCTTAATTCCGCGGATAAGTGCTACGATTTCGGCAACTTCCAATCGGCCAGATCGATCGTGGCTGGACTTCAAACTCCCGCCATTTATAGGTAAATTTTGTTTTTATATCGGTGTTCTAGTTAGAAAAACAATATAGTGATAAATTTTTTTTTATAATTGGTTTCATTTAACATATTCTTACAACGGAAAGCATACAGGTGATAAAATACTGAAAAATTAATATAAGAAAAATATTAACAATCAGACTTGAATACGTGGCGAATGTCAGATGTAACACGCTCAAAAGAATCCTTCCGAACGACCGTTGCTAGCGAGACACAATGGAATTTCATCTCTATCGCAACTAGCTACACCGTACGAAACAATACTTGTACTCGTAGTGAATCTGTGGAAACAAAATAAAAGACAATAAAATATTTACTGAACAGTCTTCGTTCCAATATATGTGTATACATAATCTGATCAATGCGCAGGTTAAGGGACACTTGGTCGTATTTGAAAATACACCACTTCACGGCCTACGAAACAATGGAGAGGTTAAGCAAAGTCTTTAAAAGCCCAAGAACGAACAAATACCGGAAAGCATGGTCGCGGGTAGAGAGCCGTCCGCCCTCGATGCCCTTTGTCGGGCACGTGCTGGCGAAACTGCTTGGACTGGATAGAATTTCGAGGTGTAACATAAGGTATACGGACAATAAAGCTCGCATTGACGTATATGGATAATCTGTTGCGGACAACATGTATTACATTAAAGCATAACAATCCACATTCATTCCTTAAAATAATGCATCTCAAAGTTCTCGTTAACGCTATCTTTATAATGTTCTACGAAACAGTAGATAACCTCCTCTGGTAAAAAAATATAGTTACAATATTTGATCGACGAAAGCGACTTTCGTCACTTCACCCGGAGGAACATCTGAATTTTCATTCGCAATTAATTATAATTTTTATCGAAGTAGACGCCTTCGACCGGACGAGAATCGGAGGATCTGCACGGGCCACGGGCGCAACAACCGCCGCAGATCCGAGGCTATCGGAGACTGGCTGGAGTACTGCCAGGGCCTGGCGCGGAGCTACGACTTCCCCGGCGACTCGCTCGCCTGGGAGTTCCTGCTCAAGGCGCGCTACCACGAGGATCGCGACAATTTCTTCGCGAGCCGCGTGCTCGAGCCGCCGCCGGCGTGCGAGCGCTAAAAGGATCGCGCGCTCCTCGGTCCTCCATTGCCTTGTGGATAAGGTGGGTTGTACTTAAGGATCATCGAGATAATTTAATTATTGATGCAGATGTCGACTTCGTTACCTGTAGCATGACGTGAATTTCGATCCTATACGTGTAATTCAATGCATGGTCAATCGTAAAAAAAAGGGAATTTAATTTTGTACATGATAATTATTACAACATGATAATGAAGACTTATACCAAATACTTACAATTCTGTAGAATATAATTGACGACATTTGTAAAATGGTTATTGACATTGTAGGGTTATACTAATTATTATTTTATAATTGTACACTGAAAAAAAAACTTTTCTGATATCAAGTAAACCACTGTCTTAAATTAAGAAAATATTCACTAGGATTAAGACGACGTGATTTGGTTTAAGTGGACACTTCCTGAATCATGTAATCACTTCCTTCATTTAAAAATATACTTTTTCAATTTATGAAAATAATTTACTTGGTATAAAACAAGAAAATATTTACTTGATTACAGAAATTTCTTTTCAGTTTAAAATATCAAGGGATGCTTTCTGATGAGACAAATAATAAAAATGGATTCTACGACTTTCTCTTTTTCAATATATATTCATAATCAGCTCACTATTATCAAGGTTTCGATTTTTCAAAAATCAATCGATTTTTACAAAATTCGAAAGAATAATTGATCTATGCACTTTAAATATTCAAATTGCACATTTTTAACAGTAAAATCAAACTTTGATTGGGCGCCCAATTATGGAGCAAAGAATTTCGAAAAGAATAATTTATTTTATAAGGGTATCATATGTATATATATATATATATATATATATATATATATATATATATATATATATATGTATCACGTTACCTACTTATTCTACTTTATTTTATAATTTAAAATTAGAATTTCTAGGGATTGAAATATAAACCTAAGTTTTTAGGATGTAAATCATTATCATAAAGATATTTTAATGACTCCAATTAAAAATTAAATTATTTTCGTGTTTTAGGGTTACATCTGACAATTATCGTAAACAAACATAATATGTATAAGATAAATGTAAAATCGATTCAAATGACAAAGAATGTAAAAAATTGATTAATTTTTTTTATTGATTATTTATTAATATTTTAAGCGATCGCCATAGGCTTCATTATCATATCGCTTGGGAGTCGTGTATGAACCTCCTTAAATTAACTGAATTTTGTACTTATAAACTAAAATATATCGTTAATTGTATAATCGAAAAATATCCAATCTCTTCAACGCAAGTACTTCTGAAAAAAAAACTGATAAGCAGATCTAATTGTTATCGAAATACTTGATGATTACTTACTACAATTTTATTAAGTTCAATATTGATTTATAATGAGTTTAAACTTCTTATTATTTTTAAAAAAATTATACAATAATTGGTGAATGATAATGGAACATTAATTTGATTAGTCGTGTTTATTAAAAATTTTAATTTTATTTTTCAATATATAAGAACATGGTTAACAAATTAAACATTTTATGATTACCACAAATATATGCTCAACGATGTAGTCCTTAAATCATAGAAAAACTGATTTATAATACAACTTAAAACATATTTATCATATGTCTGCTGAAAATAACGAAATATAAATAGATTTTTGTTTTTGCAGATAAAAATATCGGACTATTAATAATAGTACGAGCTATACACGAATCGTGAAGAAAATCAGTTCACATCCTGCGAATTACATTACGATCAATAATTGAAAGGATTCAATTATATAAGATGTGAGCAATAGTCACTTTGTTTTTTATAACATTAATTTACAAATGTTATTTATTAAGATTTATTCAGGTTGCACTTGTTAGTGCAAAAACTTATCATAATGTTTATTTTATATTAAAACTAACGTATCATTTATAATAAATACATTTTTATAAAAAATGAGAAAATTGTCATTTATTTTTTCTTTTCACAACGTACGAAACAATTCTTAATTACAGTGTACATTAAACAATCTTATTGAATAAATCGAGAAAAAAAAAACTTAAAAACAAATAGGACATTATCATGTGTGATACGATCGAGGAAAAGAAAAATTCTTAACTCTCCTTTTTTATGACTAGAGAACCGTGAGTTTAGGCTATTACTTTTTTTCATTCTATTCAGCTTTTATAAATATACGAAGAAACAATCGTATTTAATTATAGAATGTTCAAACATGAACTGATTCTTCGATAATTGGCTCTTCGACCATATGAAAGTTACAGCATGCTAATCAAGTATTGTATTACAAACATTTAATTAACTGTATTATTAAAGGCGATAATGGTCACATATATATAATATGCTTGCGAATATTGACTTCAAGACCTTCGAAATAGAAAAATGCAATTATTTCACAAAAATTGTTTAGCGAGCGCAAAGTTTTATACAGCATTTCATCCTTATATAATTTGCCGTAAAATACGTGCGTATAAAACCTTTTTTTAAGTAAAAGAACCTTTCTTAAATGCACAAGTTATAAATTATCAACAATACAATCCTTAAAGTTATAATTTAAAAACTACATTTGGACACTGGTTCAGTTATCCTGAACGAGCTTCCAGTTACGAGTCAATTTCTTTCAAATTAGTAAATATAATTAATTTATCATTAAGATGATATTAATAAGAAAGAAGGTTATCGACCATTTCTTTGAAATGATCGATGTTGAAAAAGGAAAAACATTTCATGCACTTTTAAACGAGCTAACATTGGGTATTGATTTTTACTTTGATACTATAAAGGTCGCTATTCATAAAATTAAACGAGAATGTAGCATTTGGTATACCAGTACTAAAATTTCAGGGCTGTCGTCAATTTTTACCGATTGAAGAACAAATTCTGTTTCTGTTAAATAACATTTAACGTAAATATTAAATTATTGCAAATATTAGACAATTATATTCATTATTTACAGCCGTTTTATATTTTTGCAAAATTTCAAGCAGATTCATAACAAACGATCTGAGAATCATTGTTCGAAAAGAAATTCATAAATGTGTAAAACAAATATTGAACATTGCTTATATATTGTGACGATATTCAAGGTGTCCGCGCCGACTTATCCAGGCGAACGAGACGCGCGGCACGTCCTCCGTTCGTATATCCTTAAGGTGCTTGAGCGCGCGCCGGCGCCTCTTGTACTCGGCTCCGTTTCCCGTCCCCTTACCTCATCGCGCGCGGCCAAATTCTCACTCACCGGCCCTGCGCTCAGGCAGCTGACGAGCCGAAAACACAATGGATTAGCTACCGAATTGGGTGAAGGGGATAAAGAAGGCAATAAAACAGGACTTAAAGATAGAAATCATAAATTATCACGAAGGTAGGGAGGATAAATAATTCGAAACGTATCTGACAATGTTTCCAAGAAGTTTTAGTGTGCACAGTAATAAATCTTTGAAATCGTTGGAGTAGCTATGTTGTTTTTGAGTCGGTTCCTTCGTTCAAGAATTAATGAAAAGAAAGAGAAATTGGCAACAGTAGTCCTCTGCACCTGATGGTATTAATGCAGTTAAGATTTTTTAGTGATCTGTAAAATTGTTTATCGTGTTTTTACTGTATATAGGTTATCTATGTAGTTTTAAAATTTGCGGAGTTTACTAACATATATAAAATGAAGAGATTTTGATGACAACACTGACGCGAACCTCATAAGAATAGAAAACGGAGATACAAAAAAGGGAATTTTCCTTTACACTCCAGTGGTGTTATCAACTTAAAAAAAAAGAAGGCGAACTGAAATTAATGTGACGATAACAATTACGACCTGCTACTATTCTATAATTTCTCTTCAGTAGAGGCAGCACCATAGTTACGTAACACCTCTTGTTTATTCTCTTGTTACTGAAAATAAAGATTCAGAGATAATGCAAAACGACTAGTTAGAACGACGAAAAGTGAAAATATCCTTTACAAAATCGAATGGATGTATTGCTCGGATAATAACATAATTCTTAAAGCATCATAATCAGGAAAACAATAGTCAAGAAGTTGGAAGAAAAGAAAACCTCATGTGTGAAAAATAACTTCTGCCTTGGAAGAAAAAAGAAGAGCGAAAAAGCACCAGGGGTGATTAAAAGAAAGAGAACCCGAGGAAAGAGGAAGAAGATAGGAGGGAACGCGAGAGGAGTGGAGGAAAGAGAACGAAACGGACGGGGGAGAAAAGCTAGTCGCGAAGGAGAAAGGAGTTGCGAGACGAAGGGAAGAATGCGGTGCCACAGCCACACGCCGGACCATCGGCCCATCGCAACCTTCCACCGACGGACCCACCCCGGAATCACCGTCGTTCCTGCAGAGTGTTAGTGTGCGTCGAGAGTCGGGCGCATACCGGCCAATTTTTAAAAGGCGGCAGCTGCGCAATAAATTGAAGTTGGATGAATTTCAATGAAAATTTATTCTCTTTAAATAAATCGCGGCCTGGACTCGCGTTCTCCTGTCTCCCATCACGTGTGCGCTGCGTGTACCTTCTTCGCTTTCCCTTTTCAGGCTGGCGAAGCTCCCCCCCCCCGAGGACGAACTAAGCGAGTAGTCTAATAGGTGTGCACTCGGACGCGTACAGTTAAATGTAAATTAATTTTTCAATCATAATGGTCCTAAGCAATAAGTATAAGCATTATTTGTTTAAATTAGTAGATGCTGTTTAATGAGTTATTAAAGTGTTGCAAATACTGATGAAATTGAGACGCTGATTGGTCAAGTCATCTAATTGTAGAACTCAGAGTATCTTAAATATTTTGATAAAAAAAAATCCAATTCTCCACGGCATTACCATATCTATAGAATTTTTTAAAACAACGGACTCTGAACTCAATCGGTAGAAAAGACTTGTTAACAGCTCATTAAGTCGAACAAATCGTTTTAGGAAAGACGACAAAAAATATATACTTTTCTCATATTTTCCATAAATAATTAAAATTTTATTAGATAGTGTAAAAAGGTTTCAAGTACAATATTTGCACTTATATTTCTTCGTTTCTCCATATGTATGAATTAAAAAACTGCAGTAGACTCGCATCGTAATTCCAATTTCACGCTCGAACGACCCTGAGAGCCTAAAAAAAATTGCCTCTTTTTTTTTTAAGAAGACCTTGAAGGCAACACATAACAAAGAGCCAATTATATTTACTTTTGAATTTTTTTTTTATTTAGAACACTGCTTGACGCACATGCGCACTTATAGACACACGTTCACATCCAATCACGAAGAGAAGATACACGCCAATTATATATAAATATATACGATACACGATGGTCCGCACAGCGGTTTTTTTTTTTTTATTATTTTCATTTACTACATCTACGACTTATCGCGTGCATTTTCTACAATTTACACTTTTACATATACAGATTCGGAAGCGCATCGACATTACGTAGGTTTGCTCTGAAAATTGAATAATAAACTCGTAGTCGTTCGTATAATTTAATTTAAGAATTGTTCAAAGCTTGCACATCTTTTTTGTTTTCTTTCTCCGCAGAGCTTATAATAGCGATGTTGTAAGAGTTTGTTTGAACTCTTTCTTCACTTAGAAAGTATATATATATTGTGACAAGAGTCGCCGCTTATGTATCGATTGCCTCGGAAATCGCCAGATCGTAAACTTAATATTTAGAAGTTATGTTTTTCTGAGATGCGAGAGGCCGATGACAACCGACGCCGCACGAGAAATCGACGGGTAAGACACGCGCCGGGACCGTCGCGTCGAACGGGAGGTGCACGAGCATGTGGCTGCCGCACGAAAGAATGAAATATAAACGCGACCGCAGAGGCGCTTACTTGCCGAACCCGATCGAGCGCCGTATAAACCATACCGAGTAGTTTTCCAGATTTCCTCTGCTGCGAGCGCGTTCCCGTGAAGTAAGGAGTTCTCCCGGGTGCAGGTATCGTCTGTGCAGAGGTATATATCCAGCCGTGTCCGTGACACGAAGGCGGACTGCGATGACGAGGGCGCCTCATTCGTCGCGCCCAAAGAGCACCGCGACGAGCCACGGAAGCTTTAATACGAGCCGCTCAGTGACGGACGACGAGCCTAACGACGGCCAGGCAAGCTGTTTGTACGACAGCAGCCCGTAACAGCGAGAAGAAAACCCATACCTAACCGCCATCCCTGGTGCCCACCAGCCGAGAACGGTGACAGTAAGGTACTCGATGAGTGGCCGACTGGGGAGGGAGCCGAGAAAGAGAGAGGCAAATGCGAATCCACTAATAATACGCGCGACGTGACGAAAAACCAAAATTTTTTTTTTTCACTAGTTTGAATGAAACGCGTTAAACTACAGAACTCGCACGTATTACTGCATGCCACACTTACCGCCCCCCCCTCCGTTATCGTGCCCCAGCTTCTATCGGCGAATCTCCTCGTAGGGAGAGGGCCGAGGACGGGTCTCGGCCAACGTCGACGAAGTAGGGTCGTGATATCTTTCCGTATAACTATAAATATAAATTATTAGAAAATTCTGTGATTACAACCGAGGCATTTGTTAAAAGCCGCAACGTCACAATATATATATATATATATATATATATATATATATATATATATATATATATATATATATAGGAAATCTATTTCCGTCGAGTAGGATTTGAATAAATAATATTTAGCGGATAGATAAGTTTTGAATATGTTTTCATATCCATCCATTTCAATATAGATAATACAATGCATTGAAAATATTTATTTGTATGCGCATTCAAAATAATTTATCATTTTTTCAGGCAGTACTGAATAAAATGCGATTAATGACGATAATTTTTAACAGTTGTCGATTGCAATTGCTACGATTATTTACACATTTAAATCTATATAGAATCGATAGGAAATATAATATACATATATAATTCAGTTTTGTTTAAGTCAATTCGAGTTCTCGCTCATCTTAAATGTAAATAAACCATTATTGGGTCAACATTCATAGTATTTTATACCCGACCCAAATTTAATGTCGATTATACATTTTACAATAATTATTTATTAAGTTGAATCAGTATAATTATTTAAAAATAATGAAAAATACTTTCAGAGAAAGCTGTATATAATGACTCAAACTATCTATTTACATCTGTTATATATAAATATATATATCGTCTGCCAGACAAGCAAGATTATACTTTCAAAGAGTCATAATGGTCGAATAAAAACTCCGCGTCGATTATACAGAATCGCGTGCCGCCAAAAATTTACACATTTTTTCTTTTAAATTCTTTTTTTCACAAGATAACTCATACATAATCTTAATCTCATCTGAGAACTTTTGTTACTTAAGACAGCATAACATATAATAGTATGACATTTTTTTTTAATGGGTGTGAAATTCAATACCGTAGAGAGTATTATATAGTTTATTGTTTACTATATAGTAAACACAATATATACATTTACAGTGTATCTAATTAAATCATTGCAGATACATATATATATATTAAAAACTTAACGCTTATTTATCGGATACACAAAACATAATTACATTAAACGTGTTTAGATGAGTTTATATATAGGCAAATACATATTAATGCATGCGGATGATCCGGATTATTATATGGACAACGTTGTGTAAATTAAATGTGATAAATAAAATGCCAGAGTTCAAGATTGTTCAACAACAACAACAATATATATATATCTGGCAGCAGCTCTATAATTACGTTAAAAATAATATATACATTGTGTTATAGTTCTCATGAATTTACATATAAAGATATATATACAGATATATACAGAAATGAACTAAATTCGACAATGAAGCTTCTAGAAACTTATATATAATTTACAAAACAGTTATCCGTGAATTTCCAGTATTTTTCAGCAGCCAGTGTATTGCACGCGAGTCTCAAAAATATCGTTTTTTTTTATTGATGATGAACAAAGGAATCTCTCTGTATCTAATATCTTTAATTGTCCGTTAACAATCATTTACGAATACAAGAAAATATTGAGTGAACGAGGTATTGGCTTCATATATACATACTCTCCTGCTCGCGAGTTTTTGGAATTTATAATTTTTTAGATTATTCATTATGGAGAAAACAAGATTTCATGTTACTGATAATACATTTCACTTTTATTAATTTTACTTTCTACTATTCTATGAAAATATGATGTGGTACCTTCAAAATAAGAAACTAGTCTTAAAAATAATAAACTAATTACGTTTGTAACTCCATGAAGTACTTTCGAATATGTCAATAATTCAATAGATGTTTGATGGAAAGAGAGAAATTTAGATAAATATATATATGAAACATTCGACGTAGTATCCAGAAGGTAATGTTATAGTAAAATATATAGAAGAAAAAACTATATACAATGAGAAGTATCCTGAATATAACATTTTTACGATGAAAACAGATAAATATATAAGTACATAAAAATTATACATATACAAGAATGACCTATATTATCGAATGTAGTCATCGACGTAATATATAAAAAAAATTATTGTTTAAAAACAACTTTTCATTTTAATTTACATAGGTTTATTTATTTCATACACGTGGAAATGAGATATAATGTATTACTTACTAATGACTATTAATCGATGCCAGTCTCGGTTCCGATAAAAAAACATAACCTGAATACTCTTACAAACACACTTCATTCACAACGACGCAAGAATGGTGTGTAAATAACTATTTTTCATTGTATGTTCCTATATTTATTATTCTTTACATGTACTCCGAAAACAAATAAACCAGGAATCCCGGTGGTAGGATGAAGACCAAACGATGGTCATTCCGGCTCCAGGAGCTGAGAACCTCTAGCTGACTAATGCGAATGTAACTCTAGCCGGTGATATGGTTAGAATTAACGTATTTGGCTCTATAAGATCAGGTGTATAAGTGCCCATAGCTGAAAATAGGATTGCACAGCCCGCCGAAATAGTCTACCCAGTCGCTGTTGATACAAACACAATTCGTATGAAGTGAGCATATCCCCATACGTGACCATGCAAAATATACTTTCGCAGGTCCAATATGAGCAAATACCACCTTTGCCAAATAGATACGTTTCGGATAGTTTTGCACCAACCAGGAATCTACCCGTCTATGTGCCGTAAAGCAGCCAAGTGTAGATGCACGAGCTTTGCTATCAATGTACCAATTCCCAGGAGAGATCAGGGATTAGTGCTCGATTGCTACTATGCTCTGTATTAATGGTCGACGTGTCAGCACGTTACATAGTCTTTCTTACAAATATAAGATGGTTAAGATTCAAGATCTGGATAGGAAGTGCAGTCTCTCATGTTCCGTCCATAATACCTATTTAACTAGACGAGACGGAATCAACAATGAATATAAAACGAGAAGCAAGACCACTGAAGCCCCTTGATCTGGCGAAGTTGGAACCGTTCAAAAGAAATCGAATCTGACCAGGAAAACAATCAAGAACATGTTACCCATGATGTTACAAGTCGCCCAGGAGGAAGTCAATTGAGTGGAGCAGTGCATCTGTTACTTTAAAGAAATTCGACGCTTGGTTCCATTTCTGTGTGGATTACAGGAACCTGAACGCTGTGACTGTCAAAGATGCCTATAGGCTACTCAACATGGATTCCATCTTGGAGAAACTGCGGAAGGCAAATATTCATCTAAAGTTGATCTGAGGGAAGCATATTTCCAGATTCCGATGGATGCTAAAAACAAGAAGTTCACCTCCTTTACAGCATCTGGATCAGGTATCTGGCAATACAACGAAATGCCATTCGATCTCACGAATGCATCTTTTACCTTGCAGCGACTCATCGATAAGTTGTTTATATCAGAGTACGAACCCAACGTCATTTGGATATTTAGATGATATCATCGTGGCTACAGAGTCGTTCGAGGGCCCTGCAATGTAGTTAGCGCGCGTTTCAAGAGATTGAGAGAACCTACACTATCGGTGAATAAAAAGAATTGTGAATTTTGTTGACTCCAAGTGTCGTACCGCGGCCTCCTGTGGACAGTCCAGAAGTAAATTTAAAGAATTAACTTTTTTTATGTAAATGCGAGAACTGTAAAAGAAATTATACAAGTGTGCGTATTATTCGTCTGGGGGTATAAGTAAAAGAAAAGATTTTAAGATTGGTTGCTTTCCAGGTGACCGAGCCAGGCATAACCAGATTACAGATTTTGATATATTATTTACGATTGTAAACACCCTTTTATTTTTTATTTTTTAATAAATTCTTTTTTTTGACTAGAAATTATAGATATATTTGTTGATAGTATAGGAAAATTGGTGGTATAACTACACTAGCGCGCAAGACAGTATATAGGAATACACGAGTCCATTGATTATATTAATGCATGCGGATGATTCTGGCTGATATATATCCAACGTCGTATCAATTAAATGTAATAAACAAATTCGAAATTAGTCGGATTATCAAACAATAATAAATATTGTAATTATAAAATGTAGTTAAATCGACTGTTATGAATTAAATTGTTCAAAATTTGTTAAAAATTTTTATCGATTTTACAGTCTTTATATAACAATTTAATATCCTGATATAATAAAAGTCAGTTTGTGCTTGTTTATAATCACTCCTGAAGAAGCTGAAATGAAAATTACTACTAAAAATAATAATAAAATGAAATAAAAACATAAAAATAAAAATAAAATAAATGAATTTTTATGAATTTTACTATGTTAATAGATGACAACCTGACTGACTCACCTCAATTTAAGTTTAAGTCTGATGTTCGACGTTTCGAACCTCTCCGGCTCCATAACATATCTTTGACCATAAAAGATATTTTAAAAAATGTATTATTCAAAACTATATTTATTGCTTTAATAAACTCATTTCTGGTTAATTTCGTATGCACAGTAACTTCTGTCAATTTTTCTTCTATTATTTCTTTAAATAAATGTAATGGTATATTCGTTAAAAAAGATATTACATCAAATGAAATCATCTCATAATTATCCAGAATGATAATATCGGTAACTAGATCATAAAAACTACAACTATCTTTACATAAGAGTTCGTTTTGTGAATATCTTCACTAATATATTAGATAAAAACCTAGAAATTTTGTACGTTTGAATATTGATTGAGCTTTAGGAACCCTATAATATTTAACTGGGACTGTACCATTTTCACATTTTAAATATATTGTCATTAATATAACATTATGGAACCTCCTCCCACAATTACAGGGATATTGATTCTCATAAAAGTTGCGTCTATTTATCAAGCTGAGATCGTGTTTGCAGTAGTTGATAAAGTGATATCCAAGTAGTTGAAGCCAAGATGCTGATGGACACAAGCCCGGATCTCTGGATGACAGTAATTAAGGAAACCGAAGATTCTGAATATCAGACAACACTGGTACTAGCAGCTTGAAAGACCATAGAACAGTGGGGTGATAACAGATATCAGGTATTGATAGGGAAGGTTAATTCTGAGTCTGATGCAGAGCAGCAAATGGACAGGATGAGAAGTGCAGAAAATTAGAGGCGAGTGCTGGACAAACGTATAGCTGCCCGTTTTTCACTTGGAAAAATAAACAAGCTTGTCGGTTTCACCACACGGCAACGCATTAAGAATCATTTAATTGCTGACTTGTAGCTCTTTATCATACATGCTGTCTTAGCTGTAAAAGGCGACAGTTAGTTCCAAGGTGACAATAACTGCACGCGTAGTAGGGGAAACCTACAAGTTTCGACTTGGCTATTAGAATTATATACTCAAAAAATGAGAATAAAGAACGAGGGTTTTAACCATCTAATTGGGGTTGTATTTTGTAAGTTTTATTTCCGATTCTACGGGGGTGAATATAAACAAAGACAGTCGGGTTGTGATTGTTTTAGCTAATATATTGTATTATAAAGACTGTAAGACTGATAAAAATATTTATTAATTTAATTCAGAAGAGTGGACATAAGTACAATTTTTAATTCAAATATATTAGTTAAGATAGTTGGGAAAACCAACTCTTATGTTAAAGATAGTAGTTTTTATGAAATAATTCAAGATATTAATGTTCTGAATAATTATAAGATGATTCATTGAATGTAGTATCTTTATTTACGAATAAATAAATAAATATACTATAAAATCATCAATTATATACTCAAAAAATGAGAATAAAGAACGAGGGTTTTAACCATCTAATTGGGGTTGTATTTTGTAAGTTTTATTTCTGATTCTACGGGGGTGACTATAAACCAGGACAGTGTGACTGTCATTATTTTAATATAATATATTATAGTATAAAGACTGTAAGACCGAGAAAAATCTTTATTAATTTAATTCAGAAAATCTCATTTAACGTTATTTAGAGAAATATTCATAAATAATGATTATCTAAAAGATGTTATAAAAACAATGATTGTGGAGAGATTGAATCAAATTAGATAACAATGTCAATATAAAATCAAATAGCAATAGTAGAGAACACAATATAAAAGATAAAAATCGAAACAATAAAAGTATTGTGTTACCATATGTAAAGGGTGTATGAGAAAGAATTAAAGTACTTTTAAAAACATATTATTCAAGTTTACTTCCAACATAATAATAACATAAGAAACTTATTTACAATATGTAAAGATAATAATGATATCTGATTAAAAGCCGTAATAGTATTTAAAATAAATTGTGAAGATTGTGACAATTATTACATTTAGTAAACGTGTAGAAACAAATAAGACATGAACATCCGTATTGTGTTCATATATGTAAAATCGCGATAATTTAATGGAAGAGTGGGGGTTCTATAAATATTATATAAATTCTTTTAGTGCGTTTGGTATGGAGGAATATTTAGTAGTATACTAGGTTCTTATTTTAGTTTAGTCCTTGAAGATGCATCGTAGTTGTTCAAAACCTCGGATATCAAAGATAAACTTAAATTTAGGTGGGAGCAGTCACGTTTTCCATTACTAACATCGTAAATAGATTCATTTATTTTATTTTTATTTTCAATTTTTAATCTTATTTAATTTGTACTCCAGATTCTAAACAGGTGATTATAAACACGCACAATCTGATTGTCATTATATTAGTATAGTAGATTATTCTGTAAAGACTGTAAGACCGATAATAACATTTATTAAAATAAAATTATACTTACGATAAATATAAGATACAATTAAAATTATACAGCAAGGAAGCTTCTAGAAGCTGATGTATAATTTACAAAACGTTTATCCATTCACGCGATCGGCTTTAAAATTTAAAAATTTATCTAAATTTGCTGCATTTATATATATAAATATAGTATAATTTAGTATACGTTCAAGAAATGTTGCTGTTTTTTAGAGATAAATAAATAAATAAATAAATATATATATATATATATATATATATATATATATATATATATCTGTATATACATTTTTGCCCATTAAGTTCAATATTTCGCAGCGAGTATGGCACGCGAATTCGCCCATCTACTAGCTAACCGCATTCCCTTGGGAACAATCGCTTGTTGATTTATCGACGGAGAACAAAGAGATTTTTTTTCGGAATCTCTCTCTCTCTCTCTCTCTCTCTCTCTCTCTCACTCTGCTTTAATCGCCCACTGCGAACATAATGAAGATAACTTCGCATCCTCCTTCGATCGTCGGTCGCTAGCTGGCCACCTGGGTGCTCACAGTCGACGTGGACAGGCCGAGGCTGCCGCCGAGCTTGCCGCGGCACCAGTCCAGCGCCGCCGCGTTCACATGCCACCGGGCTTGGGCAGATTCGTGTTGTAGGCCCGTATCACGTCGGTCTGTGACACTGTACCGCCCTCCTCTTGGGAAAATGCGAAGCCGTCTGCGGCGCCGTAAGGGATGAGCGGAGAATTAGTCTCTTTTTTTTTTCCACCCTCCTCTTGGTTTGTTTTTCATTCGTTTTGTTTTGCGTTTTGGCTCGGAGCAAGGATTGCGTTTTGGGATTTTTCGAGGAAGGTAGAGGGGCAGGGTGAGAACGATGGGCAGTTTTTGCTGTTTCGGTCTATGCATCGCGCGAGGTTTCAACCTTTAGGCACTGGATGGTTCAGAAAATCGCTTATATTTTTCATAGTTCACAGTGAAGTTGTAAGGAAGTGATAGTAATGTATTTCTCGTATGAAATTAATAATTTCGAAAAATTAAGACGAGCTGTATGTTTTTTTTTTGTTTTCCTTCCAAATTTTCAAACATCACCTCTAAAATTAGCAATTAGATAAGATGCTTTATAAATTTTCTCGTGAGCAACTTTCTATCAAAACTCTCGAATAAACAATTGTTCCATATTCCAATGTTCATTCTCAAGTTTTTGGATTGCCACCACAACCTCGCCAAACCCTTGCGTGCTGTATCAAATGTTAAAAATACTTTCCCTATGATTAATAATTCTTGTCCGTAATAAATTTATGAAAAATCTAAATTGGTATTGAAAAACTAATGCCGAATACGGTTGAGAATTCTACGACCAAAGGTCGAACGAAGATGTGTTGACAAAGAAACTTGGGAAGACTCGAATTAACACTTTTAACGATTGAAAACCGTTATTCCTTAAGTAATGCGTTTCATACATATTCCGAGATGAAATTCACTATTATTTATCAATTTCATTAAGCCTTTGTTCATTATAAAAATATTTTGCTATATTTTTGAAGATTATTTTCATAGAAAATCGAAGTAACCATAAATTTTATATCAATTGGTATCGATAAAATTTCTTACTATTCTAATTGCGACTTTTCCGCCATTACATAGAGGCGAATTTTTTGAAATTTTTCAGTAAAAAAACCAATGCTCGTCCTAATTTTTTTCTACTATAATTATACGTATTGACTTGTGTTTCCTTATTCTTCCTTCCTTATCTTTGAAATCTAAAAAAGGACTATTTTAGCAGTCTTTCGTTTCTATCTGAAGATTGACGTTTGTAAAATTATAACGGTTGTTTAAAATTTAAAATTTATTGAAATGATGTACTACCTTTAAATTAAAATATAACAGAAAATACAATTTCAAATATTTTAATACATATTACATATAAAATTTATTGTGCCTGATACAAATAGATATTGTTACTTACGACTGAATGTACCTATGACCTCTCAAATTTTACAAGACTTGAAACTCTAGTAGAAAGTACGTATAAAATTCTAATTCACTTACCGTAGACTCAAAGAAAATTCGTGGATGACGTGAGATCAAATTTCAGTATTTGTTTTTATATGCTTGTTGTTAATTTGTCACGATATGAATAGAGAGAAGTTAATTTCGAGATATAGAAAAATATTTCTTAATATTTAAATTATTTTTCTATGTCTTCGTCCAAATTAATTTACCTACATTTCTACTGTAACAACTATATTTATTAACATCTTCAAATTTCACCTCATTTCATTCGTACATTTTCTTGGAATCCTAAGGTAAGTTTTCGTAATCTATACACACTTTTTACTGAAATCTATAATAATGAAATAAACTTGATAAGTAATATGAAATAGTAAATTTTAAATATTCTTTTTTCTTTTTTAACTTAAAAGAGCGTGTGAGATCGACAATTTTTATGAAAAAGTAACCTTAACGGTAGCCTTTATTTTGTGTTCACCAGTTGATTAATCATGTCGCAATAGGGTTGATCCAAACACAATCTAAACACAGACATTATTAGAGTCACTCTTTCTTATTAAATTTTTCATGTTCATCTAAAATCTTCCTCATGAAACACCCGGATGCTAACTTTCTTGTCTTATTTCATTCTCAAAAACCCTATATAACGAAAAATTTGAATCTAATAAAAACGCGGATAGTTTGCCTTGTGTGAGATTTATAAAAATTTTAAAATATTCTGATTTTTAAAACAAATTAAAGCAATAGTGCTGTTGTAGATATGAAATATTACTAAAAAAGTAAATTTTATAGAAAGTTCGTACTTCTTCCTAAATTGCAGAAGTAATCGTGTTTACGAAAAATATCTGAACCATCCAATGATAAAGAATAGAGGATACAAAATATAACAAAATATCAATGGATACTTTCATGTTTTACTCATCTATCTATCCTAAAAAACGTTTTAACTATAAAAAAGATGAAATCTGTGCTTTGGATTATTTAAAAAAACAGATAATGATATTGTAAACCATATCACTGTATAATAGCTTATTTCGAATACGATTATAAATTCAAGAAGATATTAAATTTAAAATTTTAACCGACAATTGTTAATAATAATATTATTAATAATGCTTTTCACAATTAAAAACTGCCCAACATTCCCCGGTTGTTTCTTATTCAATCTCTCAGATTTTCATGCTAAATTCTAAGAGAATGAATGTTAATATTTACATGACTAAAATTTATTTTTATTTAACTAATAGTCTAATGTATCTACTAACAACGTAAAATCAATTGAATTGTAAAGGTTTTTAAGTTTACGTTAATAATTTCAGATAGATATAATTTATTTATATAAGTAGTTAAAAATACAATGAATTTTACGTATCTTCTTGTTATTTTAATACTGTTAGGCAAATACTATAACAATATAATCTAAAAAATTAATTATTTTCCTTATCCTTATTATATAATGAACTATTATATTAGTTAGAAATATAGAAATGCATTAATAATACTAGTGACTGTAAGCTTTGTGTTTTTGTGTGCTTTAGCGAAAGGTGCTTGAAAATTTCCAATAGAAATATATATATAAAATTTACATTTTATGTTTTAATCTGTACTAAATTTTAGGTAAATAAAGATATTTACTTTCCCTGTAATAGTTCAGTATTTTTTTCATAAGATTGAAAAAGCATATTTGAATCAAGAAAAAATTCTATTTTTCAATACTTATAATCGAACTATAATTATAAATTTTTAATAATAAATACTAAAAAAATAAAGATTTAAAAATAATATGTCATAAATTATGTAAAACATATATATATACATAAAATTTATTTATAAACAATATCAAATATGATAATATTCAGTTTTTTAATTGCTAAAAAAATCTTACAGCTGAAGGCAAGCAATTAAAAAGAAATTAAAATTGCAAAGAGCTATTTATATGCAAATATCAGAAACCTGTTTCGCATTTCCAAGGGTATATATAAATGTATAAAAAGCATTAAAAAAATATTCTTTTTAATATTCAAGATTTATTCCTCACTTTTTGAAAGTGCATAAATTATAGATATGATTTATCGATTTATGTAGTGTGGAAATAAAAATAGCATAAATGCACACTTTTGTCTCTCGAGCTTTAAAGTCTGATAATTATCAGATCAAATTTGCAATATTGTTCTCTTTCAATTTTTTTGCAACTTTAATGATGCAGAGTGTGTAGTCATTCTTACCAATAAAGTTCAGCAATGTTTGCTTTGATTGTAATCTACAGAAAGTATTTAAAACATATTCAACTTTTCATATTAAAATTACTCTAATTATTATGTGCTTTAAAATTTTAATTATGAATCGATAATAAATTATTTTAAATTGCTTCTTTTTATTAATATGTTGCATACAAGCAGTTCTACCTGTTATTAAACGAAAATAAAAATGAATAAGTTGACCGATCAAGAAAAATTCGAATGGCACTACAGAAATGCTATGAATATAAAATGCTTAGCATAAGTACAATCATGTCTTCTAAATATTTAATTAATCTAAGCTAATCGCACTTCAATTGATAAGATTAATTTTAAAAGTTCAAATGAAAAATAGCCGTATATTTTACAATACCAATAATTGTTCAGTTAAGGATTTATTTTATTGATAAGCATGGAATGATTTTCAAACTTACTTCTCAATGTTGAAGTATATAAATTAAAATTATTGTACAATTTGAAATTGTAAGAAAAAAATTTTATTTTACAATAAAATTTTATATATTATATTAAATGCAGAAACATTGTGATATATAATTTATAACATTCCTTCAATTTCTTAATGTAAAGATTCATTACTTTTTCAATAACAGATTTTCCATGTGTTCAATACATAAAAACCTACTTCCACCCATTATTAATTGCATTTAGCATATTTATATGGAGTTACTAAAAATCTTAAATATTTCACGTATATTTCGTAGATTTTTTTAATTGGAAATAAAATATAGATATATTTGAAATGTATAATACAATGAAAATAGTAAAAAATATTTTTAAATGTAAAATAATAAATAAAGTGAGAACACATACATTTCTCTAAAAAAAGAAAACTAAAAGTATGGAACAACAATGTTTTAGAGATTTGTTAATTTAGAATTAATTAAGTTTCATATTTTTTCATATTTTGACTTTCATATTTTTCCTCGAAATCTAAACTAAATAATTATTAATTGCAAAAAAAAATGGAAAGAGAACATTTTTGGCGATATGACCTCTTCTTTTTTTTTGTCGTTTCGAGGACTTACGTGATAGCTCCACCTCGACATTCACCCTGGCAGCGGCGTTCGAACGCCTGGTGAATACGCTTTTAACATTTTTCAGTAGCCGTGCTGTCTCCGTCAATCTGCAAGTGATCGTTAATATTTCGATTCTCGTTCCCATTTACAAGTTATCGTTACTTTGGACCGGAGATTATTCTGATTCGACTCTATCGTTGGCACATTTAGTTTTGACTGGTTTGTTTTATTAATACTTAGTCCATGAGTTAATTTATATGCGTAATAAAAAGTGAAAGTTTTTTTTTTTGGTCATGCAATCATTTTTGCAATAAAAGGCAGATGAAAATTTGTATTTTATAGTGAACTTCGTTGAAAATTTATAATTCAATTCCTATTTATAATTTAAATTCATTTCAAATTAAAGTCATACTTTCGTGTACAGTAATGCATGTACAGTACTTCGCAAGCAATCGGAATTTGATTGAAATTCGAATAAAAAATTGAATGAAAACTGAGTGTTATTAAAATAAAAAAATTATTCGGATTGAAAAGAACCATGAATATTAATGACACCAAAATTAAGATCAATGCCACTGGCATAAATCCCCATAAATGTATTACGAGTTCAACATATGAGATTGAGTGAAAGGAATGACTTGATATAAATAATCTAAGTAACTTACGTACCAACATTTTTCGCCCAAGTTTAATTTCGTATTTCTCTTGTTCATATTACTCAAGCAATATTTAATTAAAAATACCCAGAACATTCAGTTACTGTTTCTTTAAGGGAAACTGTAGCGTTTAATATTGTGAATCTACGTCGAGGATGGTTCTAAAGAGCATATTTAGTTTTAGACAATTTGAATGTAAATTGAAAGTTTTTCCTTACGAATTTTTATACTATAAGCTTTGGAAATGATAAATTACAGTTACATATTCGTTAAGAATTAGTTGTAATATAGTTTGATTTCTTTTTTTGGTAATGCATAATGACCATCAATCTTAATTATAGGAATTTACTAGAGTTTCTCGAATTGTGTATAGAGTTGGCTTGAGCCAATACCAGAAATTAAACCGTATCAGACCATGGATTCATAACATTATTACGCTATAGGACAGTTAAAAGTGTTATCATAAATCATCATTTATATAGGAATGATATTATAGAAACGAAGATAGAACGTCATCTCGGTAATGCTTATAAAGTGTTAATTACTATATAGTAATAATATTCAAAAGCATTCAACATGCTAAAACATTAGCAAAATTTCAATCAGGTCAACGTGCAGCAGTTTTGTAGAATATTGAAAGTTATTCCATGTTTGTAAGCTCTTGTATAGATTTAGTTAATGAAATATATTTATCATATAGTTAACTTTATTTATTTATCGTTTTTGTAATTTATAAAAACTAGGGAAAATAAATTTATTATTTCACATTAAAATATGGCTTCTGAAAAGTTTCAGTAATAAGTTTTTTCAAATTCACATAACACAAAGAAGATAGGAATATCGAAACTAACATGCAACGCTTTAAATATTTTACATTTAAAAAGAATCTTCCGATTTGAATTGAAAGTAATGATTCTTTAATGATAAATATTAAAACGAAAAAAAATTGTTTGCTTCAACTTTTGTAATGGAATTTTGAAAGTTTAAAAATCGAAATATCTCATAAAGGAATATGTATATTGCAAATATTACAGGACTATGTAAATAAGATATTGCATATATCTGATTCAATAAGCATATAGTTCAAGAAAGAAAAAATCACCTGACAGTAAAAGCCTTAATTTATATTTTCATTCAGTATTATTTAAAATTATATTTAAACAAAAAAATGCATCAGAAAATTAGAAAAAGCTTAAATCTTACTACATGTATTGGTCTACATATTAAAGAATAAAATTGAAAGTAATATAATTATAAAATTTTTCAGTGCCAAATGCAATGTACATCAAACGGTTGTATAGAAATAAATCTCCATATAAACAAACTATACATTTACTGAATCTAATATAGTGTTTGGTGTCATTGTCTTGCCGTGTGCAGTGCTCATCCAGTTTTAGATTGCTATATATAAATTGAGTGATTGAAACGTGAGTGTAATAATTTATGGAATAACTACTGGGTAAGTACTTACACCTCGCAATATCGGCGATGGCATGCACGGATCTGCATGAGAAAATCCAAAAACAAACAATAAGAAACGAAACTTGCATTAAAAAACACACATTATTTCGGTGAACTGTGAAGTTATAATATAAGAAGGGTCAGAAATTAGGTTACTCTTATTATTCAATTTGCATTTGAGCGAGGAATTTTGTGCTGTTACTATAAAATTCGATAATTTTTCCTCGTTATCTCGTGACTGCAAATCTTAAATTAATGAGTATAGATAAGTTTAAAATAATTTAATCGAGGCATTGTTAATATAATAAAGATTTTATAAGAATGAGCTAATTTATCTTTTTATAATTAGTTACAATTTGAAAGTTTCCATTATAATACATTAATCTTTAGAGCAAAGTAATGAGAAAAAAAATTCTAAACTTGACAATAATAACCAATGCTATGCCAAGATATAGGGAATTCCCTAATGCTGGATTCAGATTAATACACTCATTAAATCTTGAATAAGACAGATTTGAAACCGTTTAATAATAAACATTCTTTAAATAATGATGCTTTGGTTCTATTGATGCATTAAATTATTCTTGATTAAGTTGCCATTTTTAAAAAGAAATTAAAGACATAAATATCTAACAATATGCAGACTCAAAGATACAAGTAAAATACACCTAAATAGGTAGCGAATAGCATAATAAAGGCAGATTATAATGAAAATGGATGAATATTTTTTCTCTGTAAGTAAGTGCACATAGATACAAGTCAATTTAAGTGAAACTAAAGTTAAATTTACATATACGAAGAATAATTTAAAGTTATTTAAATTTAATATTTATTATTTATGTACGTATTTAAAGCATTTTCTCATATAAAATAGACGAAAAATAGTAATTATACCAACATAATAATTCAGTATCTACAGATATTTATGCGGAACAGTAGCGCCTACATGATTATATTAATGCGGAAAAGTATGCGCGTGGATATTTTAGAAACTGTGACGAAAAGCCATTGTCAATTTAGAGCTCGTAATTTTAGCGTACTTTCGATATTTCTATGCATAATGTCCAAATTAACGAATAACCATATTTGTATGTCAAGTGATAATAATACGAAGATAATAAAATACTTTGCGTTAAGTTATCTGGCCAGGAAACGTATCTCCGTAACATCGTCGCTTTTTTTTTGTTTTGTCTTATTTTATAGTTCTTCGATGTGTTTATGCTCTTTATTGAAGTACTTTGATGCTTTGGAACAGGTGGATTTTGGAGTGCAGATGTGTCGGAATGCCAGGGAAAGTTTTAGGAACAGTCTGTAAGGTTTCGAATCATTATTTTAATGAGCAGGTATCTTTTTTTGTTTTTATCAATTTGATATATATTATACGATGTATCATAAATTTCATTTGGATGTGCATTTTATACTGTAATTGTCATTGCATTAATCGATGATATTAAATAACTATCACAAGATTGCAAAATGACCCTTTTGGCCATTTATTTTTAACATAATATTTTTTCGTTTTTGGTTTTTATAGTTGCAAAGTAATCTAGCCAGTGCAAAATTAAACTGAAAACAGTTCTGATTATATTATATGGAAAAAACAATTGGATATAGTCGTTAGCGTGTAACATCTTTCAAAATAATCATGAAACAGTAACATAGAGTCGTTATAATAAATAGGTACATTTTGCCTTAGATCACCTACTGATCCATTCCAAGACGTACGAAGATGAACCAAAAATCCAAAGTTTTATACCAAAGTTGATTTTGCTTCTTGATGTTGCTCCATTACAAGAAATAATTGTTATTATAGAAATTAATAGAAATTATGTGATTAGAATGATTCATTAGCGTACTTCATTGTACTCGAATCTACTTTACTCTTTGAAGATTATTTTTGAAAATATCAAACGGTTGTGACCACATTCAGCTCATTGTATACGTACAATTACGTTAATGTATAAAAAAATAAATATATAAAAATAAAAAAATTACACGAATTGATTTTAGTTTCATTAATTTAGACTTCTGCTAAATAGGTGTGCATTTTATACTCTCTAATAATCATCAAACAAAATCATCTATATAAAGTGCGTTACATACGCTACAGATAAATATTAATACTCCAGCAATTTCAGTGCATATCCAAACTAAAATTCGTATTACAGTTGGACTCGGAAGCTTCGCAATCCGGATTAATAAAAGCTCTCGTCGAATTCCCAAACTAGATAAATACGTACGATCTGTATACTTCATTTTTCAAATCCGACGCGTTCTTAACCGATAATCCCGAGATGAATCAATGGAAAAACGACACTCGGGCCCGGGCTTCCGGCGCGTCCAGAGCTCCAACAGCCTCCTCAGCAATGAGAACCTGAGCAGGCCCTGGGTTGCCCGACGCCACTTGGACGAATAGTGCGGCCTCAAGTACTTCCTACTCCGACTGGAGTCGGTAATTTTTTTTTTTTTGATATATATACTTTTTGCTGAGATATGTTTCTCTGATAGAGTACACTGAATTCCTTGGAACTGGGATACAGGCAAGTATAAAACGATAAAGATTAATTGGTAAAATAACATTAAGTTCCAAATTGATTTTGTCCATTCACGGATGCAAATTTAACTAGGACCAAGGAATTCAGAGATCACAGTTTAATTCCTTTAGACTTTAAACTTTAGATTTTATTCGTCATATATTTGTCCTCCTTTAAATTTCTAGTACCGACTAAGACGAAAAGATCTGTTTTGAATTCATTCTGAAGAAATAATTATTTAATATATATGACTTTATTATTTTAATATATGATTTTAAGTACATGACTAGTTATTTTTTAATATCACAGCGTAACTTCCACTCGTAACTACCCTCATTGTGTCATTTTACATCCCAATTTACACTTGGGATTTAAGAGCTCAATGAAATTTTCAATAATAAAATAAAAAAAATTGTGTTAATCGTATAATGTAATATAATTAATAAAATTAAAAAAAAATGTAAGGTGACTGAAAACTTTGTACGCAGATGCGATAAAAAGTATTTTTCACCCAGACAATAATAACTTGCTACTAAAATGATTTGATTGTTTTTACAAAGTACTTATAAATACATTAAAAATTTTTCTTCGAGCACCTTTATTAAAGGTATCACTGATGTAATTATTATTATTTATTATTTATTATGTTATCCAAATTAGTTAATAACTAATCAAAAATCGACTACCATATTTTTAACAAAAACCTGTATCAAAAGCCATGCACGGTTTTCACGATAGAGAAAAAAATACAAAGAAAATTTCAAGAAAAAATATATATATTTATTAAGAAAAAAAACTATAATAACAACAAATCACCCCATGCAAACCAAACACCATAATTAGTACACTGCCCTGATGGTACGAAAAATATCGGAACACACCCTCTCGAGTTGTTACACATTTTCATTTTGAAAAAGATGTCTTGAAAAGAGAAAATGCATGATTAAATAATGATAATATGCGCTGAAAATCCATAACCGATAAAGGAAACACCTTGCTTTTTATTCACCCTTATGCGTGTAAAAATCTTTAAAACTACGTTATCAAATGGCATTATTGAAATAATAATGGAATAGTAAAATTTGTTTCACTTACGAGCTCCTATAATCTTGAGCCTGCAAAATATCACTAGGATCGGACTTTAGAATTTCTTGTTCTCTAGCTGCTTCCGTCAGTGACTTCCAAATTGTATTTTTTACACTACAATTTGAAATATAGTAGTGGATTTTCGCTTATACGAAAATTCTTGTTTCAAACTTCATGAAAATATACTTCGCAGATACTCACGCTTTTACTGTAACGTCGAGCAATAAAACAGCAGATGGAATCAAAATGAGTCCTAACCAAAATACAGGCGATGAGAAAAGCATTCGATCGTTGCCCAGCATCACCGCTCCAACGTTCAGAACAGGCCAAAAGTTGCTGGAAAAATATAGATGTTATTGTAATCGAAAAAAGAGAAAAATATATCCTAATGCCTGTGTCGTATAAAATTTGTACCTGTAAATTAGAATGAAGAGAAACCATAGTATAATGGATCCCCATGTCGCTAGATGAGTCACCCACGTCCATGAGTTTGTTATTAGACCTGCTTTACCACATACAGTTACTACAACATTCTACGAAAAATAAAAATTGATTAATTCCAGAATATGACATAACTACTTCAAATTTATTACAATTTCCAATTGTTCTTACTGTATAAACTATATTTCCTAAAACAAGATATCCGCCATCTCGACCATTTGCCCAAATTACATCCTGCTTGAGTGCTAAAAGTGACAACCAATATAGTAGTGCCGAATGGAGCAATGCATTAAAGATCCAGACCCAAAATACCTAAAATTAATGATTATAATTTTACAGGTTTTTTTAAAATAAGAATCAGATAATATGAAATATTGAATATTACTTTAATGTTAAACGTTGACTCATTGGCATTTTTTGCAGCGTATAAGCTGGGATGAGCTAAATGCGTTTCCGCTGAACACACCTTATCAAAAAGTCCTATCGCTAAAGGTGGAGCTGCCGTAAATACCTAGAAAGAAACATATGTAGATAAAAATTATTTTTTAATAAAATAATATGACATAATTTGATCCGGCACGGCCGGCTTAATGTAATAAAAATAAAATTCTCGAAGGCTTAAATACTATTGCAATTATAATTTTTTTATTGTTTATATTAATCTTAAATTTTGACAATGTATCATTATTCATATTTTTTATAAATAATTTTTAAAAATGTTTTTATATAATACTGAATTTCAAATAAAAACTCACCACATTATATAAACCAATGGACCATCTTTCAAAAAGAATTTGTCCGGACCAGCCGGAATAAATGGCAAACCATAATTCGATGACATAAAGGCAAATGTTTTTATAAAACGAATATAAAATAAGTTTACACATTCTACTATAGTTCCAAGAGCCATGTACGAATAGCAAACGTTTGAGAAATCGAAATTGAGCTATTGAGTAGTCCGAAGCGCAGGCAGCTTGTAAACCTTCGACGCCAGAAATGCCTACATTTGAAACAAATAAAAAAATGTGAGATTTTTGTTAATTGCAACGCCACGCTGAATTACCAGAACGAGAGTAAATTTACTTCTACGTCTTAGTCCCTCAATTTTCGCTGTACAAAGTGAAATAAAATTTTGTATAAATCTTTAGGCATATCTACAAATGGTGGAAGTTTGTTAGAGCCTATAACGTTTTTCTAAGTACGGTAAGAAAAATTAAAAAAAATTCGTACATATGTGTCTTCTGCTCAACGTGATTCTACTATTTTCTAAGAAACTAATTATTATAAATACTAGGTGTCAATTACGTTCATAATTCAAGTTTCGATACTTGTAGGAGAAACTAATAAATCGAATAAGTTTGTTTCACCGTTCTACGTAGCTTATACATGAAATGAGACGTCGAAGTAACTTTATAATGCAGGAATTTTCATGTCATTATTTCGGTAGATAAAGAAGAGAGAAATGAGATTTCGACATTTTCAAATTCTGACTTCCTCCTGGGGTATAGAACAGTGTTAAGTTACGACTATTAAAAAATGAATTATCAAAATGAGACTAACCGACTCCAATGTGTGCTTTTTGAATCATGGCTACGTCATTTGCACCGTCGCCGATTGCTAAAGTTACCGCTTTAGTATTAGTGGTCACCATATCTACTACCTAAAATATTATGAATGCATTAAAAATATGAGAAAAATGATATAAAAATAAGAAAAACATAAAAATTCAAAAATATATTACTTCTGCCTTTTGCATTGGTGATACCCTACAACAAATGACTACTTTGCAAGAAGTGCATAAATCTAAAAAGTCTCTTCTAAGATCACAGGATAAAGCATATTTTAAACTATTTCCATCAATGACAAGTCCAACATCGTTTTGGCATCTTAAATCTTGACCAAAATCCAAACAGTGCTGAATGATAACTTCTCTCGTTTTCTTTAAAATTTTCGAAAATTATCAAAGTCTTATTAAATTGAAATCCATAAATATATAAAAGATACATAATAATAATTACTCACATCCAGAGAGCCTTCATTAATTATTATTAAAGGCATCGGATGTGCAATCAGTCTACAGGAGTAACCAATATTAATGGCTGTTTCCTGTTTATCACCAGTCAGTACCCAAACGTTAATGTCCGCTTGAATGAGCGATTCTATCGTTTCGGGAACCTGAAATGAAAATTATCGTTAAAATTGAAAACAGTTTATAAACGTCGATAAAAATTCCAAGAAATATTCTAAACTAGCCTGGTCTTGTAATTGGTCTTCAATAGCCGTAGCGCCCAAAAGTGTCAATTGCGTTTCAATTAAGTCGGTTGCTTCCTCGCACCTCTCCTCTCGATTAGTTAAAGTTGTTGCAGCCTTACTATAAATATCCTTCCAAGACTGCGCTCAGAAAGAATTATTATTAAATGTTAATTTTTTTAATCCAGTAACGAGAGAGAAAACATATTTTGATTTCTGACAATTCTGCTTACATTATAGCGATTCTCCTCAATGACAGCGGAGGCGAAGCAAAGCGTCCTGAGGCCCTCCGACGCGAAGTTCTCCAGATGCTGGAGCGTAACGTCTCGGAAATCGTCCACCTCGGATTGCCGGGACGCCTGTGTATCATCCTCGGACGACGATTTGGCAGTCAGTCGCTCGTAGATCACCGTGTCCGCGCCTTTGCAATAAATCTTGATCTGCCCGCTGGGCGTGCGGACGATCACGGACATTCGCTTTCGCGCCGATGTGAATTCGATTACGTTCAGGATTTCATAGCGCTCGCGCTCGCCCAGCGCTAAGATTTCCACAAAATGAGGCGTGCGAGTGTCAAATATGTAACCGAATTTTTTCGCGCCGTCCACGAGTGCTCGCTCATCTAGAATAAAGGAAATAATATTATCGGTAAATTGTAATTTGATTTAAAAGGTAAATTCTTATGTACATAATAATATATAAAATATATTGTCAAGATTGTGACAAATATGCTTGGGGACAATGTGACTGTCATTATTATACTAGAATAGTAAATTATTTTATATAAAGACTATAAGACCGTTAAAGATATTTATTATCTGTATGTACATCTATAAGGGCTTTTCTACACTGTAGATTAATTTTTCAGAAAAATTGTTTGAAATTTCGAAGCTTTGCAATACTACTAATTATAATAATTGCTTATAATTATCTCTTAGCCCTTACCGGGCGAGGCTGCGTGATAGATAATGTTGCCGTCGACTTTTTCGGGAATGACTGTGTGGCAGACAGACAGCATGACCATAAATTCGTGCAAAATATCGGCATTCTTCACTTTTTTGCTGCTAGAACTTTGCGATGCATCTTTTACCCGCCCCTCAAGTATGTCCTGAATTAAGTCGCATTCTACTTGGCTGCCATCTCCATTGGAATTCAATGGCTCTGGCAAACTAGAAGATTTATACTATAAATATTTTCAAATAATCATAATTTAAATAATAAACAAGAGCGTTGAAGCATTATTTTCAAATAATTTCCAAAGTTATAAATTTCGTCCGTTGCTACACTGAATTAGGATCGATTAACCGACCACTAATATATCTGACGAAATAATTTTCATCCAAATACTTACTCGTACATTTTTCCAGCGATCGAACATCGCTTGTACTCCATAATGTTACGCGTGAGCGTACCAGTCTTATCCGTAAAAACGTAGCTGACCATTCCGAGCTCCTCGTTTAGGTTGCTCGTACGCGCCATCGCCGGCGTGTCGGTCTCCGCGTGATACATTTCAATGTCCATATTGATAAAAGTCGCTTGCACGAAGCGAACCACTTCCAGTGTCACCTGCAGCGATATCGGGATCAGGTTGTTAAACAGGATTATGAAGGTCAGTAGATTGAAAGCGAAGTTTTTCGTTTTGGTCTCTGTAAGCAGAAAAGTAAGAATTTTATGAGATATCCTTGTAAAGCATGTAGAACTGACATTGAGTGATTATTGAACGATTCTTAGCTACGAAGAAATTTATCATCGTCACAATTACTATACATGATATTGTATTATTCTTTATTTTTATACTATATTTATACTAATTACTACATATATTGTAGTATAGTTTATCATCATATGATATTCGTTGTTTCTGAAAATCATGATTTTTATATTGGTCATCAAAAATCACAGCATATGATTGGGTTAAAATTTATTTAAATGCTTCTTTTTTTGAGCTGATTGTACATAATATTTTGAAAAACCAGAAAAACTCTTTCAATTTTACCTTGAAATTATAATATGCATGTTTCCAATATTATTTTTATTAAGTACATGAAAAATATAAATTTTTAATTCTAAATCATTAAAATGTCAAAAGTATGATAGAAGAAAAGTAACGCCTAAAAATCTATAAATGGTTTTAATGCTTGTCAATGTTCAAATGTACAAATTTATCTTGTACAAATTCTATGATAAAACTGTTATCTACTTTAGACAATTTTCGTACAATCGATGAATTGTATAAGATGACTTCTATAAACCAGTTGTCTAAGCATAGTACGCACTCAAAATCCTGACAGTCGAAAAATGAAAAAAATACATTGTCAATTCTACATTCGTCCATGACTGTTTTAGCCTCTGGCCTGGCTAGGCGAATTAAACAAAAAATAAAATAAAAATTGCCTAACGTAATCTTTGATTTCAACAGAATTTCATTCACCGGTCAAGCCGAGATACCAGAGACCCGTCTGATTCGCGTTCGTCCACAGAATATTAAAGATCGCCGACAGAAGGCACAGCAGCAGCAGAATAAAGAAGAGCATGAGTATCTGGGTATTGATGAGGCGGTCAAGGGTCGAGCGCTTGAGGGGCGCCGTAGCCGTGTTGTTCTGCATTAATTTCGTGTCGTGGCCGGTGTAGATGACCACCCCGAATACCCAGCGCGTGTTGCGGAGCATCGCGCCGCGCAGCAGCAGCTGATCCGGACCCATCGGCATGCTCCTATATCGGGCACGATAAAATTTTGCTTAAAGTTACAGAATCATTTAGCAAATCAGATATATTAGAATAAATTGTATTAAATATTTAGTTATCAGCTAAAAATGAAACAATGTAATTTACGTTAGTTAAAAACCCAAGTATTTTTTTTAGGTACTATAGATCTGAATTATTTTGATATTTTGTTATGTTTCAGCAAGTGTCGTATAAGTTCTCAATCAAATTTAAGGAGGTAAATCCTTATAATTAGGATATGGCAAAAGATGTAACAACATCGTCTTAATGAAACCCTCCAAGTTATAATTCACTTATTTAATTACAACGCTTATATAAAAGTATAATAATGTCTCATACAATTAATAGCACTAAAATTATCACCTATCAAGGTTATTAAATCTCTTTTTAGTCCATTTACTGCGCACTAAAATAAAATCTATTATTACAAGGCGATTCAACAATAACACTCGGATTTCAAAAACTATAAATGATTTTTTTATAACAAATAAGTTTGAAACTTCATCAGAACACATATTATTATTACTCATTATATAGATATATGATAAACTATAATCATCGTAAGAATATTGAATATAGTTGGGACGTATAGTCGTAACAATTTTATCCGTAGCAATATGTTCTATATGCAAGATAAATGTTTAAATTTTTATGTTAATTATTTTCAATAATTTTTTGTGCTTCAATACAATACGATCTCAAAATCTGACAATAACAGATTAATGTAGATAAAACTAGGAAATGATATATAAAGTTATGACTTTCGAAGATCGAATAATAAAACTAATAAAGCCAAGCGCTCTGGAAGCGTTACTTACAACATATGTGGTATGATATTTGTAATACGATACTAATGAATCAAGTATTGTTTTTCATAACCTGTCAATAATTTTCATTTTTAAATTATATAAGCAAAGTGATATAATTCGCTTCTTACGGTAATAACTTTACCATTAACAATATATGTATGTAAATAAAGTTCTTTTTCAAACTCAAGCAAGCGAAATGATGATCTAATAATATGAAACATGATGAGAATAAAGAAAAGAAGCTCAGAACGTTTCCAATTTAACAAATAATATTCGAACCAATATATAACAATTTCCCAGTATTTCCAATATTGGTAAGTGATAATTGACGCTATGAAAAACGCATTAGTTTTTTTATTTTAACGAAATTGTCCCATGGTCAGTCGGTGACCATGATTGATTTCATTAAATCCATTCGAATTTAATTTCCGTATAGAGTTTGCAATCGCGACACTCACGGCTTGTTCGTTTCCCTTAGGATGCCGTTGAACTCGTACAGATGCCGATTCGGCGGCTCGCATTGTATGTTGGCGCGAAAATTCATGAGCTCGACGGTGTCCAGGAGATTCGCGGTGTCTGGGAGCGCCTGCCTGATCTTCAAGTTTGTCTCGCCGTCCAGGTTCGCGGTTTCGATGAAGGACATCGACTGGGGCTCCGAGGACGACAGGAGAATCAGATCGGCCGGGAAGAAATTGTTATTGTGCACCTGAATGATTGATACGTACGGTTTCTCGATTATTTGTAAAAAAAAGTTTCCGACTAAGATAAAAATTATGTATATACCTTTACCACATCGCCGACAGCGATGTTCCTCCACTGAATCCACTGCCACCGACCCTCCCTGAGAACCTCCACCTCGCGCTTATTTATTTCATCGTCGGCTCTATGCCTTTTCTGAAAATAATTTATAATAAAGTTAAAACTTGTTCATCCTGTATAAAAGATATTATTATACAAAACTTATCATGTTTACCGACATAGAAAATAACAATCTCTATTTAATATAATTAATAATAAAAGTAATTTGATTTTTATGTTTATGTAATAATTTAAAAAAAAAATACATTGAATAATATAAAAGTCAAATACAGTGATTTCCCGTCTTCATTAAAAAAAAAAGATTTATAATATAGGAGGAAGAACAAACAGCAGCAATTTCAATCCTTAATGCACGTTCACCAAATATCGAAGAAATTATAAAATTAACGTAATAATAACAATAATAACAATAACATAGCAATACACAATAATAACAATAACATAATAATAATAATAATAATAATAATAATAATAATAATAATAATAATAATGGCTGAAATAATAGCCACTCACAATATCTTCGACGATTTCTTTAAGTGCTGACACACTGAGGATGAAAATGAGTGGAACGAGCGTAGTGTAGCGTCCCGTGGGTGATACATCTGGGATTTGCTGGAAATTGACATAAGCATATAATTTTTACTATGATGAGGAATTTTCTATAAATTACTACAGAGTATTTAAAAAAAATTAATTGATATTATATATTTAATAGTTAGAAATAACAAAACATAAGTTTTTGCACAAATGATTTTGCAAAATGCATAATACTTCTATAATTTCTATATTAAATTTACTACCCAAAGAGTCTTAAGATATAAGAATCCTAAATATTTTGTTGCATTTATCAAAATGATCAATTAGGTATAATTAGGTTTAGAGATTAGATATTATTTTTAAATCATTGCTCAATAGCCACTGGAAGAATTTTGTATCAATTATTTGGTATACAAGTAAGTTTTCAGCGTTTGTCAAAAGCTGGCGTCACCAGTGGATCGCTGGTAGAAATCTCAGAACTCATGTGTTACATTTGCAGGTTGTATATCTGTCAAAAACTTTGCAACGTCATATTTAAACATTTCTTTAGATGTCGTTTATATTATCGAGCAAAATCATAACAGGTTTCCAGCCAAATAAACCAAATAAATGTCATTTGTAGTACTGTTTCTATTCTTTAATATGAGGAAAAATGCGGCTGACGCCTATCGTTTTCTTTCGGAAACTTATGGGCCGAAATTTATTCGTGAATCGACGTGCCGCGAGTGAGTCAAATGGTTCAAAAGTGGTGATCTTGAATTTGGACACAAGCATCGTTCTGCATCATTGGGCGTTACGCAACAAGCAGTTCCCCTTCGCCTAAAAGCATTCGGATTCATTCAAAAGGTTGGAAGCTAGGTACCGTACGAATAGAAGTCGAGAGAAGTCGAAAGACGATTTTGCATATCCGAAATGCTGCTGCAGTGGTATAAAAATAAATCATGTTTGCATCGTATTGTCATTGGTAATGAAAAATGAATTTATTATGATAGCCACAAACGCAGAAAATTGTATACAAGGCCCGGCGAGCTCACCCAATAGACATCAAAACGAAATATTCAGGTAAATAAGGTCATGCTCCGCATATGGTGGCATGCAAATGGTGTCGTATACTACGAACTGCTTATGAGTGGTCAAATCATCAAAGGACCATTGTATCGAACCCAACTTATTCGTTTTAAGCGAGCATTACAAGAAACCACGTGTTGCGGCTTCGGTCAATAACTTTTGAGAATAGTGGATGGGAAATTCTGCCTCACCCGCCTCACAGTCCAGACTTGGCACCAAATGATTATCGCTTATTTCGTTAAATGCAGAACGATTTTACGGGAATATGCATCAGTTCAGTAGAGTGAATCAAAAATTGGCTCGATACGTTCTTGAGCTCGAAGAATGAAAAACTTTTTTGGTCCGGAATTCATCAATTGCCAGAAAGATAGGGAAAATTATAGCTTCCAGTGGACGGTACTTTGAATAAAGGATACGTAATCATGTTTTTACAATAAAACCTCAAATTTTTGAAAAAAAAGAAACTTACATGTACACACAATAGAAGTTAGTAAATATATATTATACGGTTACAGCTAATATAAAAACAAAATTACGTCACCAGCCATCATTTAAAACTATTGAAGACTTTACTATTTTTCATACAAAATATAGTTAATTCTTATAGAAAAGAATATGTATATATAAAACATGAAATATATTTATTTTAGAATAAGCTTTAGTATAATTTTTTTTAAAGTTATGTTGCGATCCCTAATTTGTGATAAGAGATGTATAGATGTATAGAGATTGACATGATAACGTAGTTGTTTTTAAAGAATTAAAAATTATATTATACAAAATATTTCTTATAAATCAATGTATTTAAAAAATATATTAGACAATGAAATACAGATTTGTGAGAGTAATATCTATATACTTTTATATTGATGCACTAATATATTTTATATACATGCAAAGTATTAAGCACAACTTTAAAAAATATAAAGAATGAGAAGATTCTGAAAATTTCACTTTCAAATTATTGGGCATGTAATCGCTATAAACGATCTTGCTTTAATTTGATAGATATTTTATCTACCTTAATGTGAAATTTTCCCAAGTTTCCTAAGCAACGTATACGAAGTAGATAGTACATATGCAAGAATTTCAATGAAATAACATTACTTAAGACAGGATGTATTTTTGGATCGATCGATAAAAAATTGACTGACGTCAGTTCTTGATACTAAATCACATAAGTTTTCTCATATATGGGCAATTTTACACTTCAGATTATACGTTGGTTATTGCAATATCGACGGTAAAATCACCGAGACGCGCAGTTCCGTATGAAAAATTCATCTACACTGTAGATAAAAATACTGGGTGAAAATACCAGGCCATTTCAATTTAAAGTTTTTTGGAATTCCAATAAGGACCAGCATTTTTATTTCTAAGTCGACGCTACTGTCATTGACGTCTGAGCCAAATTACACGTCAAAATATTCATTTGTGTTTGAGATACGCATTCTTTTATGAACGGCTATAAGTCTTGTTTCTAATGTCTGAAATTATTCAAAAGTATATTTCCCATTACAATTTGTACGCGAAATGTAATTTATCTGGAACTTTTGAACCGTTCAAAATATTGCAGAATGACTTCAGTCAGCAAGCACGATCGACCACAAGAGTTTACGAGTGTTACAAGCGTACCGGCAAGATTACGAAAACTAGCTTGAGGAGCATTAAATAAAGTGAAAAGACTAAATAAAATTTTTTTGATTTATATGCAAATTCCCAATATTTTTTGCCTACATCAGATATATAGATGTTGAACCCACGCTGTTAAAGAAAAAAGCTTAATACATTTAATCTATATGTGCTGTAAGTTACTTTGATAAGCGTAAAGGAATTGACTTTCAAGAAAAACTGAAAATTCATGTTGTGATACAAGAATTTCAATGTAAAATGTTCTGCAAAATTTTTTCAGGAATTTTTAGTTGTCAATGAATCTCACTACCATGGTGTTGATGAAAATAGGGGTACATGACAATTAAATTTAATGTAAGCAATGGGTATTTCATTTCATAAATTAATAAAAAAATTTATTATGAAACCATGGAAATTTACTATACTATTCTCATTTTGAATTTTATTTGCTATGAATTACTAAGATTATTTTAGGGGAATACTCGCTATTTAATGAATTATATATTTTCGATAATACAATTCTTTTAACTTCTCGGATATTATAGACTTATAACGTAACGTCATATTTTAAACGATTTGTTTATACTGTACAGATATAACATGTATGTGTGAAACGGATTGCAGATATAATGATACAGAGAAATAAAGATTTTATCGGTCTTATATACCAGCTGACGTGATTTGTAAATGCTCATGGGATTACGCGGAAACGCAGATATCCCTCTATCGGTGGATAACGAAATCTTTCTTACACTTTAATTTTTGTATTAAATTCGATAAGTTTATATTTAATATTTTTATTGATAAAATATTGAATTTTACGGAACTTTTATTTAATTTGATGTACACTGTGGGTCAATTTGAGTTCTGTAAAACATATTAAATTTTCCTTGACATTTTTCAACGAAACATCCATTAAATTTAATGTTTTTTTTTCTAACGTTGCAGCCGTTTTACCTGCATGAGGGCAATGAAGAGGAAGAAGCAGTTACTGTAACGCCGGAACTGCTCGAAGAGGAAGGACGGTATGAATGAGACCAGCGAGTACTTGGCCGTGGATATGTGATTGTTACGATAGGTCGCCGGCTGGTGTGGGGCGTTGACGAAAACGACCCGCTCATCCTGGCCGTCGGCGGCGTGTCCGCCGCCCGCCGGGTCCACCGAGGAGCCGCCGTTAGCCTCCGCTCGGCCTGTTCCTGAAAAATAAATTTAGATATATATATATCTATATCTATATATATATATATATATATATATATATATGAATAATGAAAATCGGTTTAACCTTGATGATTATGTTACAAGAGAATGATGGTAACCCAACCGCTAACATAAGGGGCTGGAGATTTTGAAATTATATACATATAATTTATTTTGATAAAACTTGTAACTTATAAATGACTATAAGGACTTATCCGTTAATAATACATACATTCGCTTGTTAGTTTACATTTGTATATGACATAAATTACACATACTAACTTTCACTTTAATAAATCGTTTTGCCTTTATCAATTTATTGGCCCTTGTTTTTTTTTTTTCGTTCTTCAATAAATTGGCTAGACATTTATCGTAAGTTGTTTAATACAAGTGTTGATTTTTTCTCACCTGCGCTGTTTGCATTTTACTCATTAAATTTATTAAATTTTGAACGACACTAAGGAGGATAACCTTTAATGTAGTTTGGAATTATTTATGAAAAAAATTTTATACAATAAAAAGATTTTTGTGTTTGACAAAAATGTCAATAGTATCAAATATAAACTTTTTCTTTTGTTTTATGGCAACGGCAGGTTATTGCGCAACTTTTTTAACGGCATACGATAGCGTTATAGAAGCAAGCTTCACATATTCCTGACAAGCATTATTATTTTGAATTTACTGTTTGTGCATTTCGACCATTATTCTACACTTGGTAAAAAAAAGCAAGGACATTTTTAAATATTACTAATGATATTTCACGTTTGTTTTACTTTTATCAAAGAACAACTGGTCAAATCTTATCTTATGAATTTGTTATATATACGCATATTGTTTATTTCCAATTGCCAGTAAAATGGTAAAATGGGTCATAGATTATCTTTGCACTATTTCTAAAAATCATAGGATGGGCAATTTAAGTGGGGGGGGGGGGGGTAAATCGATACTCAACTAGTGTATGAGAATTTATTTCGAACTTGTATCACTGTATCGACACTAAAAGATCAAAACCAAAACTGCTTAAGAGTCGAAGTTTTTCTCTTTTTTCCTGCTCAGTCCCTCACATTTCTATTACATTATTAATCAGAATTTGAGCTCTAAGTGACTTAAGTCTCTTAATTGTATAGCAATTTGTTGTTTAGTATCTTTTATTGTTGAACCAATTTAACATTTAAATATTAATCAATGTTGTGCAGACTAACGTTTATATAAACAATACATTTATGGATAATAATTAAGTAATAGAGCAGTCGAATATAACTTTATAGAGATTATATTATTGACTATCAATAATCTACTTTATTCACATGTTTCAATACTTTGTTTAATAACATATTACTGAGTACAAAGACGTCAATGCTATAGATAATATTTAGATTTATTAAAATGTTAATTAATAATAGATCTATAACAATGGATGGATAATGTATTAATTCTATAGTGAGAAAGTAATGCATTAACCTTTAGACTGCCGGTATGGCTCATATATGAGCGACGTGTGACCTTGACAGCTACTCTAGAGATATGAGGTGTTTTTATGTATAAATTTTGCACATCAAAAATATCAATTTATAAGGCAAAAATGCCGGCAGTCTAAAGGTTAAAAATACAAACAATGAATGAAATTCGTACAAAAAACACAGGCAAACAGTTGAAAGTTGTTAAGTTAATAAAAAAAAGGCAAATGCGGAAGTTCTAAAATTTGAAATAGATATTGGATAAAAATTTACTTATCTTGTTTATATATATTTAAGCACTTTATATTAGATTTAAAAAAATCCGAAATCAAAATAAAATCCTTTTTTACTTACATTAAATACAATTATACACATAATTCAAATTTAAAACTACATATTTACACAGATATATATGTGTAAACGTATATGTATATATATTAATATCAGAATACAATAAAATATACCTAAATTTAGTGCATTTAAACATTTCCGTTTATGTTGCAACTACTTCACAAAGCAGTTGTAAAGTTTTTAATTTATACATTATTTATTGTAAATCGAGCTATTCCTTGGCCGCGCTTTAGTTAAGTGAAAAACTTTTTGGCCGACAAAACTCGCAGAACTATCGCACTTTCTGAAGAAACCTAAATATAGCTTTAAAAAACTTTAATCCTGACCCATTCATTATAACGTAATTTAGCTATTATCGGTCAAGAATGGCAAATACACGGCTCGAACTATGATTTGCCAATGCTAAAGTGAAATCTGATATTAATAATGCGATAAACCTAAATCGAATGCTTTGTTTCATTATTATTTCTGTATTATATGACATTCAATACGAAATCTAGTGTTATAAAATAAAAAATAAACAATAAAATTGTAGAGGTAAATTTTGATTTTTTTTTTCTTAAAAAATATAATGGCGACTTTGTAAACCTCTATTAATTGGACAATTAATTTTTATCGTTTAAAGTAGCGAAATTGATAACAAAAAATTATTTCATTATGTACGTTTCCAATATTTTGTATGAATTCTTGTTTAAGTATACCACTGACTTTGTTACTCTTCGGGACGGTTTACGTCTGACCAAATCCAAGCACTGTCTACTGCCATTCTTATATGTATAGAATCTCAACTAAGATAAACTCATAATTGATGTAATGCAAATCTTTTAGCAGTTTATATGGAAAAATTACAAGAAGTAACGTAATAAAACATAAAAAAAATTCTAAAACGAATACAACAATATAAAACGAAATATCCTATCTCAATTGTTTACTAGTCATTCGCATTGCAAACGCGGGCTGCTAAATTAAAAAGTAAAAGTGACCCATTCAAAAACTTCGCCCACTTTACATACACATACAAAGCACCCTTGTTTAATATCACATCTCATATATGACTTACGGTTGCGTGAGTAAATGTAGTCGTCGGCGCGCGATCTGACCGTGCTCAGCCACCTGGCGAATTTCGTGTCCGAGATAAAATCCATGACGCCACTTTACGTTGCCCTTCCTTCCCTCAGTCTCTTTATCTCTCTCTCTCTCTCTCCCTCTCTCTCGCTCTGTCTCTCTCTCTCTCTCTCTCTCTCTCTCTCTTTCGTCGTCCTCTGTATTTTTTTTATCTCCCGATGCTCATCCCGATTCTTGACAATCGATGGAGCGTCGACTTTCGCCGCATCGGCGCCGCCCGCTGACTCGGCTCTCCCTCATGCTCTCTCGCACTCTCCTCGCTGTTCCTATATGTATTATTTTCTCTCTCTCAGTCTATCTTTCTCACTCTCTCGGTATCTCTCTCTCTCTCTCTCTATCTCTCTTTGTCGGTGATGTAGCATGCAGAATGCCGCGCGCGCACTCGCAACGGCTCACGCGGCACTACGACGACTCTGTCGCCGAGTCGTAGGCGGGGGCGGATGGTCTTTGATCTTTCGCGACTGACGCTGACCGTTGCACTGCAGGCTCGACGAGGCTTTCACGGGAAAAGAGCCTCGCATCTCAGGTGTACGGGGGTGCGATAAGGCCAACTAACTATAGAGGGGAGGCGGTGGTTGATTATTGCTTTAAACAGTACACTTACAAAAAGAAGTCTGTTATCAAGTAAATATTTTCATGTTCTGCGCCGAGCGAATTATTTTCTTAAATTAAGATAGTATCTTCTGAAATCAAGGAAAAATGCCTTACTTAATACAAAACAAGTAAATATTTACTTGATATCGGAAAGTGATTTTTTCAGCATATAGAGGGATTAGAGTGCGATCACCGCCCAATAAATAATGATCGATTATATATAGAATTGACCTAGTGATCTCAAATTTTTGCGTGTGACGCATGAGAATGCAGCTTAGAGAAAATTACTAGATACTTATAGGAACAAAATTATAGAATCGCAAGTTTTCTATAGTTCTGCATAAGTTATATACATTATATACAATATACGCTTTTATTAAATATTTTGTTCGGTCTTCCATAGTCTTTTTAACGAACTAATATAATTATGATGAAGCTTAGTCTGATCTCTCATATAATCCCTAAAATGGTTCTGAACCATCTCTCCTTTGGGGAAAAGGTGAAGGAGACACTTCCAAGATTGTCCTTTATTAAAAAATTTCATTTTGATTTCAATTTTTTATACGTATTATTTTGGATTTTACATAGTGAAATGACTCCTAATCATATTAGTTTGTTAACAAGACGTAGAATTTATTTCATTTCACGATTTTGATGATCTAACTCTTTTTTTTAGAAAAACTCTAGTAATGTCTGACGAACTATTTTCTCTTTGATTATCACTGTGTAAAAAGACGTGACATAAAATGTCGAGGATTTTCACTTGCGATGGTGACTTTTTTACTAGAAAAGATCGATGGATAATAGAGATTTGGTTCCTACAGAGTCTGCACAGCTTCTTTTTCAAGAGAAAGTCAGATTAACCATAGAATAATAAAATAATGAAATCAGAAAATTGCCGAAAGTAAAAGACATTCTTTATAAATATGTATTATAATAATCTTTCTATATAGGAACTAGTATAAAAAAAAAGATGAAATTTTTTTTTTAGATTTGTGGCAGTTCGAGGCGTCGTCGTTAGCATTTCGATGTATTTGAATTTTACGAATGCTATACATACATAGTTTCGCGATTTTCTGGTCAAAGTTAATGACTCTAGAAAAATAAAACTAGAATAACTTCGATAATGCACTTTTGAAGTGTTTGATTTGGAACAATTCAATTTTCAAAATATCCTCACCAATATGAAGAAAAAAAACGTTTTCTCATGTTAGGTGCATACCATTAAGATTATTGTACAAATAAGACTCAAGAACGTCTTTGTTTATTTTTAAGCTTATATGTATTTTTATACATGTAAAAGAAGTAGGATCGTAAAATAAATTTTGTTTCTATTCCTTATTGGCATTTTTTATTACAGTAACCGTTTCCATCACAAATTCTATTAGAAAAGTAAAGAAAAAAAAACAAGAATTGAACGAACTCGTGTAAAGGCAGATTTATATTAGAATTTCGAAATTACTATTTAACATATTGTAAATTTCCGCATTTTCAAAAATCCTTGAGAAACGTGTTAAATATGTAATGGATGTTTTTAGTTTTTTTCTAACTTCCCATTACGCTATACGGTTAAATACCAACTGCATTTCACGACATTTAATTAAAAAAGTTTTTATGACACTTAAAATTCTCGCATATACTTTTAGTTATATATATATATATCAGAGTACAGTCTTTTATCCTTCATTTGAACGCGAACATTTTATTAATATTCATCTAACATGAATTATACTCAAAAACTATAATGAAATTATTTTTAAAGTAAATTATAGGCAAATAAGTTCATTGTGTAATATTGAGATCTTTTAACTCATTCTCTGCATAAATTTTCGCTCCCGCTTATCGTGCGAATCTCATTAAAAGTACGTCTGAGTTTTCTAACGGTCGATAATTTTTAACAGCTGCATTTATACTTACGTACGCTTTTTTTCAGTTTTTTCAATAATATCGACATGCATAGTAAATGACTTTTTTATCTCCGATAAAAGCTCTATATATATATATATATATATATATATATATATGTTTAAATGATTTGTGTCACTACGTAATTGCACTTCCAAAATAAGTGATTCAGAGTTTTTTTTTTTTTAATGTAATCATACATTTTTTTCAAAAATGAACTGTGCATTTCAATGCAACTGCAATAGTAGAGTTTTATTCTAACTTTGAGTTCCACTCAAAACAATAGCGTAATTTTGAGAAAAAAAAACGAGGAATTTGTCGAATGCTAAAATTGAACCGATATCGATCAATAAAACGATGACATTATAACGTCAAATTTACACCATTTAACAAGAAAAAAAAACTATATATATACATATGTTAAATCAGGTCTGTGAAATAAAAGAGTTACCGAGTCAATCATGAATATTTCAAATACATTAATTTCTCGCACGAAAAAATTCAATTAAAGTTTTAATTTATATACGCAATGCCGTAGCTATGCGAGCCCCTTCTGAATATAAGAATTCCTGCATTCCTAAATTTTATTTATCAAACACTAATCTCAATCTCATATCATTTTTACCAGATATATATTCGATATCGAAGATTTGTTACTTTTAGACGAGAATACGCGGGAACAGGAATTAATTTGTCAAAATGTGACCATCGGAAAATCTTGTCCCTCTTTCGATCAATCCTCGAAAATTGACTTGCAGATCGTGGTTTGATATATAACGCGGACCCACGCAGTGCGTGCAATTATTTCACTCGGTTTGAAACACTCACGCAGTGGGGGGGGGGGGGCAATTTCGTAATTTAAAATTATATATCAAGCCACCGAGTTACATAATGCACGATTGAATTGTGTACGTTTTCTTTTTTTTTCAATGCCGCGCGGCATTATATATAGGACGGCCTCCCGAAGCTCGGACTCTTTAAACCTCGACGAAAAAATAATTTTAAGCTTAAGTATAATAATCGAATAAAAATATTCCGGGCACGCGCGTGAATTACTTACGAGATGCTCGAACCCCCGGCCCCGTGAACCCCGCCCGCGCACCCGGTACATAGAGAATTGCACGACAGCCGCGGGATGAGTGAGAAAGAATGCGCAGTGAGAGAAATTCAGGGAGTAGAAGAATGGGATATAAAGGCGGGTGCGAAGAATAGCGAAGGGCGCGCGCGCTCGATCGACTCAAGGTCTGCTTATTATCTCCGTCCCTCCGCCTCTGCCTCTGTCTCTCTCTCTCTCTCTCTCTCTCTCTCTCTCTCTCTCTCTCTCTCAATCTCTCCTTTCTGGTATCATCGTCTCTTCCATATTCCCCACGACGACAAGCCTCTGATGCGTAAACACCCCGCCCCGTTTCTCGCTCGCGCGCGCACACAGAGAAAGGGAGAGAAAGAGATGTATTCGCGGTGTAGGAGAAAACACCCCCGTCTCTCTCTCTCTCTCTCTCTCTCTCTCTCTCTCTCTCTCTCTCTCTCTCTCTCTCGGACTTATTGACACTGTTGCGCTGATCGCTGAAGATAGAGGGGCGGGATGTATTGAAACCTTAGACGGTATAATCAGAATAATTAGCCAAACCTATTATATGAGGCTTGTATTTTTTTATGTAGACAAAAAAATATATATAGATATGTTATATCATATCACAGTATACTACTATTAGGATATACTATTTTACGTTATTGTTGCCGTCAAATTTATTTATGTGTGATGTATGGTTTATATGAAGGATCTGTAGGTCCGTTCATTGAAGAAATCAATTACTAAATAAACAGATGAAAAATTTAAGAGGTACAATACGTACGTTCAATTTTAAGTAATTGTAGCGTATAATAGTATTGGAAATCATGGTTGGTATTCAATTGGAATTCAAACTTTTCCAACACGATCGCACGACGCGTTCATTTTAACGCTCTTAATTATCGACCTCAATGGAATAATATCAAAGAATATGGATCGAATAAAATGAATTTTTTTTCTCTAAAACTAATTAATCAAATTTATTGGTAGAACCTTTCGAGAACTAATATTATATTGTCCTCCTTACACTATACAACTTGGTATGTAGAATAAATTACTATAATATAATTTATAGTTAAAACAATTTATGATAATTTTCAAATACGAATAATAAATCTATAAATCGTTATTCAACGAGGAGTTCCGAGTTTTTACAAATTTATGTGGACTATGCACGATTTTAAGGAAAAATTTAAGACAGAATTTCAAAAAAATTGGAAAACTTGCTGGACAAGTACCGATCCACGTAGACCTGTTAAAAATTATAAAATAAGTTGACATTACACTTGACTCGATTAAGCATGATTAATTGACGAAATTTCTTGTTACGTAAATATGGTCATAATTTGTTTCAGTTGTAAACTATGTTCAGGCTGTATTGCAGCTGATTAATTGTGAAAACGGCCGACCAAAAAATTTCGATTAATCTTTGGAAAATAGATTTTCGGATACAAACGATCGATGAATAGAAAATTAACCGTTAGGTCGTTGAGCGGAAAAGTTTTTTTCTATGCTTAATTGGTTATAAACTTTTGCAAGCACACGCACTTACAATGATAAAAGAAATTTGCTCACGCGAAATTGGCAAAATTGCAATTATCGGACGCGTCTCTCTTCTGCCGAGGTTAAAATAAAACGCTGGTCATTTTTTTTTTTTTTAAAGACCTTTAAAAGACAGCAATATATCAATCAATACGAGTGTTATGAATGTCGGAAAAGTGGAGAAGAAGAAAAAAATTCGAAACTTTACTCATGAAGAAAGTTTCACTGCATAGAAAGTTCGATAAATACGCAGATTAAGAGTGTATATACGCGATAAACGCATCGGAACGTGCTCGTAGGATGTTTTCTTTTAAAAATTTCTTTATCGAATTAAATTATTTCATCTCTTCTTTTTAAAGCTTTGTTTCTGCTGCTAAAACGCAAAAATGACGTCGAGCCTCACTCCGAACAAAATTCTGTATTTTCTTTTATTATTATTAGACACTTCAGTTACGCTCAAGTATACGTTTGTTATTTGTACACGTTTACATTGTATAACCTTAACCTCCGTAATTGGAGAGCTTGAAATGCCTTCGAGATTCAAGTTTAACAGTAATTATTGATTTAACAATAAAATCCCGCACGGTTCGATACTGTGCAAAAAATGAAAGTTACTCGATAATAATACTTATATGTACCTATAAATACAAACTCTAAAGTTAATCAAAAGGTGTGTCAGACTTTTGTCTTCGTGCGTTATATGAACAATTGGTAATTTTTTACTCACACCTTAATTTTTTAAAAAGAGATTAATAATACTTAAAATCCGTACGAGCAGAACTGCGATGAATATAATTTTTTATCTCCATGGTAGATCAATATTACCGTGATAAATACATACATAATACTGTAAAACAATTTTTTTCCTTCTGATCAATGCATACACCATTTTATAAGCATTTGTTATGGTGTCAGTAGATTTATAATTTTACGATATTAGAGGTTAGCAAGTGTGCACAAGCCGATCGCGAAAACTACGGGCACAGCGACGTACATTGGCACATTCGAACGCAATAATGAATAATCTGTGTACGACGACAAAAAAAAGCGACGACCATCGCGCTATTCCAGTGAAAAGAGGATGGTAGCAGATGCAAATGAATTCATATATGTAAAATGTGATCGATAACTTAACGAATCCGCATAATATAGAGAGAATAAGGGAGGGAGAGATAAAGAGAGTGAAAAACTATCTCGTGATGCACTTGCAAAACTACCGGAATATGGCCAGCGCACACCGAGAAATTACCGCAAGCGTGCGAGCAAAAAAAAAAAAGAAGAAAAAGTCGCGCGAGCAGTCACTGATGTAGGCACGCTTGACTTTTGACACTCGCGCACTCCACTGATCACATAAACACGGCACAAATATACATCTATATATATATATATATATATATATATATATATATATATATATATATATATATATATTTATAGATATACTGTCACATAACCCCAATATTTTGGCAACGCGCGCACTGACAGATAGCGGACGGCAATCTGATGGATGTCGGATCAGGGGATAGGTGTGTAGCGTGTCGCGCGCGCACCTGATGTTCCGGATATAGTTATATATATAGATATATAGAACCTCGTGGGCGGGCCTCTCCCTCAAGCAGAATTCCCGCGTACACAAACGATGAAAGGGCAAAGAAAACGGACGTGTATTATCGACGAACTTAATCGCACGTGAATGTGTACGTGATTATGTCTATTTACAATGAGGTGGGCTTGTATATCGGAGCAAGGGAAAGAGGGAGTTTATGATGAGAGTATACGGAGAGGAGGCACACACAAACACATCTTCACGCAGAGCCAGAGTCAATTCTAACCTAAAAAGTCGGCTCTCGCGACGAGCGCGCGGCGGCGCAACTTCAACTGTTGAACGTGCGCCAGAGCTGAACTGATGCATTGATGCATATCGTATACTTTAGGAAAGAGAGAGAGAGAGAGAGAGAGAGAGAGAGAGAGAGAGAGAGAGAGAGAGAGAGGAGTGGAGAGGAGAGGAGAGGAGGAAACGGAGCAGAAAAGAGCCTGTATTGGATCGACTGTGTGTATATATATACATGTGTATAGCCGTGTGTAAATGCGTGATTCGTATAGGCACACTCATATAGAAAACTGTAAATGCATCGCAGTATGGTACCGACTATATACTGCGACGCCCCGTTAATCGATAAACCCCCGGCGACTGAAAGGGGCTCTGTGCGTACCACACGCATACGCCTGCATGCTTCCTGTGTATATACATCAATATGTAAATAATATATCAATGGGGCGAGCCTTCTGTGTGCAGTGCATCGTCTATCCCTTTCGCTTCTGTTACTTTTTTTTTTTTTGGTTTCGTCGATCAGTTTATGACACGTTTATAAGAAAGCGTATGGCAACTGATAAGAGCCACCCTCGCGGCTTATTTCAAGGCAGTGCATTCTAACAAAATTACAAAAGGAAATTCCAATTCCATAATAATTTTATGATGTTCTTTATTTGATCTGCGATTTCTTCAATTCTATATGAGAACTTATCCAAACAAATTATTCTTTTGACATTTATTTATTTATATATTATATATATATATATATATATATATATATATATATATATATATACTGGGTTAAGGCCTTTTACAAAGTATTTATACGAATTACGTATATCCAAAAAACCAAGTAAATATAGAGCAAATAATAAATATATCTAAAAATTAATATAAATAAATAATTGAACAAATCGCCAATACGATAATAAAACTTTTTCTACTTGTTGAAATGATATGCCGTCAGTTCATGTACGTATCAGAAAATCTATTCGACTATACAGACACAGAATTGGAACTCATTTCGTGGTTCGTTTGTACATCATTTGAATCCTACTTGGATTGCTATGGTATATTTATAGAACAATGTTTCTAGCTTATATTAGAAAAAAATCCATCGAATTTACTTATGATGCATTAGCGTGATTTTTAGATTTTGGGCTTGATTTATGACATTTAACCAAATTTTGGCTAAATATAGTAATTAAAAAAAAATTAAAAATACTTTATTTTAGAAATTAATTTTCCCCTCAAAATATGCAGTCATTTCAAAGTAAAATAATATAAAATTATATTAAATAGATAAAAAGAAGTTTTTTTTTCAAGAATGCCGGGCATTTAATCCTCCTTCCATTTTAATATCTCATTATTCGAATTTTTGCTTTTCCTGCATCGTAAAATGTATCTCATCATAAAAGAAAACCAATTCTTTGATATATATATATATATATATATATATATATATATATATATATATATATACCATCTATATGATGCTGCAAAGATTTTACAATTGTTTGTTGAATTATATATACTTATATAGAAACATACATATAGTAAATAGTAATCAATCTTTTTAGAGCGCAAATAAAATACAAATAAAATATTATAAAAGAGGCTATCAGACTTATTTAATTATACCCTACCTCTTTTAATTCCTAGGAAGATTAAAGGGGAATCTTTTCGACTCGTTCAAGCTTAAAAAAAAGTTCGTTTTACTGCATGAGTCGATAGTATAATTATATTCAAGAATAACTTTTCCAAGTTATAATATAAAATTTCACCCGACTGCCAATCTTTTTCCCAATTTTGTTCCAATATTACGAGTCTACAACTCAAATTTTACTTTGGGATAGGGTGCGAAATTCTCTTTTCCTTAACGCGCTCCCTTTGCAACTTTTTTAAAATCAGTTTACAGAAAATATAGCCGTATATGTTATTCGACGATCGGCTTCGCGCTGTTTTGTATAACTGCAATGAAATCTAATGGATATTAGCAAGTGATTTAATCGGTCCATAGCATTTTGCTCATTGTAAAAACCTTTAATTACAGAAAAATTAATACTAAAATTTTCATCTATTGTAATCATATGAAAATTATAAATCAATATACAGATTCAGAATTTAAACAAAAATAAGTCTCGTATATAAAGAGAATATCACGCTCAGGTATGATGAAATGTATCGGACAGATTTTTTGTTTCTTCTCCTCCGCCATTATATTAGTCGGTACAAAAATAGCAAGAGTTTTATTATAATACGCGTGATTCAGATTTCAATTGACTATGATATATGCACGAGAGCCATATACAGCTATTGTGAAATTTAATATTTTTCCTCGCTGCTATGTCTGGGCATTTATGGGGAAAGGTAGGGGGGGGGGGAGGCGAATTGAGAGCAAAGCTCCTTTAAACGTATGAATATACGATGCGACAGAAATATTATATACCATGAAGCTAGAAGAGACAATCTCGTTTGCCTTTAGTTTCACATTTTTTACTATTATTATAACATCCATATTTGTATACTGATCGTCGAAAAATGGAATAACGGCCTCAACCATCGTCTGAATAAATGATCTAATTTCATGAAAATTCAACGAGTGATTTTCATTTTATTCTTGCAAGAAAATAAAATATCGCTCTACAATGCAAGAGACTGAGAGCGGAATTTTGGCCTGTACAGGAGTGAAATTACACTCTTCTCTCAACTGAACAAAATGACGCGCTCTTTTGGATTCGCGAAGAAAGCTCTGTAATTTTTGGTATTGAAGGTGTGAAAATAAATGTTGCTTCAAATAATCACGGAGTTAATAAAAAAAAAGTTCGCAGGTGGGGATTATCAAGACAGTAGTCAGTGTTCTACAAAAAATAGAAGATAGAAGTATAATGAACTATAAGTAGCGGTAGTACAGTAACAGTATGTACCTATCTCTCTCTCTCTCTCTCTCTCTCTCTCTCTCTCTCTCTCTCTCTCTCTCTCTGTGTGTGTTGTATGTGTTAGTGTGTGTGTAACAGAAAAAGAAACGAGTAACAAATTATATAATTATATATGTAAAATATATGCTTGTGAGTTACGTGCTCCATGGTTTTTTATGCACTTGGCATCGCGAATATATATATATATATATATATATATATATATATATATATATATATATATACACAGGAAAGTCGCCTCGTCTCAATAATAGAGTTCAAACACATTTGCATCGTTCACTATATATTATATATATACACTATGCAGTGTAGAACGACAGTCGTGTGAGCGGCATATAATCAGCATGTGTATGTCTATTGTGGTGCTTCAATACATACTTATGAAAAGTAAAAAGCGTCCATTATATGAATGAATATATTAGCTCGAATATATATATCTGCTAGAACGGATTTTTCAACGCAATGTAAAAGTCAAGTCCTCTTTTACGTACGACTTCTGCTGTCCAGCAATTTTTCACATTAAAAACATGAAGATTTTATTTTATTTCAAATAGTTTACAGGATATATATATATATATATATATATATATATATATAACATATTTTTTGCTGTTGTTTACAAATCAATATTTTATTAATATATGATGATTTGAATCGATCACTTAGAAAATGTACCATTAATTTTGTACAAATAGAATCATCTGTAAATGTATATCCAAATCAATAAAAAGTTAGAATTATATGTTTTCACCAAATTGTGAGAGCTTGTAAAGAATAAATAACATTTACTACCAATTAAAGAGTTTCAGGTAAATCGATAAGCTGAACTAATAATTAGTAGAGAAATTTTATGGAAAAACTGTCTACCTCTCACCTGCAGCCAAATACTAGTACTATATTATGGCATCACTAAATCTATTTACACGTATTGGACATGTGAAAAAATTACAAGTATAATTTAAATAAAGAAAAAAATCTCTTTTAAACAGTTTAAATTCAAAATCAAAATCTTTTTAATGGGCTGAAGATATAAGTACATTTAAGCCAATATATACGGTTGAAAGGTATATTAAACAATACAGTATTATGTATTATATCAATTATATAATATGCCATTATCATATTGTATAAAATTTTTAAATATAATTTTTTTTTTAATTTTTTAATTCGTAACAACTGCTATAATTTAATACGCATCGTTTTGTAAAACTATTCTTACGCTTTAATTGAGTATCTCGAACCGTGAGAAAATTTTACTATAGCAGAGGAAAAATAACGTTCCAATTATATTATTAAAGCAATAAATAAGCAAAATTGTTGGATAGATATGAATCGTTTTCAAAAACTGTATTAAAAAAACATTCGAAGTAATTGTTAGTAAAGAAGATTTTTAAGCTTCACTGATTTTACTGTAGATTAGCTTCGTGTAAAATTTAACTGGGTAATTTTTGTATATTTTAATAAATTTATTTTAAGAAAAGCATACCATGAAAATTCTAAGGTAACACTTATATATAAGAACATGAACCGAAAAAAGGTAGGATTACACATTTTAATTAATAGTAAAAAGAAGAATAAGAATGCAAGAGAAGAAGAGGAATAGAGGGGGAAAAATAGAATGTGAGCACAAAATATGTGACTTGGAATCCTGTTACTTATATATAGATATATAAATTATATATGTACCATTAGAATTTAATTGTGGGACGGGAAAGCCATTATAAATAAACAGTGTTGATGTTGTTTATTGTTTTTCTTTAATAGAATCATTATACATACATACATATATATATATATATATATAATTAACTGCTATACGAATCTCCTCAAAATCTCTAATTTTTACGTGTTATAATATAATTTTCATAAAGTTCGCAATGAAGATTGGAGATTCATTAATATCGACAATGAATAAAAATGCGTCTCGAAACTCTGAATCATTATACATTTCATTCAATTGCCAATTTACACCAGCTTATCGGCGCGATTTCAGAAATAATCCCGAAAGATAACGATTTAAACGAATGTAAAAAATACGTAAAACCGGCGTATATATTATTTTAACTATCAGCAGTTTATGCAAATCAGCGGCAAGTATAGTAAAATGAAATTTCGAAACTACGTAGTGAAGGCCGTGCGCTAGCGCGACATATTGCGAGGTATTGTCAAAAGTTTAACGTATTAACGAGTAAAAAAAGCTAATTTCACGTGTATATATATATATATATATATATATATATATATATATTATATATATATATATATGTATATATTTATATATATCCACGAGGTTGAAAAGCTATTATATAAACAAAAGAAAATGCAGTGGCCAAGGCTGTCTTATTTTCTGGACACGGGAAGTTTTACCATAAATTACGCCTGAAAATACGATAAGAAAGAAAAACATGTTAACTTAGGAAAGGAACCATTGAATTAACCGGCAAAGCAAAGAAAATATCCAATTTTATTTAACAACTTCGTTGTGAAGTCATATAATTAATACGTGAATATTTACAATATAATTTGTAAACGGTACGAAAGAATAACAAAATAATTGTAAAGTATACACGAGCTCAAAAAATTATTAACTAATTTTAGACTCTGTAAAAATCGAAATATTTTTTAATAATTAGAATAATTTTACTGAACACTATTACTGTAAAAATCATGGGAAACATTAATATAATTTTAATAAATCCAATAGAATTCGATAAAGTCATTGATAAAAAAAAAATACTTGATTGCTCCATGAAACTATTGACAAAGGATTTATTTAACATATAATTTTTGTTGATAAATTATTAAACACAGGCTTAGAATACGTTTAGTTCTCAAACAATTCACAACCAGAATATAGTTGATGAAAAAAAAAAATTTTGTCAGGAGTGGGATTCGAACCCACGCCCTCAGAGAGGACCAGAATGCCCAGAGACTCGGGTTCAAACCGAGAAGGTTTATATACCTTGAGTCTGGCGCCTTAGACCGCTCGGCCATCCTGACACTTGTTCAATCATTGCTTTAAAGCATTCCATACTCAACAAAACAAAATTTGATGCAAATAAAGTTTAATAATCATATTTTAGAATATAAATTATTTCTGACATTATACATATATTTCTTATATATATATATATATACATATAAGAAATTCCGTATAATAAAAATCAGTTAAAAGCAAAAGCAATATATAATATCAAAAATTGATACGTTATATAAGCACTTAATTTTATATAAATTTTACAATTTGTTCTGAAGATAGAAAAATATAAGAAAAAACCTCAACAATATTTTTAGTATACTACATTATTTTGAATGTATTTTTGTGCTCATTAAATTACTGTGTAACTTAACACATCTATTAATTCATTTATTTTTACATAGAAGTAAAATTGCATCTTTATAAGTTATATTATCTTAGTATAAAGTCGCTGGACAAGATAATTATTTGGGTCGAGTACGTTTTTCCATAAACAAAAATGAAAGACAATAATATTTCAACTATTATAGAAATAATTCTATACGGAAATGTTTGTTCCGCCAAAGTTTATTAAACTTCTAACCAATAGTATTAAATTCATCTTCACATAGTTGAACTGACGATGTTCATCAATTACTATAAATATTATTGCCGAGACGCCACGCGTGCCTATTAAATATATTATTGAAAAGTCTCTAGTCTCTTGTACAGGCAACTATTTTACCTACCGCCGAGCCATGACGAGTGTAAAAATAAAACGCGCGCGCGTTTTGCCGGCGTCGCGACGCATCGCCCCTCGACACACCGCACGTCGGCAACGCGGCGCCGCCGTCGCGACGCGTCGATACGTAATATAAATCGCGCCCGCCTCGCGACTGTGTCGCGGCGCCTGCGGGCGTTGGTGCTATGGTGCGCGGGCGTTCGTCGCGCCGGGTCGCGTCGGGGCCAAGGTCGTCGGACACCTCGTTTCCCGCTCCTATCAGTGCTCCGAGCAGCCCCGCCAGTAACAAGCGCGCTTCCTATATAGACGTATGTGCCAGTTTTTCTTCCTTCCCTCGCCCCCTCCTTTCTACGCCCCTCCCCCCCTTTCCCCCTTGTAACTCGGAGATGTCCGCCTAGATCTACTTTTTAATTGTTAATGATGCGCGTCTAGATTCGGCCGGATAATAATAATCGATTTTCTGGATCTAGTTTATTTTAATGGGGTACGTACAGATCGTCGAATAAAAGATGAGGAAAGCATACTATCCTGATTTATCCACATTTAGCAGTACGAGAAAAGTATACTGATTGATAAGATAAAATATTTCCCGAAGTAGAAAAAGTTGCGAAACGAATGATTCAGATATGGTGTCGTTTATTTTAATAACTATATCAATGGATGAATTCGATGACGAGTGGATGGACTTCGAATCATATTCTAACAGGAATTTGGAAAACACAATTCGGCTATTTGTTTGTTATAGGAGTAGCTTCACAAATATTAAATTTATTACAAATTCAAATTGCATGGATATTGTAGAAACTTTCAAACTAGGGCGTCCAGTGAAGCGTCAGAAAAAGCATTTTGAAATAGTATACTTTTATAATACGCGGCTATTCTGGAAATTTTAAAGTGGTTCTAACATATAGTGACATTTCATGCCTTATCTTTACAATTTATTTAATACCTCTTTGTTTGACGTTCTTCTTGCGTCAATAAAAAATTATGCTCTATAAATAGTGCATATAAGCTTTTGGCTTATATATTTCAATATTTGTGAAAGATTGTAAAAAAATATTTCATCAAGAACTAAAATTCATCTATAATTTATTCATAATTCTTTGCAAAATTTGGTATACTTCATTACTTTGAAATTAAAACTTGCAGTCATTGATCAATACTTATAAGATCAGTAAAATTCTAAGATTTTAAAAGCTCGTGGAAGATTATAAGAATTTAAAGCTTCGCATATTCACGCACGTACAGTTTCTGCTTTCGGATAAATATATTATAACATTAAGTTAGTTACCAATTTTTTCAAATAGAAAAGCGCAATAAACAATTAATCAGATTAGATATCAAAATAGACAAATACGGCAGGCTCCATGGATTTGTCCTACTTTTAAATTCTGTAGTAAATAAATCCGATCTAACACAATTAGAAATATATTCAGATTGTCCATGAGTTTCAACTTTCAGTTCGAAAATTGTTGCAAAATAGTTTTTTACGATAACAGATACGAATGAAGTCGTAATAGCGAAGTGGTTTAAAAGTTTACGCCATCCCCACTGCGAATTGCATAGATTGCGCCGCTCTTTGTATTGTTTCGCGAACGAACTGGACTTGTATTATATACGCAGTTATACTATCACAACTTATTCGGGAAGAAACTTTTACTTGTTTAAGAGAACTTTCTTCTTCTTCTTATTTCAAATTAAAGGACAAGATAATTTTAAGTTATAACAATGATCCTTTCACTATATAAGCTGGCTATTGATCATTATTCGTTGATGGCAGGTGATATGATAATACTTGAGGAGTTATTATATCATGCAGCAATTTTAAAGATGTTTTCTTAATACGAACTAAAGCAAATATATGCTAATAAAAAAATTTGAATTTAAAAATATTTCGATCTAATTGAGATTGGAATCACTGGTTTTATGATTTACAAACAAGCCCCTATAGCCATTGAAAAACGAGGTAATAGATTGCATAGCATTCTAAAAAAATCTAACTTTTTATAATGTAGATATAGAATTTTTTCTATATGGAAGCTTTTGTTTATGGTGAATTTATTCTCTTAGATAGGATTACAGTTGAGCTTGATCTGATGCAGATTTATCTTTGTAAGAATTATCAGTAACAATTTCTATCGTCTAAAATTCGGTCGTGATATCTTACAACATAGATACCTCTAGAAATCTCTGAGCTGATGAGAATTTTATCATTTAATTGACGGACGTTGGAAACAAGAAATCATTGAATCGTAAAATCATAGTACTTACTTTTACCTAGTTTATTGACTTTAAGCTTGTTCTTAAGCACGCGGCGAAGCTGAGGTCAATGGTACTTTCAAAAACATTGGAAAATAATAAAACTCTTTGTGCGATGGGTTGAAGTTCCAATCGTGGGTAGCTAGTGGTTGTATCGATATACTACTAGTGTGCTTGGTCAGTCACCAATGTGTTATAACTGACATACATGAAATTAGTCTGCCACTCCAAGCGTATAACTCAAGTGTCCGTGTTTCACAGCACTTACACCGTCGACGTTTATCGGCTGTTGAAGCACTTGATCAAGGACCCCTAAAAGTTGACACCCCTTGCACCTTTTACATCTCCTTATATGCGAAAACGACAGCATTTCTTTGACGTAAAAGTGGTTTAAACGTTGGAATGTCAATACCGCTTAGCCAACGAAATCGTTACGTTTAGTTCATTTGTCCGCGATTCCAATGATACTGCTACACAGATCGTATGCATTTGGTACAGGCAACGGGTCAAGATCATCGCAGTTTTACATTTTTGCCGGGCATTTACGAGTTCAAGAGGTGATGAACGTAACGCAATGCACACGAGGCATTTATTCACTAACTATTCGAAATTTTAAGGAATGAAGTTAATGTAAGGAAGCCACATGCATATCCAAGTTGTACTTTCTTCTAAAAAAAAAGAAAAAAATACATAATCTCAAATGTAGTACAAAACATATTTTGTACATACTTCAATTGAATTCTCACAAACCTGTCGTCATAGACAAATTTTGAGGCCAAATTCATTCTTAGCATATGAAAATACTTCGAGAAAATATACTCTGGTTCCTGGGTGTAATTGCTGCCCTGTTTCATTCTATGGTATTTCAAGTATTAAGGAAAAAACCATACTTTTTTCGACTTCTTCTAAGTACAAACAGAAAACGAATCAAAGCATTTCCACATATAATAATCCAAACGAAAATCATTTAAGATATTGCAAAATTGCCAAATAACTCCTGCTAGTATTTCCACGACCGGGTGTGATTTCGTAGACAGTCTGCAGATGTCGCCGGATATTCTATACGATCGACTACGAAACTGTAGAAATGCCAACCGCTCCAGTTATATATATACATAGTTATATATATAGAACTATATATAAGCTATTCGTCATTTTATGCTCTCTCCTTGGGGGCAAATAATACAACGGTCGCGATGCCATATAGCGAAAGCGGACCACCACTAGTACGCTAGATCGCCTGAATTTTGCATCCGATAATAACAGACCGAGAGAGGTTTTAATAATAATTCTTTCTCTTGTTCTTTCTCTCTCTCTCTCTCTCACTTCCCTGGATCGGAATAGTACCTATAGAGGTTGAAATATTTATTGAACTCGAGTCTGGTAGCCCGCGCTAGCGGGACCTTCGATTTTTTCACGATGACGAGGCCCTATTTCTCTTTATATATATATATATATATATATATATATATATATATATATATATATACACGCACAAACATATAGATCGCGATAAAAGCTGCCGGTTTGATTGATTTTACCGCCCTTCCGATATTAAATGTACTATATGAAGTTATAGGCATCTACGACGTTGGGACGATGGAATGATATTGTGCGACACACGCAAACGATGCTAATAGCGCAATTGTATGTATGTATGTATGTATGTATGTATGTATGTATGCGTGCACACATACACGCGCGCGCGGGAAACTCATAATTTCGCAAAAGCATCAGCTTGTTGGCTCGATAAAATTCGGTCGTTAAGTTAAAAAGAAAAAAATCTTAAAATGATTAGAAAGGAGTTAATGCGACGTAATTCTTCGACCAGCTTATAACAATCGACTTAATAAAAATTTGTTATCCCATAAAAGTTTCCGCGTTGTTTCCTCCCTCCCCCAAACACACATGACAGGCAATATAATATTGAACTTAATCGTTGAAAAAACTAATCGTGTAAATAGCAGTTTGCACGTGGGCTTTATTATGATTGACCGTCTATTCCATTCACCGTCATATTATTGTTTACGTTTTTCTTGTGGCGTCTTTTCTCTTACCTCCATCGGCGGATCCAGAAAATTCTTGAAAGACAACAGTAGAACTTTCCGTAAAATTCCGAAAATATTTATGTTTATGAACATACCTATACATACCTTTAAATATAAAACATCATGCGTTGTTATGATTGTACATTTATATTTATTAATTCAAATTGTACTTTTACAAATATTTTTCAAATTCATCATTTATTTATCAACCATCCTAAATGGAATAATGTATAACATACTTAAAAGTATAAGTACAATATATATTAAAAGTATAATAAATCAATATTTTTATCGAAATGCGTCTGTGTAACAGGATTGGTAGCATATAGAATCCTTGAATCATTATGTAGTGGCTACATTTTGGGTTTCTCTAAGCGAGAAAAATGATCGCTATGAGCTAGGATGAAATATTGCTCAAGTATCAAAAATTTATATTTCAAAGGATAAATATATTGATAGAAATGAGTGGATCACGGTCATTTAATACATACATGATAGTGTATGAAAAATCTGTCGTTTTATCAATGTTTTGATACTTCTTCGTTTTACGCATTTGCCAGGAAAAAACTAATTTGTAATCATCTTCAATAAGTCCTCTCACATCGTGAATTATTTCGTTAAAATTTTATGTAATTCTTAAATACATCTACACATTAATATGCGAGATGAGGGAATGGTCCCAATACCCGACTGGATCCGTCCTCGAGGTCTAGACGCTGGAAAGACTTGTATGAAATGAGATGCAATAAAAAAGCTATATTGTTTAGTCGGTTTTTTCTATTTATATGGTCGTCGTAATTGACCCTTTTTTTCAATCGGGGTTAACCGTTCGCTCCGCTAAGACTGCCCCACGTAAGAATTACCAGATGCGCTTTTTTCTATAATGCATCTCTTATTTCTTTGTTTTATAGTGTTTAGAGTGATACTTGTTTGCGATTAGAATAGCTATGGGCATTACTATTTAATCAATATTATATATTTCTAGGTGTATCTTCATAAAAAGAATGGTAAATTACCGAAGTTTCAACAAGTATCTTTATTTGTAATTACAATAGATATGGACATTGATAATTAATCAATGCGATTTATTTCTATACCAGTCTTAATACAATCAAGGAGTGTGTCCTAGCCGCATGTTTGCAGATTGTATTGAAGTTAATTAATCTTCACTCTTGTCCTCTTAATAGATATTATTTCTAATTCAATTATTCCAATCATTAAAAATTCGCTTTATTATTCAAATAGGACAATCTTTAAAAACTATATATTCTTCTAATAATATACAACTACCTTCATCAATTACTGCAGATATTTGAATCGTTTCTAGCAAAGAAAATTCTGATTAAATTTGTCATTAAAAATTTTATTCGTATACTTTTAATAGATAATTTCTTAGTTTCCATAGTTTATGCTCAACCTTTTAAAATGTAACATTCATATTATTTATATATAAAAAATCTTAATTCTTAAATTAAATTTATTTTTCCCCTCCCTTTTTTATTATTAAATGTAAGATATCATATAAAAAAATTTATAAATCGTATGAAAGACCAAAGTTGTAATGTATACTTATATTAGGTTAGGTATTTTATATCTATATACTAATGTGAACACTACTATTAAAACTACGCCACTCCTAACGTTGATATTACGTGACCACCAGTTACTTAAGTACACACGTAGAATCTACTTGACTTATAGGCTACCGTAACGTTTGTTTTCGCTCAGTGTACATCTATAATATCTAAGAGTATAATATCTAAGAGTATAACGTATGTATGTATTAATAGTTTGGCTCAAATCTTAATCTTCACTCTGAAATTCTTTTTAATTTTTATCTAGTATTTCTTATTCTTATGGATTATTTCATTTACTGAATGTATTTGCATTGCCCTACTGCCAGCACAATGTATTCATAAATATATTGGATTACGATGATATAACAGAGAATATCATATCTGTAAGAAACTTATAATTACTTTAAACCTATATACTCTAGAAATCATTGTTACAGATGTCCAGAATGAATTTCCGTTAAATAGCCACTTGAGATACGGTGCTCGTCAGTTCATACATGAAATTTCGAATATTATTTAGATTTTTACGAGCAGATGATACGGTTATTGAAATAACTTTGACAATATGAGAAATTTATCTTGATTATTACACATTTTTTTGATCGAGATTCAATTAATTTATGATACGAATGTTAATCAGTTTAATTACTTGAAAATAGGTTTTCTGGCTTTCAAAAAATAAATAAAATAGTAAGAACAATAACAAAAGCAATATCAGCGTGAATGAGAGATCTAATCATTTATATGCTGAATTTCAGGCTCAGAAAAATCGTAAGATACACAATAAAAGCCAACGGGGCACCCAAGGCTGATCCGATTCGCGCCGCGTGCATTTTTAAAGCATTGAAATGAAATTATCGCTACACCCAAGCGTACATGTATATGAGGGCGCGTAAATAAATTTCAGGGGAAATCTTCGTAAATCATCGAAGTGGTACGGGTGTATAAGGTCAGCTGAAACACCCCTTCTAGGTTAGTCGCGCACGCAGCAGTTCATCGCTGGAATATCATGAAGGTCGCCCGCGCTATTCCGTGCGAGATAAGTCGATATTGTATGTATGTATATATAAATATAGTATATGCACGGGTATAACAATTGTGATAAATGTAATGAAAGATACAGATACAAGGAGACCATATTATTACCACGCATATTGGTGGTAAGTTGTACGCGACGGCCACCTGACGACTACTCGCGCTCGATTCCTGGATTAAAGCGTGGGTGTATTATGTATATGAAAAAAAAAAAAAAAAAAAAACGACGCACGCGGGGATCCGCCTATCTTAATGGATCGTCGAGGTCCCGATTCTCGGGGGATAAGTTTTTGCGAATTGAAACTGTATAGCTCGGCACGTTTCATTTTACGAGCGAGTGACAAAAGGAACGCGATACGAGGGTATGGATTAACAGCACGCGAACGCTGAAAATTTTGGATAAATAATCTGTTTGAGTTCTTAGATATATACATATTAATGTACATTTTCATTTAATCACCAGAATAATATAGTCTGTTATGGTCGAAGGATATGATTCAGATTTATAACAAAGTGTAGTGGTCTAATTATTTATAAAAACATTTACTTATATAAAAACATTTACCAACACTCGTGATATTATTAGTTTGATGATGCTAACGTTATAGAAAGCTAAGTCGCAAAAATTTTAATTTCAGAGCATTGTTACATAATAATTTCAATAACATTTGGTGACGTTAACGTACATCGAAGAAAATTAACTGAAAAAAGTACGAAAAACATTCATTCCTAATTGCTTTTAAAAATTATATCTAAGCTGATCGGACACCCGGTTCTCATAAAAATTATATATAGTAATTGAAAATCCTCGTGAAAAATAAATATCAAACTTTTTAATTGTGACATAATCAATTTTTTATTCATTTATTTAGGATATCATCACACGCGATCGCCATTAGCTTTTTATATCTCCTTAGCATTTTAAATATTCCACTATTCTTGGGAACCTTAAGTGTGGCGCTTCAAATTTATTATACCTTCTTGTGGGGAGGGGGGGGGATCATATACACGTATTCAGAAAGTATGAAAGTACCTAATATATTATATTATTTCTTGAATCTAATTTATACAAGTAAATAGCGTGTTTCTAAATAATTTGTGAACAATTTGAAAATGAATGATACTCTCTTTTAAATTGTGTATATAAGCGTTGACAAAGTAGTCCTGGTCTATGGAAAAAATTTTTCCGTTACTATTAGGTTTATTTTCCTTTTATAAATTTGGACAATAGGAAAAATTTAAAAAAATGCATACATAATTGAATATTATCCACTAGTTTTTATATATGCATACGGGTATATTTTCCGAAATTCTTACTGTTATCCGCTAATATTAAAACGTAGCTTGCTTTATTATTAATTTTTCCTCGCCGTTAAGTTCAAAAACGTGTTAGAAATATCGTGATTTCGCTTATCAATATATAGATTAGCTTAATTATATATTACCATTGTATAAAAGAGCAATTTTTTAATATTTTTAACAACAATATTGCATTAATAGCAGATTTTCAATATATGTAGAAAAGAAATTTTGGAAATTGTGATAATTTAAAATTCTATCTCTAAAATGCTACATGCACATTTATTATTGTTCATGCATAGTATTCTAGAAAATTTCATATTAATTCTAGCATACTGAACGGATAAAATCGTTCCATATAGATAGAATGAAGTTGTACCAGAATAATTTAAACTGAAAATCGAGAGAGAGAGAGAGAGAGAGAGAGAGAGAGAGACAGAGATACAGAGGCAAATCGGCGGAGTAACTTTAGTAGATAAATGCTGCCCCCCCTCCCTTTCCTGATGGCATCAAGTTATTTGCTTGTCCCACAGGTCAACTGTCCAATCTCTCACCTTTTAGAGTAGTAGTTAACGGAGATTTTACACTATACAGATGAAAATTAAAGTACGCTGTATCGGTATTGTATTACCGTATAATTTTGAAAAAATCAAAATTGTCGTTTTTCTTCTTCGTAAATTTGAATTATGTAAATAAATAAAATGTTCGATTCAAATAACATTGAATATAGTAAAAACATATACTATCTACTTCGATACTATCTATTTATGCTTATATGTCATTGTCATTACTAATATAATAAAGAGATAGCATTCGTTCGTTCCTATCTATGGTCACAAAAAATGAAAAAACTGATGAATCGGTTGGAAACGAAATTTTATCAATGTGGAAAATAGGGTATGGTTTTATGTTACAATAGATAATATATTAAGAGCCGAGATTGTGGATGTTGGTATGTACAAAATATCATTGGATATTGGTTTAAATGGAACGTATACCATATAAATAAATCCAATTACATTTTAATAAGTTAAGAAATTCGACTTGTAGGTAATTATTATATTCTTTAAATTAATGATCAGAATGTGTTGACATCGTATAATTTTTTAATAAACCAAAATTATAATCAAAGTTAAGTTCTATACTATTACTACACAGTAAAGACAATCTTTAAATTAATGTAAAAGTATTTATTGATTATGTTAACTTATACAGTATTAATCTGGTGTATTAATTTTAACATATAGAAAATAATTCATTCCACTGTGTAGGTGAAACATTCATAATAGAAACGGGCATGTACATATAAAAAATTAGGTCTGAAGAAGATTCTTAAAGGTCTGATAATTATTTTCATAACTCTCATCACGCAGTCATAAACATAAATTATAAATCACAGACAAAGTTAGTGTAAAAACAATCACATTTTGAAGTGCAAAATATAAAAATAGGATAAGCAGGTGTTTGGAAGACAAAAACAGATTAGCAGAACGATGAATTTTGTGAAATTTTACACACATATATATACGATTGACAATGACAAGAAACTGTTAGTATTCATATATATTTTCCTCTCCATAGACATTAAAGTATCCTCCATTATCAGTGTATTAATTCCATGATTATCTGCAACCAGAAAAAAACAAAAGGAAACCAGAAAAGAAAAATAGTAGCAGCCAAGGGTCTCGCTAGGATTGGTGGGCGTGCAACGCGATGATGGCCAAGATAGCGCTACTTAGAGTAACTTTCAGGTAGTAGTACAGGATTTTGATGAGTGGTTTTAAAAATAAATGAGCATGTTAAAAGTACACAGCTAAAGTTGAGTAGATGAAATTTTTTCATTTACCAATCTGATGTCTTCTTTGCGTAATTTTATGAAAGGCTATTTGATAAGAATGGATTTGAAATTGTGAAGCCGTAGTGTCTGCCCTTCCGTATGAAATGTATGTTTTCATAATTAAATTATATTTTACATTTGTTAGATGTATATAAAGTAGTCAATCTTATATATATTAAAAGTTCAAAAGATTACTTCGGCCTCAGTTCGCATGCACAAGCGTAAATCAATTCAGAAAATTATTTTTCATAATTATATGCAATTATTTATCTTGTAGTTAGCAGTATTAACATGCTATAAGACAAGTAATTATAACAAAAAGTTTGAAAATTATTCAGGAACAAGTTTCATTGACTGAAATATTCATTTTACACTTCTAAGATAATAAATGTATTTAAAAACAGTTCCAAATCCTATATTACTAGCCTGTAAATTCGTGTAAGTTAATCTACTCTTGATGTCACGACCACCAATCGACATAAAAAGCGCATGCGAGCTGTGTGTGTATATCTGTATATATATATATATATATATATATATATATATATATATATATACATATAGATTATAACTTCATAGCCAGCGACACAGTAAAGCAGATCGCGAGACAGGAAGGAGTCGTTTACCTGAGGCGCTCGGCGACCTGTCCCCCCTCGATTCCTGCAGCTCGATGTGCTGCTCGGGCCTGGGCCTCCGTCTCGAGCTCGACGTGGAGGGCCGCTTGTGCAAGAGCGATCCGAGCCTCAGGCTGATGCTGTCGACGTTATCGATGGCCCCGAGGTCGATGGGGCTCCCGACGATGTACGGCGTCGAGCTCGCCGGGGGCCGATCCCCCGTCCCGCCGTCATCGTTGTCCCCGCGCGCGTTGGTCCGATCGCCGAGCTGCTGGGCGGCCTCGTCCATGTGCGGTATGGAGGAGAGATCCGGGGGCGTGAACGGGCGCTCGGGCTCGTCCGGGCGGCTGGTCTTCGGCGTCCCCGGCTGCTGCTGTTGCTGGGCCGGCCGGGACCCGCCCGTGCGCCAGCCCCTCGACGACGACTGCATCTCCGGAGCCGGGGCCTGCAATGGTTCAAGGATAGATATAAATTTAGAATATATACAGACCGATATTCTGGGATAATGAAAGGGGGTTATCATTTGGCGGGCAATCCGCTCAAGTGCTAAAACTTTTTTAGGGTAGTGTTTTACCAGGAACATATTGCGGAAACGAAATTTTGGACATATGCAAAAATCGGAATCATGGTCAGCTCGATCGTCTTCTTTGAGTCAAGAATTGACATTATTTAGAAAGGTCAACTTTTGTTTGGAACCAGGATTCCAAAAGAGAACTGATTTTATATACCCAAAAAGGTAAAATTACCATCTGTTTGGAAATATATAAATGTATATATAGAGCTTTTTTAATTAAGGTTAATTGAATTGGCATGTATTAATAGGCATAATACAGGTCCAAGTAGATCCGATTTATATCATCGAAAGCAGAAGTTTATATTTGAAATAGGAAACTCGACTTAAACCATTTTAATCCTTGACCCCATGATCACGATCAACATCATCACGAGATAGCTCTCGTCTCGACTAGTTGAATTCACGAATAGTAATGATGATATTGTAATAGAACGTACATCGTAGAGAACTATATTTTATTTTCATCTTTTTCCAACAAAAACTAGTTATCCGTTTCCTGCTCTTGATAATGTACAGGGTATGTCCTGATTTCGATAGGATTTAATTTAAATTTGACTAGTAAACAAATTTGTCAGTTCAAGAATCTGATGACGGTTATTATATTGTGGACTGTTCAATAACAGTCTATGGTTACGTACTCGATCTGTGATCCACAATTGCCAATTATCAATCGACAGTAAATCAAAACGATATCAAATGTGAGTAAGTAATTGCTATGGTGATCAACGAGTCATTTTACTGACGTGCATAAGGTTATACGAAGCATAATACTTATTCACATCGGTCCAACCTAAATATGCTAACTTAAAATGTAAAATATCGTTACACAATGTTATGCAAATTAATTATTTATCTAGCGGTACTTAGGTAGCCTCTTCGCTTTGTTCCGGGATAAACTGTATCAGGGGATAAATAATGAACTCTAATTCTAGTGTTGAAACGTAAAATATTGCATTTCCTCATGGAAACCTACAAATTGTACCTTCGCCGATTGAAAGATTTTATTTACCTTAAAACCTTAGCTTTTATTTTCTTTACAACCCTCGGCTTTGTCTCGAGCTGTAAACCTCTCATTTAGTAAAAAAATAGAAGGTTTCTTAACTTTATTAAAGAAGCTATAATAGCTCAGCTTATTTCTATATTTATTTCATTGCCAAGGCATTATAATTATTACAGTATATCAGATTAGTCATTGGGTCACAAATATTAAAATAGTATCCAATTTCGATACAAGAATATTCTAAGACGCAAAAATTAGCATAATTAAAATGCAATTATATATACTCTGTTATACTTTGTTATACTCTATTTCGGATGGGTTACGTATAGACCTACTATAAAATCCGATCGTAATTTAAAATACAAATGTGTTATCTATAGACCTGCTATAAGATCCTATCGTCATTTTAATTATCAATGCGCTTGACAATAATTATATAGAGTTATTTGTAGTCGATTTAATACAACATGCGACTTTTTATTTTGCAAATACGATAAATAATTTTGCTGATTTATAAGTGGTCTCGAATTTGCACTCCGCTTACGGATATATAGAATACTCGGAGAGCGTGGCAAAATATGTTTATCGTAAATAGAATTATATACAGATATATTATTAGCTATAGGAAAGGGTTCAGACCTTTTCAAGATTCTTTTTCACGTTTTTTCGCGAACCATATTATACTATTTATATTTTTCTATATATTTAAAAATGTATATTTAGATATAATGATTCTTATTTGATATATTACGTTGAATTAGTTAAGTCAATTAAGAATTTCAATAAAATAAATTAAGAAAAAGATGAAATTATATAATTTCTAAATCTTTTCATTATTTTTATCCTATATAATTTTGTTATGCAATAAAAATAATTCTTGTTAAAAACAATAATAAAAATTAATAGTTGTGAAAAGACCTAATGATCTACCTATTATAGAGATCGTTAAAATAGTCATTTACCGTTATTCTATATTTTACAATTATATAACATAAATTGAACAACTCATATAAAATTAATTATAAAGTTATCAAAATATAATAATCACATATTATTTATTTTAGAACTTTCATAAATGTGAACAGTGAAATACCATTCAATAACATATATTTATCAAATTTGCTAACCATCATTGTGTGTACGTATGTGTATGTGTATACATATATATATATATATATATATATATATATATATATATATATATATTAACTATGCGAAAATACATATACATACACTATCAAATATTACAGCAGGACATAAATACAATGTTTATGTGCCCAAGCCTCGCCGTCTGCATCTTTGCGTACAGAGGGTGAACTTGAGGGCGACGCAGCGAAAGGGAAAGCGTTTTGAATTATTAACGAAATTACTTTTCCTCCTTGTCACGGAAAGGAGTTTTTTCAAAAGGTCAATTTTAAAAATTTTCACCCAAATCGTCGTTAATACCCATTCCATTTCCGTTCAATGTCAATGGTATAGAATTACGACCATCACCTCCTCACGGCGAGCATCGCCAATTGTCGATTCCAAATTATTTCAATCATTTGTTCTTGTAGTTAAAGTTTTCGGTTGAATGCATCATTCGTTATACACTTGCATTATGTCTGGTGTACGCTCAAGTCAGCAGACCCAATTCTCACGCTTGAGATTGAATTTAAAGTTACGCTTTCAACATATTAAAGGGGAACTATAGTTCAATCTTTTTTCAAAATCTCACTCTACAAGCTTATCTCTTGTACGATTTCTATTTTCAATCGATTCCCCGTGAAGGATCACATCGATAATTGCACACCAGAAAATATGAGTAGATTGCTTTCATTGTTACGTGTTTTTTTCTTACATCGAAGGTAAGTTAAGAGAGGCGGGATTTTCGTTTAAATAGGAAAATTCGATCATGGCTGCAGCTGAGTTATTGCAGGGCAGTTATTATGTTATTATTTAAAAAATATAAAAATGTTAACTTTTCAGCAGTTTTCGTTTGCACGATCCTAGACTCACTGCTAGAACTTAGTTTGAATATCAGAGTATGTAATAAAATATTATTCGTTTAAAGATACTAAACAAATTTCTCTAATTTATGATTTATTCATACAGAACAGACGTCCAGCTATTTTACAATAAAATTCGATATTTATAAATTTAATCAAATTAAGACCATCTTGTATCTTATCTAATACCATTTATAGATTCATTAAGTAATCGGTTTTTGATCCCAGCTAAAAATAACAAATTGGAAAAATACACACTGTAATTCATTTGAGTTTAGAATAAGATTCGATTTGATTACATACGAGTTTCGTAATTATAGCATAATAAAATATGTGTCAATAATAATATGGGAATGTTCATATTACAATCTGACTAAAATATATAATCAATTTTAACAACGGTTGATTAAGGATTTTCAATGAATATCTTTTGCTTTCTTTTAAAGGATCAGAAATTTGGTCAATGTCAAAGCTATAATCAATGAAACATCTTTCCTCAGACTCATAGAGGTTCAAAACTTATTAGATTCACAGATAAATATTAATATAAGTGTAAAAATTCATCCACACAATCTTACAGAACAAAGAGTTACTATTCATGGATAGCATTCGGTTAACATTTCGCTCGTCTTTTTCGTTCATTTTCTGTTGTCCAAATTAATTACGCCAAATGAAATACTAAATATCGCTGCCATTTACCTAGGACGTAGAGTATATTATATATATATGCTTATACTAATTTCGTTAAAATTCATATTATATTACATCTGTCGCTTAATATCTTCCGCTTAATATTTTCATAATTGTTTTTTTCTGTTAAAAAATTGAAGCAGAATATACATATCAAAATAACTGACTGTTTAAATCATTATTCAGATTCCGAGGTTCAATTCTGTTTGAGGTGAATTAAATTCTTCGAGTGTATTACATTTGAAAGCTAAAGTTCACCATTCGAATATTAATGTTGACAACGGAGAACAATGCAAACACCATCGTTACGGATTTCTCTGTCTCGGTGTTCCTACTTCTCTCTCTCTCTCTCTCTCTCTCTCTCTCTCTCTCTCTCTCTCTCTCTCTCGCTCGAGAGTATACAGTGTCCAACCTAATTAGGACGAATTTCCATCTGACGCGAGTCGCGCACTGCAAGTCGAATTGGAACGAGGCTGAGGGGCAGCGGTGCATATTATATGCCCGACGGGAGGAAGAGCAGGAGGAGGGGAAGCGGAAGGACCGAAGAGGGCGCATCAGCATCGGGGCGCTTAGCTCTCACCTCCAGCCGCACGACTAACCGAGCAATAATATATATATATACTTGACATGCGCACATATACATCGACATGCATGCACAGGAGCATTATAGCGATACAAACGGCGCGAATCGATAAATTTATTGTTCGATGCGAGGGAGATGAGCTCGGTTGGCTTAAGCACGTGCTCTCGGGATGGCCATCGGGGCAAATTGCCAGGCAAATTATCTGGCCAAAACTGTACCGCGCGGCGTCCTATTAATTGACGCCGAGCGCGCGGGCGTCGCATCGGTGACGAACGTCAGCGCAGAGCCCAAGAGAGACGTGTGTGTGTATATATATATTATAATAACTTTTCGCGTTAGGCGGAAGCGATCGGGCTAAGGTGATTGATGAATTGTATATGTCAGAAGTAAACGAAATTTCCTAAAATCTTTTAGTTTGTGCGCGCGTGTGTGTCGTCGTAATTTGCACAGATCTTCATATTTCAACTCGTATACCGTGCCGGGGCGATCATTCGTTCCCATTGATGAACGTCCGGAGTTTTAGTCTTGGTCTCGTTACATAATTTATTATGACAGCAATTAGCTTATATTTACGACTGATATATATATATATATATATATATATATATATATATATATATATCGTACATATAAGATAAAGTGTTAACGTTCAGTTCCAATCTTGTCAGTTAGTCTGCTCGTAATCACAACTTCATAATCGTTGTAAATGCCTTATCAATTGTTACTCCGGCCTTCAACAAAAGTGGCTCAGTTTCCGTAAATTCCGTTTCTTAGATGGGTAAATTTACATAAGTAAAAGAGAGACCATCAAAATCTTACCCCGCTCACATGGAATGTCCCGTAATTTATAGGATTCGTCTTTTCCATTACAGTCGAAAAAGTATTCTTGCACAATGATAATAACACGAAATCACTGACCGATACATTTTATCCTCTGCCTATTTTTATCGATACGTATATTAAAAAATTAAAAAAAAAATAATAAATAAATAAATAAAACAAAAGAAAAAAAAACAAAAACATTCAAAATCACATATTTTTGGAATCGTCAGATTAAGAACGCCGCCGGTTAATGTGTCGCTTGAAAACGAAACACTGCTCGAGCAGGAAAGGCTTGTTAATATATAGAAGATTCCTCGGTCGAGCTCGCCGCAGTTTTATCTAGCCTCAATGAATACACACGGCACTCCGTATTATTGCATATATATATATAAGTGTGTGTGCGTGTATGCGTGGTAATCTGCCGGTTCCGCCGCGAGGTTCGACGAGCGCGCGTGGTATATATAGTACCACGTAATGCTCATCTGATAAGGTAGCGAGATAATGAAGCTATATATGACGGGGAAAAGCACATGGAGTTTTAAAATTTCGAGACGCCGCCGGCACTAATAACAGGCTCGACGGCGGAGAGAGTCACTTCTAAAGCTGTACATAATGAGCGTGAGTAACATTAGGTTAAACTATATAGCGAGATTTTAACCCATGATAGATTGTAAAGGTCGTTCGCAACATCGACAACTATATATATATATGGAAAATCACATAGATTTTACTGCAATGCAGCGGTTCTAATGATTATGACATAGGAGTTCGAAATTGGTCTTTAGTTTTCTGTACTTCATGTACGTATTAGGTAACAACTGTCGTGCATCTATCTTAGATGAATATGAAACTTCGAGATTTATGATGCTTGATATTGGCGACAGATTGACAATTGGAAGGTTGATTTGAAGATGCCGAGTCTGCAGAAATGACACTAGACTAGTTAATATTTTTGACGGAATATTTCACGTTAGGAGAGAAAATATATAGAAAATCAGACTTATTGAATTTATTTTTGTTCAGTTCATTGAACGATGGCACGCGTAAAAATAAAGATATTCTAAATACTGTGTGTTCTATGAAGATTTATATTTGTAAAAATCACCTTATAGATGTTCTTATATTAGTGGGTGTATTTTCAGATTGAGATTATATATATATATATATATATATATATATATATATATATATATGTATATATTCTTCAGATTATGTTATAGTTTCTTACAGATTTAATGTGTAGATTCGTGAAATTGATACTAATCAATACTTTCGATGAAGGGCGACGAATTATCCCTCTGTCGTTGCAAAGAGTACATATTTGAACAACTATATATAGAACTATGTCATTAAATCAATGAAATTTGGGTATACACGGCGAAACGATTTTTTGATGTACAAATAATACGGCGTACAAATGAGAAATGGTAGATGCTCTTCATGAGTGAATAATTAAGGAAACGCTAATGAAGCAAGAATTAGCAGTGGTATGGGAAGCGTCGGTGTGACATCGTTTATATATATATATATATATATATATATATATATATATATATATATTTATATATATGTACATGTATATATATATACACATACGAAATTATCATCTGTAAAAATATAATTCGAATATTAATGATTATCCTGTACTTTTTATCCCGGATTAATTCTAAAATTGAAAAAAAAATCATTGGAAGAAATAGGTATTTGATATTTTACTGGAAATCGAAAGCAAATATTAGATATTCGCACATATATATCATATATAATTACATGCACGGAAACAGTATAATAATGTATATTTAGTGAATTATTCCATGCATTTAATTTTAGAAAATAATGACTGATGACACTTTCAGTTCCATTTTGGCTATCATTATTATTCGGTTAGACGTAACTTTATAGATAAGTAGCGCAATTCGAATAAGAGTCATCCGTTTTATTAACAACTATAGATAATAAAAGATATATGATAAACGCGTGTTCCCAGAAAGAGATAAAAACTATTAGAACCATTTCTTTTTAGAACGTACGAAAATGATTTCGTTTAATATCGGTTAGAATAAAAATATTATACTATGTTATAAATATAATCAATTTTTTTAAATCACTCATACCTATGAGGTGGCTGAGGGTAATCCAAATTTTGCTAGAAAAGTGCATGAATCTAGTCTAAAATGTTTTGTAAGAGAAAACTGTAGATTTTGGCGGAAAAATCAACCTGAATTGCCCATTTATGGACAATAAAAATAATAATAATAAGGTTCGAAAATGACTCAAAAAGGTTATTACAGTAATTGTTATCAATAGGCGCGTCAGCGAATAAGACAATACGAAGGCAAGTAGACGTATACGTGGTATATAGAGAGATAGAGGGATTAAAGCGCGAGCAAGACTATTGTATACTTTCAAATCAAGTGTTTTCAAGACGGCTGTTTAATTCAGAACTTTCTGTAATTGATATTGTCTTTATATATATATATATATATATATATATATATATATATATATATATATATCGACGTTATTTAGTCGTTTGCAGTGTTAGAGCAACGTTCCATTAAGGCGAATTCAGCTGGTATTGAGAAATCTTAATTTGAATTTTTCATCCACCGATTTAATTTCTAATACTTTTTTCTCAACATCAATCAGAGATGTTCATTTTGTTACGTCATGGAATATATTAATGTAATATGTACACATATTTGGAAATCTAAGAAGATATAAATATATATATACACGCATTATAGACAACAAATTGATAATTACGCGATTGAAGTTAAAATTTTTTTGTTCGTCATTATCTTTATATGAAGAAATTTGTTTTTCGAAAAACTGGCACTAATTAAAATTGACGAAATTTAATGAAAATTTAATTTAAAAATACATAAATTTTAGTAAATTTAACCGTTTTGTTTGGAACACTGATATTTATTTTGATTTTTGCATTTTGATATACTGTATAATGTTTGGTATTCAATCAGCCTTATTGAAATAAATAATTTTTTTCTTATACTTTATCAAAGTAATTCAACTTTTTTAGAACTATATAGTAAAGTGAATTCTACGTATTGACATGCACAAGATATATTAGCCCATTCCTTTTATCATAAACCTTATTTAGATTAATGAATTTTCCGAAATTTTTTTATATTTCTTCTTCGCTCTTCGTCTCGGTCGATCGGTGGCGTTGAGGTGGTAAGGGGGGGGGGTGTCATCTTTCGAAACTAATCGGGATAGAATACACAATCCAAAATACATATAATACCGACGCACAATGCATAAATGTGCGGCGGGATTTTTCGCGCGCCAATATATATATATATATACGTGCGCGGTCGCAACCCCCGGGCAACGGATCCGGACGAAAATAAAATCGCGGCTTTGCACGCGCGTTTCGCGCAACGAAGTCTATAAAGACACTCGTCGCCGGGCGACTGACCGAATTTTCTAATTCTTCTCTCTCTCTCTCTCTCTCTCGGCTTTATTGTGTATGCGCATGCACGCTTCATTGCCCGCGCGCCCGCGCACAGAAAAGATCACAGAGTGAAGTCGGAGCTAGAGAGAGAGAGAGAGAGAGAGAGAGAGAGAGAGAAGAGAGAGAGAGAGCGCACGTGGTTGCACTAAAAGAGAAAATATTCTTTGAGATTTCGTTAAAAAGAGAATTACGGAATCGCAATGAAACGCGCAATTGTTGCATTTAGAAAGAATTGAAAAAATCTTTAAATTTAACTTATGTCATCTGTTGTAAACTATGCGTTCACAAATATGCTTATCGACCGTGTACAGTTTAAAGTCCTTGTTTATAATCACCCCCGCAGAATCTGAAATAGGACCACTATTGAACAATAATCAATAATTTTCTTTTTATTATTATTATTTTTTACTAGTAGTTTTTATTTTTCAGATTCGACGGGGGTCATTACAAATACGGACATAATTATAATTATACTATCATGTTACTACTCCACCAAGACTGTCAGACAGATAAAAATATTTAAAATATCGAACTTTTTTTCAATCGTACCTTGGTCTTTAATTCGTATTTTACTCCGTTGACTGTTCGAACTGATCGTTATTCTAATTTAACTATAATTTAACTATAGCAGTTTATTTAAACACTTTTGAGGACCTTCACAACCAATAGTTTGTTTTTTCTTCTGTTTTAATGCGAATCACATTCCGGCCTAATCGTCACACAAATTTTTACCACTATATAAGATATTTTTAATTAAAACATTCGTATATTCTGTGCACTTATAAAAAACATATATAAAGGAGCTTCGACTATCGCTAATTTCTTGAGAATAAATATAAACAGAAATATGCGGATGCGCGTGCTTATTTGTGATTAAAACTCTTTATGTAATTCCAGAGTCAACGTACAACTGTGGCACACCGTATAAGAGGAAGAGCGCACGCGGTATGCAGTGTTCCGCTCTTTTTCTGTTTTTTTTTTTTTTTTTTTTTTTACGTATCTAAACGGAAAATCTAACCAATGAATGGAGGCAAGTGTGGGAAAGCTGCAGGTCTTAAGAGGACTGTTTTTCTAGAATACGTACAATATGACTAAGACGACGCAATAACAAGATAAGAGGGCAAGACAATTGTACAATCCTTTTGAAATTCCGTGTCAAAAGCGGTATTGGAATTCGTTGACGAAGCGTAAAGTTCGAGAAAAAATTTAGGTGTCTTTTTCACGATTGATTTGGAAAATTGCTGGAAATTTCGCAATCGCTTTAACAAGCCCTACATTTTGATTCTTTCTGTCTGCAAGCACAGTTAAAGAAAACAATAGACAAATAAATAAATAAATAAATTTAATAGAGGAAAAGATAGCAATGGTCACAGTCAATTGTTATTTCTACGAATTCTAACGTTGAATCGATATACTTATTTCACTGTGTGAAATGGCATTGGTATATATATATATATATATATATATATATATATATATATATGCATACTTTTTAAAAATCGAAATCGATCAATTACCGAAATCAATTGATCAACTAAGCATATATTTTTCTCTTCGTAATTAAAGTAAATCGCAATACATATTAAAAACAAATTCCTATATTAATTAACAATAATTATTATTATGGATAAATAATCCATCGTAGCGAATGGCACCCAGGTGCACTCGAAGTACTCCCCCCTTCCGCGTTTGACTGACCATAGGCTCGCACGTTGCTCGTTTATATATATATATATATATATATATTCTATATACGTCCAGGTGTGTCGTCGCAGCGTCATTTATGCGCCGCGCGACCTCGGCGCGCGCGCGCGCAACGATCCTTTCTCAACAACAACAACAACAAAACAAAAAAAAAACGCACTGCAATACGTAAATATGCATACGCACCGCACAGACGGACGGAGCGCGCACGTGCTCGGAAGACAGAGCGGCGTTATCTCCGAACTTTCGTCGCGCTTTTGCCGCGCGCGACTCGCTGCAGCTGATTTGCGCGATTTAGAGCTCGGACGAAGGAGGGGAAATGGGGGGGGGTGGATTTTTATTTTATTTTTATTTTTCTACGCGCCTGCTTCAATTCGCAGTATAACGTTTTAGCTGGGGGGGGGGGCTAATTTTTCACGAACATGTAAAATGTCAATCTGGCACAGCCGGTGTGATTTTCTAATTGGATCGAGAAATATTTTTATCGCTCTTATTTCATATCTCTTTTCCGTAATTATAATTACATAACGACGGATAGGCTGTCCTTGTCTATAATCGCAACCTGTAAGGTCAGTCCTTGAAGATGAATCGAATCGGCTCGAAACGCCGTGCGAAGCATCTCGTATTGTTAGGGTAAATTTTGATGGTACGAGGGCAGTTAGATTGTCCTTTTCTAACTTAGTGTATTGATGAGTTGTATTTAATTTTTAATTTACTTTTTATTTTTGTTAGCAATTTGAAATCCGATTCAAAGGGGATGATTATAAACCAGGAAATTCTGACTATCGCTGTGTAATTATAATTACATTATTCGATAAAGACTGTAAGACCGATACAAATATAGTTCTTAATTGAATTGAAAAGTGTCTTAAATAAATACAATTTTAATTTTCTAATTACAATTCGAAATTACGTGCGTGCGCGTTGTGTATAGGTAACAGGCAATCTTCATTCGAATCGATATTTTAATTTGTATTCCACAAAAATAACATAGTCCAAATGAATTATTGTCGCGTGCAACTAAAAAATTGAATGGAGTTTCATGTTTTTTTTTTTGTGGCTAGGCAAAAAAGTACTTAAAGAATCGAGAAAAAAATGTAACAATGTAACAGTACATAATGAGCCGAAATTCTTACAAATAATTTTAAATAAGTATAGTATTCGATAAAAATTCGAAAGATTGTGGTAACTATGACTATACATACTGACGAAACCTAGAAAAAACACTTTGCTCAAAAGGCTCTTCATCACTCAGAAAATCAGCTTTCAATATTTTAAGGTAGATCACATCTATATATTCAATCTATTCTAAGCTTCTTTCTAATCTATACAATATCATAAAATCCTGTATCAATTAACTCTTGTAAATAAGAACTTTTTACTTTATTCAACACTTCATTTAGTTCTTCTATTTACTTGATATACGAGGAAACAGGCAGCGTTTGAATAACATACTTAACTAAACTGCTCCTTTTTAAACATAATTAAAAAAAAAATACATTTATTTCCTTATCAACATTTTTTTAATTTCAATACATGTCGACTAGGTGTGGAAAAACATGAAAAAAAAATCACAACTATTAATAAGTGGGTAAATAATAATCTTATCGATTTTTATCAATAATTAAAATTCGCTGTAAATCAAAAATCTTTCGTTGCGTAGAATTTTCAGACCACCCAATAAACGTAGTATATAGCAATTAGGTAATCACCTGTTATGTATGACTCAATAAAAAAAATCTTTAAATACATATTATATGTTATCATAAAGAAATAAGTATACTTATTTCAGAATAAAATAAATAATAAATCTAGCTGCATTGAAAATATTAAAAAAGCGCTCAAAGTAATTGTTGGTAAATAAAATTAATATTATTCTAATAATGATATTTCTTCATTGATAAACTATCTATGACGATTTTTAATACAAAAAATGTTATAAAAACTTTGCAATAATTGAAATGAAATAAGAAGCTTGCCAGTTGAAACATCGACATAGTCACTCGCGAAAAAACAGTGTAAAAACTAGTTGAATTAAAAGGAATAATATTGATAAAGAGTTCGACTTACAATGCGTGGATTCTATTGTATACGGAATTTCTTTTTTCGTGCGTGACTCTTTGCTATTTCTTAAAACATTGCTTTGCGTTATCGTCCTTCTTCTACGGCGCTAATCGGCAACTCTATGCCGTATGCGCATATGTGCGTGTTTGAAAACACAGAACGTTTTAATTCTTGCCAACACATGCAACGATTTACGAGGACTGAACGCTTGGAAAACCGAACTATCGCACGTTTCGATAGCGCTGATAAATAATTTTTCTCCTTCATTTCTTAACTATTCCAATATACATTACAGGTGATTTCAATTTCTTCGTCTAATCTCAAAAATGGTTTTGTTTTTTTTTTCTGTTTCATGGAAACAAGACCTTTTTACAAGGTTAATTATAGTTAATTAGCCGTTTAAAACACTCGTAACAATACAAAGGCTGGGATTTCATTTACATCTACCATCGTATTCAGAAATAATATGTGAAACAGAAGATAAATAGTGAGTTTGAAGTAAATTATTTGAGAATGGCATATTATCCAACGGATTTCACCTCCGTTTAAGACGTAATTTTTCAAAATTGTTAAAAAATATTTTATATTAAAAGTCATGCTTCAATTTTATCCTTATGCGTCAATTCATTCTCATTATTTTCAGTGACTTATTCTTGCTGACAATGACTCTGTTTTTGGGACACGAGGCTGTAAATCTGTAAATGCGAGAGGTACTTTAGTTCAAAAGTTATTCTCGTTACGACAATATCATTCAATAAGCAAAGACATCAGGTGCCATGTCTGATGTAATTATTCCGACCGAGGGTCTTCGAATAGTTGAAAACATAGAGATGATAACTGTTAAACGCGAAGTTACATAGAATAATAGATGTCGGCGTATCTGCGAAACGATCTTGGGTCAACTGACTATATATTTGAGCATTGAAAGCCATATTATACTTATTGTAAGTATATTTTTTGTCCTCGTGCACGCTTCGCGTGTGTTTTTCAGAGTAATTCCGAAATAATGAGTGCTTCTATTGAGCACGGTGGAATAATTATTTTTCAAAATAGTTATTGTATTCGGTAAAAAAAGAGTAATTTATACCAAATTTGAAATAGCCAATCGTTACGCCTATAATTGATTTCTTCTTATTCGCATTAGATCAAAATCGTAGCTTTCAAACACTCTGAAACATGTAGCAATTGTCTTACCTATCAAACTTTCGGCCTGGAATTCAAAAACTTTTTTACGTTATCAGTACACCAAACAACGCATTAGTCAATCCTTTTAACTATATTCTCTTGCTTCTTTGATAAAACTGTCCCTTCGAACTGTACCCTTTGATTAACTCAACATTACCATTGGGATTAAAAATAACTTTTTAACTTGCCAGATCAAATTATTCATTCGCTCACTAATTGTCACTATCACAAAAACAGTCGCTAATGAAATGAAAAATTTAAGTATCACTGTCGAATTACATTTGCCCTCCACTAGGACAGCGTCGCGTCAACACATAATTTTTCCTTTTCCAATAAAATAACTGCAATCAAATCGATTATTTATGATGTTTCTCTTTCTGGATTTCCAGAGCTCACCCATAATTGTGAAATGCATGCACAGAAAATTAGGTACACAATGGATATCTTACAGGATAGCCAATTGAACTGTAAGCACAAATTTTCCTCTATCCTCCATCATCCCGACTGAATGTAATGCAGGATTTTTACTTTCAGTTTCTCTTCCATTGGCCTTTTAATAGAGTAATCTGAAGATTAAGCCTCCGTCAAAATGCAAAAAGAGAACATTAACCCTCAAATTTCCAAACCCAACCGAACCAATGACAATAATTTAATATATATTTATTTACAAAAACATCATGGAATATCTTTCTATGCGCACGCGCTTAATTTTCAACATTTATATCAGACGTGTGTGTGTGTGTGTGTGTGTGTGTGCGCGCGCGCGCGCGCGCGTGTGTACGTATGCATCGGTGTATACACATATATGAACAAACTTACTACATCGACGCGTATTAAACCGCCGCGCGGCGTGTTGCCCCGTGCAGGACCGGGCGCATGGTACCACGCCGCCGTCTGTGCGCGCGCGGGGCGATCGGGACGGGGAGGGGGATGCGGGAGGACTCGAAGGACTATTATAACGAACGAGGCTCGGTGGAGGGACTGGTATGGAACTAGCACGTGCGAACCTGACGACGGCGACGCCGCCACTGCGCGCCGCGACGCCGTGCGCGCCGGCTCGCGAACGCGCGGCGCGGGGTTGAGCGAGCGAGAGAGAGAGAGAGAGAGAGAGAGAGAAAGAGAGAGAGAGAGAGAGAGAGAGAGAGAGAGATGATAAGCGGTGCGCGGAATAGTACGCGCGCTCGACTTTTACTACTTATGTATCAACACCCCTTATTTTTGTGAGGGCATATGTGCACGGCTACCCCCTCCTCCCTCCTTTCACTCTCTATTTTGTATCCAAAGATTAGAAAAAAAATACACATCTATCTAAATAATCATATATCTCGTTCTTTTTAGAACCCTTGGGATCTGGAAAATTTCTTTTCTGCACGGTGCAGAAATTTCTAATAAAAATTACAATACTGTCCGGTATTTTTATCGTAGACTATAAAATTACTAAAAAAAACTACTATAGTTTCCAATAAATTTCACTATACAGATTAATGATAAATTTTCAACTTTTCTCTTAGAATTGTATTAGGAGTTATAGTAATTCTTTATATTTTCACAGTTTTCAATAAAATTACTGATTAGTACTGTAACTTGTAATAAGAACATTTTTTTTGAGCGTAGGCAGCTTCAAACCCGTTCAAATGAGCGATGAAGAGTCAACTCATCGAAGTCGATTGATTGCTTAATTGACCCAAATACACCTAGCTTTATGTTTTATGAATGCGCGTATTTAAGGGATGACAGGCTTGAATCTCGGAGTAATGCGCGTATATTAGTTTTAGTTGACTGACTGATAGATACAAGTAAAACCATTTGGATCGTATTATTTATTTTTTTTATGCTCCTAATGTAGCTTTGATAAAAGTACATCATTGTTATACTTTGAAACTTTCTGTTGCATTCAGGATGCATTCAAAACACCAAGATGATTCTCGCTTTCAAATGGTTCGCTTAGATTTCAGATCGGATGTGATCCAAGAAAGTTGTGGTCCAGTTTTTATTTATACAAAGAAAATGGTATAGATATTATCAGATTTTTTAAACTAATTTTACTATTGGACACAAAGAATCTGAAATACAAGATTATTTCCCAATTATTACACTGGATTGTTTAAAATTGAAAATGGCGTGCACGATGCGCAGAAAAAGCATATTAAAATTCTAGTTTACGTGCAAATGGGACGTATTAAACAAAATCTATAGACATTATGTAAGTTTGAGCTTTAAGTATTCTGGATTTCTTTTTTTTTTTTTTTGTTATCTGACAGTAATTACTTTTCTGACAAGTCTTCTTGAGATGGGAAATTCAAGACACTCTTTGTCGAACCAAATAAACCATTTCCATTGGCAACCGCACTCTGATCTGAAAATATTTCTAATATTTTATTCAGTCTCGATTGCTTTTACGACAATTTAAGTGGAACTAGAGCAAGCATTTTTTTTAAATGTTAGAAAAAATTTCGTAATTGTCTATATTGATAAATTTGTACACACACACATACACACACACACTTATATATACATACAGTAGCTCCCCCCCCCGCCGGCTGCGTCATAAAAGGCTCTAAACGCTTTGTTTGCGATACATATCCATATCGGGAGTTGATAATTTTTTACGTAAAGAGGGGCTATTTTTATGTGTTTACAGAGGTGCCTGCGCTGATCGGCAAAGATCAGACGTTTATCTCGTGCGTCGATCAGTCGACGAACCCGTCTTTTTTGACGATTTATTTGTCGCAGATCGCCATCATTCCTACTTTCATATCGGTAGATTTTCTGTATACTTTACAAATTATAATTACGAACGAAAGTTGATTTTGGTTCAAAAAAAAAAAAAAAAAAAAAAAAACAAACAAACAAACAAACAAAAAGTTAAAGCATGTGGTACATTTCGACTTATTAAAATGGAACTTTAAAAAATTCGCTTGGTGAAAATTAGCAGAATTACTTTTGAGCAAACGAATCGATCTGCCGATATCACTCATAAAAAGAGCTTCGATCGATATTAGAAGCATTACACCCCGAGCCGGTTCTTCGATGTTATCACCGGCCAATGGCATAATAATTTTGAGCACTGGTTATCTGCCGACCTTGCGCGAAAATATCGATCCCCGCGCGATGCGCGTTCGGCAAGGGCTTGATAATGCTCGAATAATTTCTTACATTTTAATTTAATTATAAAGGAGCCATAAGTACGATACTTGGCAAATGGGGCAACGACGTCTTATATATCGTTTCCCTGTTCTTTTAACGAAATTGCATTTTTTTTTTTTTTTTTTTCATAGACCTTATACACTCCTTAAGAAAAACGATCGATCACGTCTTGCTGAAAATCGTAAATCAGAAGCCAAGCGCTCCTTTGTTCTTCCGAATTCGCGTAAGTTCCAATTGCTGATAATTACCAAAATGACTGCGTATATCACTTTTTTGTTTTTTTTCTTTTTTATGGCGACAGCTTTTTCCGTTCCGTGTAAAAGGATCAATAGCACCGTTCCAAAAATAGAACACAAAAATAACCATCGGGCGAACGTAGGGGCAAAAAAAAAAAAGATCCTTCAACATAATAATCGGAGTATCGCAAAAACCGAGGAGGGGACGAAACGGCCAATTGCGACATTATGGTAAAAGCCTATACAAAATTAAGTCATCCTTCGATTCGTCCTGTTTTCATTGGAGCTCGGAACCCGGCGATATTGTATAATTTAATTACGTCTATTGTAAAACCAGACCGAGAACCCTATAGGACCTCGGGACAAAACCTTCCACGGCGAGTATCGATTTTTTGTCCTTCGTTTTATTTTTTTTTATTTATTTTTTATTTTTTTATTCTTTTTTCGCCCGCAGCCCCTTAATATTGTATACATCTCATTATCAACTCCGCACGCGGCTATGTAGCCTGTCTTTCGTGTAATTTTCTTGTAGGGCCGAGCAAGACGTAGGCTTTCGATTGTTGGGGGATAATATTATATTCTTTCGAAGACAAAAGTCGGGAGGTATCCAAAGTAGCGAAAAATTAATCTATAAAAGTATATACTTAATTTTTTTTAAGCGCATTCATGCATTATACTTATTCTGAAAAATTTCCCGAATCATTATATTATCTCAATGTCGGGATTACGTACTTCTAAGCCATACGCTACTAAAGCTTTAAAAAGTCAATGTTGAATTTTTTTTCTGAAAAGCTGAACTGGAAGGTATATATGTGCGATTAAAAAGATTATTTTAATTAAAATTAGATTATGTTAATTGGATTAAGCGCTTAAATTCCGAATCGTAATTTCCTCAGAATTATATTAAATTACATTTTAATTAATTATTTAATGCACTTCGTCCTCATAGTACGATAAAGCTAGAGGTTTATACTACATATATTTAGAATTCCTCCCTATTATATATCCATAAGTCAATAGTACAACATCTTAAGATTAATATTTCGCACTTGTAATTTTTAAGAATTACATGCTTTTCCCTTACCAATAGATAACTTCAATTAGAATATATTTGTTTAGTTGTTTATTAGAGCTGTGTTTACATATGCACTATAAATAGCTATAGGTATAATTTAATTACTAATTCTTATAACTACTAATTGCAGTTTTCAGGTGTTCTATAAAATTCTCCTAAGAAAGCAATGCCTTGCCATTATACATTGTATTCATAACATTCCTTTCCTTCGTCAAACATATCTATGTTCATCTATATATAAATATATAAAATGCCGACTATGGGTACATCTTCTTTAGTATCCATAGTCATAGGCTGCTCGATATGTTAATTAAAGTTATTCCGTTCGATGTAAAAAATATAATTTTTTATGTGAAGATTCTTATTTTTATCATCATTTAATAAATAATAAATCCACATAACATGTGGTCCTTCGAAGACTTCATCTAGTAAGCCTGCAATTATGAGCATGCCATTCCTTGGAACTCATCTATTGGTAACATCGCGCGTTATATCTCGGTAGAGATATCAGGACCATTGAAAAAAAGCAGCTATTGAACAATTTGACAATAATCCCTCGCGAATTGCACGGTTGACACAGTAAGCATTCCAGAATCCATACTTTCTCGTTCATAAATCATCTCTGTATCTATGGGTTAAAAACAATAGAAGAGCACAAAATCACGTCCATCGTTCGGACGGATAAAAATGTATAAAAGTAATGAGACCGAAAAACGTTGCGTCACTATTATGCCAGCGTTCTGGGAAAAGATTTTTCAGCCGCGTGCGACGCCCCTTTCGAATTATAAATAAGAATGAAAACAACAACGAAATCCGTGCCGTCACAACAGAAACGCGCTGGGAATGCACTGGTGCGATCGTGCATGCACGGCCCGGTCTCGGGGCCGACTGCCAAGAGCTTAGCCACATCACCTCTCTCTTTATCTGTCTTCTAATCACCCACTCTCTCTCTCTCTCTCTCTCTCTCTTACTTCCCTTGGAACGCAGAGCTCCAGAGCATAGCTGGGGTGGGGCGGAAGGGGGTGCCTCCTATCGACAGCCTCTCCTCCTCCACCTCTACTTACCCAAATGTCGAGAGAGATAGAGGCAACTGCGACTGCTTGTTGTTCTCGTTTCGTTATTTAGAACCGCGGGGGCGATGCCCACCGTTGTGGCGCGATGCAGCCGTCCAGGAATGCGTTTATATGCGTCGGCCGACTGTAATGCTCGCGCACCAGCAGTCGCGCGCCAAGAGATAAGGGATAATACGAACAAGGGACTCTCCTCTCTTGACGTTATACGTATATATACGCGAATGAGCATACGGTTGAATTAGTGATGGGTTTATAGATATATACGCGACTTTCGGCTTATTCAAGCCTATAATGCAGTAAATATATTTTCTGATTCCGTGAAAAGGCAATTAGTCGAGATCGCGGGGTCAGAAGACTTCTCTCATGTCAGCCAAATATATAAATTAATATTAGGAATCGTTACTCAGCATGTAAGTTAAAGATTCATTATAAGAAGAAATTCACCTCATCTCTTATTCGAGGGTGTTCATCATTCAAATGTGTAAAGTTCATTTTTAAACGAGTATTACCAAACTTTATTTTAAATATATTAACAACCAATTAAAATATTTACCATTCTAAGATTTAACAACGCAGGAACCTACCTTGTATATATATATACAGAGAGAGAGAGAGAGTGATTATCAGTACAAAAAAAACCCTTATCATCTACTATCTGATTGTATAATACGTTATTGCATCCAAAATATTGGATCAACAACGACTTTCTGAATACAATTTTATATCCTGAACACGGCTTTGCGATAGAATCTCCAGCAAATAGTAGGTAAAAATTCCATAGTGTAAAAGACTATGTGAAATTCAGACTAATCATTTGAATTCAATTATGAAACCCTAGATTATATTTATACTTTTCTCTAAAATCGCAGACTGCTTTTATAAAATCCAAAAATATTTATCATAGCTTAAGATATTTTAAGTTTGACAAACATCAGTTGTAAAATTACGCTCCACAATTACGTCCAATATTAAAGCTTAAAAGATCTGAATTAAATTTTTTATTGTTTACATAATTATGAAATTATTCGAAAAATGTTAGTTTTAAAATATATCTCGAAGGTACTATCTATATTGACGCCAGGACTAGCTATGTAATTGTTAACAATGTACATAAGAATAAAATAAAACTATGTATATTATATATCATAGTGTGGCATACATTGGAGTATTACGAAAAAAAATATCATGTATAGCTCGCGAATCTTTTAAAGAATCTGTCCATTCTAAAGCCGGATCAAAGGAGACTTCGAGTTCGTTATATTTCAATTAACAATGGTATGTAAAGATACAAAAAATTAATACATGTCTTAGTTAAAGTAAATTGATATTATTTAAATAATTGCGTGTACAATTAAAACTACTCTGTAGTATAATAAATATAAATTTAACACATGGAACTTCCAGATTTCTAAAAATATTATTTCAGTACTATTATTAAATTTTGTAATCGGGTGCGAGAAATGATTCTGGCAGTGTCATTCCTCTATGTTCAATTTATAACACGCAAATTTTATAGAACCCGTTAAATCTTTCACTATAAAAGTGAATTTGGCTCGTGGAGCCAAAAATGAAAATAAACATCGTTCACCACCAGCAGATGGCCCATTATTCTTTTTGTCTACGTGATTCCCTCTATACTCGCTTTCTAAAATCCACAGCACCCCATTACGCCCGCAATAAAACGTGACAATTGAAGGTGATGCGAATCCGGACTAGTTTTCTTCTATTTCTTGTCGGTCAAACAGACTGAACCTTGCGAAATCATTACTTCCAAAAGATTATGTATAGCGTTAGTCTATAATAATGGTAAGAATATCAGGTAATTTTTGAAATTTCTTTATGAACGCAGGGTGGGTCAATAGAAAAAAGTTAAAAAATCCTAGATATATAATAATACTTTCGCCTACCTGTAGTATTTGTTCCATTTGACTTGTTATGCCAAAAAAATCGCCCGAGTGGGAAAAAGTATGTTTGTGTTTTTTAATGGCCTAAAAATCAACGGCAAGGTAAAATTCTAGTTCGTGATTCAGTATGTTGGCCTTGCTCCTAAAATTTTCAACCACAACTTTAGCTCTATAATTGATTTATTGATGAAATCAATTATTCAGATGCTAGGATGTATTCTTGACACAACTAATTGTGAATTAGATTTATGAGGTATAATGTTTTTAAGGAGATCTTCGCTATTATTGAAGCTTTGAGAATAATTTGTAATAATAATTTAATTTTTTACTGCTGTTTTTATTTTACTGACTTGTAAATTTAGAAACAATAAAAAAAATATATCAGTTTACTTGATAAAAGTCGACGTAAGCATTTACTCTTTAAATTAAATATTTAAGAACTAATGATTTAAGCACTGGCTTGCGGAAAATAATGTATACGGAAAAAGTGCGTTGTTTACACATTTAGTTGCAACTATATTGTAGCTATAAGAATTGGTGAACTCGATAAAGTATAAAATTAATTAACTTGATCGAATCAATTTGGATTCAAAAATCAATTTTCAAATCACATGTGAGGGAAATTACATAATCTATAATGATTTCTTAACGCATTAATTTCCATGTTTCTCCTAATGAATAATATGTTTACCTATAACAGTGGCTGACTCTGTCACGCGAATATTGGTCACGCTCTATTTTGCGTCTTAAAATTATATACATAATTTTCCAGTAACACGAAAAATTGAAGCAATAATGATAATTATTGATAAAAAGATAATTCAATTAGAAAAACTTTTCTATAAATTTTGTTTTTATTTTAAGAGGCATTAATATCAGCATTCAACATATACTATATAATTATATAAATAATGAATCCAAGTTCCCCTATACGTTTTGTAAAACTACATTCATCTTTTTTTTATAAATTCTTATTTCCAACATATCAAAATTTTGAAGGTCCTTAAGTCCTTCAAAATAGATATTATTAGAAAATACTTTTACTATATGTTTCTAGGTATTTCATGTGCTTTATAGATTTTTTCCTAGCATAATTTGTACAAGGTTAGGTGGTATAATTTCCATACATTAGAGTGACAAACTTGAATGTTTCAAGTCGGCCCGTTTAGTGAAATAAATTTCGATTTTAAATATAGGAGTATTGGTACAATTTTGTATAGTAATTGATGCCCGATACAATGTTGGTTTTTGCTAATTTTGAGATAACATTATGAATGGACTTTCATATGAAATATTTTCATATTCAATATACATCCGCTTGTTAAATCTATTTCATGCACGGATATGTTTCTAGTGCGGTCATTTAATTCCTTCCTGACCCTCGGAATTTTCCCTGACCTTTCGAAGAAGGCACATTTTATGCCATTGAAAATGTAAGTTACCTTGCTCTCCATCTGACTTTAGAGCATTTTCAATCTTGTGCTTTCTCTATAAGGTTTTAAAGAAGGCCATTCATGGCCAACTTCAGAATTATAGCTACACAGTACCCATACTCTTGACATCGTGCATGCACTTGACCTATTCAATGCTAAGAATGTCCTGTATGCTGATAACCTGTAAATCTATGTTACAGCTGACAATCATCGAAGATAGGTAAAATTAGCTTTCATGTGCTGATGTAGCAGCCACTGATAGGGCGACTATACAAAACCGCAATGTTTGGACCTGGCAAATTATAACTGAAACATAAACGCTACACAGCTTCAGTATTGATTTTGGCAACTGGATTTCGGTACCTTTTGTGGATGCTGCAATGAGTCTCAGTATGAGGTGTGATCGTATATTTTACTTTATCATGGAGATCCCATGTAAATGAGTTCAGAAAATAGTTTAACAGAATTCTGAATTCTTAATTCTTAATTCTTACGCCACTTTAGAAACTATATCACCGAGATTTTGTAAAGGAAGCTTGTGTAAACATTACTGTTTCCATGTTTTGACTATTTCTCACTCGATGCCTCCCATGAGATTAGACTTAAAGTGCTACAAAATTCCTGTATGTGGTACGTATAACACTCATTCCAGAATGTCTCTGGGTTCACTGCGCTGAAGATATATTCTAGAAGATACTGTGTCATGGATATAATACTCTACAAAATCATACATATGTATTTAGTTGAGTATTTAGTATGACTTTTCACTAAAATTGTACCCAGGGAATCCTCTAAGCGATCAATACAAAAGCTCAACCTTCTCTATATTAGCACTGACACTGACAGACCATTTTTTCAAGTTCAAAGTGCTCTCATTATTAGAATAAAAATGCTGTACATATTTCTAATTTGCCTTCTATTGGCATTGATTTAAGTCAGCAATAAAAGGACACTTCTCCGAATTCGACTAAGTTTTAGTTTAATAAATTTCAATTTATTATTTTTCCTCACATTTATACCTAATCTTAAAATTTTTGCGTTATTTTATTTATTGGGATCAATGGCCGAGTGTTTGAATCCGAGGAGTGAGTTTATTTCTTTACTTATTTACTCATTTTATCTTATTAGCCGATCAATGCACGAATGTGCTTTGTTATATTTGCATGATTAGATATTATTTATACTGTTTTGCAGCTTATTTATGATATTATTTTATGTTCTGCTATATGATAAATAACTCTGATTTTGATAAGACTGATTTACTACACTGCTATATAATATTTATCTTTCACATTTTTTGAAAATTTTATGTCATTTTATGTAATTTTATGAATTGACGTAATATCTCGTGTAGAAATTTCTTATCTTAGACGTGTATTTTTTTATAATTATGTTTTTTGTTGTCAAAAATTATATTTTTAAGATCTATAAAGCTATTTCTCATTCTTGCTCGTATCTATAAAGTCCGAAAGCTCTTTTTCCCGTCGTATAAGAAAAAGCCCAGATACGGTAACGACTGCTACTTTGACGCCCTTCTTGAGCTCTCTTTATAGCACTCGAATGATCATTTATACACACCGTCAGAACAATGGTCTCATTTACGAAAAAAAGACAGGGACAGGTAGTGGTGGCACATTCGAATTGTTTATCGAAAATTCACAAAAGCACAGGCTCGCATCTTTGTATTTTCTATTTCAACGCATATTTTCAAATATTCAAAGATGTACGTTGATCAATCCTTGGAAACTGATCGGTTTCTTTATTGAGGCTTTATTATCGGCCGTTTCATTATTTAGAATTGCTCGGAAAAAATTGAGCGCGCTTCCATATTTTTATAGGAGCATAATTATCGTTATTGCATTTGAATGCTAGGCATATAGCACATGAATACATACGCGTATATTATATAATATGTCCCTCGAGCAAATGCTTACTGTCATACGATGCCGTGTGTTCCCCGATGCGAGAAGGATTTGCCTTTGTATTCTCAAGCGAGTCATTAGGAAAAACCGATTATACATATGTAAGTTTTTAATCTTATTTTTGACATTTTAAAATAGATCGTTAGAAATACTAAAAGTCTAATGGAATCTAATTTAATTTTATCATCAAAAATTTAACTACTAATACTGTTCATTGTAATCCAATCAATAGTATTATATTATTTGTAATGTATTAATTATATATGTTTTGTAAAACAATAATTATCTGTCTGTAAATAAATAAACAAAATGAAATTTATGAGTACGCTTGATTATCCAAGAATTATACCAAAAATATAGTATAAGATTTTTATGTTTATACATTACATTTATTATTCAATCTGTCGACTGAATTTCTAATTATTTTAATATCAAACTATCGTCGCTTCTTCGTGATTTCGTGTATTAAATATTCACAACTAAATTTAACATTTTTTATACGCATACTTTACATGTTATATCATATTTTCTTAGATATAATTTTTCGTTTCCTTTATCTATAAAAAAAAACATTTATCTTCATTTCAAGTGTAAATAAAGAAAAAAAATTGAGCTATTTACGTATTTTTACTTATAAGTTACTACATGCATACCATGAAGGTACTCTATTATTAAAAAAACATTCATCAGCTTAGAAAAGGCAAGTTCTAAATTATCATTATTTAAATGTTCAATTTTTACATTATAATCTTTCTAATCTATAATGGTATATCAACAGGATTACTAATGAAAAGTAACCGAAACATCGTCAAATAATGGTTTCTAAACTGAAACGCGTGAGTTTTTTTTAAACCGGCGTGGACATTAGGACCAGTAACAATCAATCTCGGGCAAAGAAGCTACAAAAAATTTACAATACGCGCTATGTATCCTATTAAACTCGGCGGCGGCGACGGCGCGGCGCGAGAATCGCGCCGGAATTAAAATGGGAGGACGGCGGCCGGCGTGGCCCGCGCCCCGATTACATTAGGCATAATACGGCAGAGAGACGAGGCGCGCGCGCGCGCGTCGCGGGGGTCGCGTGTCTGTCGGAAGCGGCGGCAGCATCAGACACACCCACGCGACGTCTTCGCCGACGCGCGGCCCGTGCGTCTCAATTACATTCCGCTCGGTAATTTCGAGAGAGCGAGAGAAGAGAATAATTCGAGCTTTATTAATGACAGGGAAGTAGCTTTTCGTGTGTAAACACACACATATACACATATACACATTATATATATATATATATATATATATATATATATATATATATATATATATATATATAATATGTCCTGTGTAGCTATCGTGCGAGTTTATACCGGTGTATATAGCAGCGCGTTTCGACTATCCTCCTTTTCGGGGGGAGGGGGCAGCGAGCTTAATTAAAAGGGGGGACGGCGAAAAGTTTGCCTTCTATTTCTTCTTTTATAGTATGCGTGCATCCCTTGTGATTAATTCGCGCGCGCGCGCGCGCGCTAACGGCCGCGGCGAGGGTCGTGTATACGTAGTTTTTATAATAACAGCATTGGGCGTAATTGATTTTATCGACTTGGCAAACATAAATATAATAAAAAAAAAAATAAATAAATAAAAAAGAAGGATGAGTTTGCTTCGCTCGTTTTTTTTAGCGGTTATGCGTCCTATGTATATGCGTGGTCGATTGCTATTTTTTCATATGCTCAGGTATACGTATAACTGTATATAGCACAAGTTCTTCCTCCCTGCGCATAAACTGTTTTCGCTAAAAATTTCGATATATCAGTTTATCGATGCGCTGAGTTACAACAAAAATATCTAAAACACTAAGAATGTACTAATATCGTTCGGTAACGATTTTTATAGATTTATGTAGTGTTCATTTTTATTCTATATAACGTTACTTAATTTTAAAATATTACTTTTAACTTTCCAAGTATCTTTTTTTTGTATGGCTCTGAATAGGTCACCACTTGTCGTCATACCGATAGTGCGATGCATGCACAACAGATTTTCATAAATTTAAACATTAATTCATATTCCTTATATAAATCTCTTATTAAAAAAAACTTCTTTGCATTATCATTAATCAATTGTAAATTAATTAGAATTCTCGTTAAAAACCTATGTAATTTTTCATTAGCGTATAGAAAAAATATCCGTAGGTCCTATTCATTATGAAAAAAATAATAATCTGTACGATGTATTATCCTCATTAAAGCTCGCTTTTATTTCAGGAAAACTTTTTCCAACATCCTCTCGGGAGCGATCCTCGCGGGTCCCCCCCCCCCCTAGATCGGAAGAATGCCATAGAGGGCGTAAGATACACGCGCGAGATATACGAATGGCAAAAACACATATTACCCGCGCGTCGTACGTTTATTATAACCTCCGCGCGCGATAAAGTTGTCGGAAGATGGGGAGAGAGAAAAAAAAAAACGGCAACGTAGCTGACTTCGGTAGTTCCACGGGCGTTCTTACTAATACGTACATCTAAATGGATTATGAAAAGCAGAAATTTAATCCCGATGAAAATGTAATTATAGGTTCGTTACCTCTCGCTTATTAGATTATTTTTCTAGACGCTACATCCTGCCCAGAAGTGCAAATTACGTATGTATATATATAAAGAACATGTCTGTATGTGGTTCTCAAACAAATGCCTTTTTCCCCTTTTTTCCCCCTTAATTTGCCTAATTTGCGCAGAAAGTAGTAATCTCGCAAAATTCGATTTTGATTTCTTCATATAGATCTTCTGGCTATAATTTGATATTTAATTGGATTAATGTAAAGGTTGAAAAAAATTTAGACGATTATCCTCGATAAAATACATTTGATGTCAGCTACGATTAATAAATAACCAAGTGCAACCTTTTTATGACATATAGATATATATATATTTCGACGGGCAAATAAATAAATATGGAAGGTGAGCCTTACGTGGCGCATTAAATTACTTTAAATGTCTCACAAATATTCGTACATCACTTTATGCTCCAATTATTTTTCGGCCATACGATGATATTTATAGAGCTTCGGACTGTCGTCTTTTGTTTTGTTTTGGTTTTTTTATATAACGTTCTTCTCTCGAAATCGCGTCTTACTTCTGAGTCATCCTCCTATTCTTCTGGCGCGCATGTATAAATAGAAAAAAATTACTTCTTCCTTCTCTGTCCCATTGTTTTAAAATGTACACTCCCATCCGCGGACGCGCAGCCGATGTTTATATTTTTCATCGGCGTGTTTATAGGAGGTATATATAGTAATTCGCATTCTAACCGCGCCGGCATTAACTTGCGCCGAACCAAATATTCCGTCCGTGTATGTATATAAAAATAGAGAATTCCATAGAATTCCATTCTATGGACACTGCGACTTCACTCCCATTAATTCCGCATAATGATAAAAAGTTATTATCAATAAAGTTGGCCCGGCTGCTTTGATGGGGAATGCGAAATGTGGCGCGATAATTAAAATTTGTAGCGGAAAGTTAACTTCGCAGCGGGCAGCATCATTATTTTAGGCGCGTTATGTCAAGCTAAATTCTATAAACAAGCCTCCTCCTCTGCTCGCGCACCGCTCCCATCAAAATTCTATGCGTAACAATAAAGATATTTCGAATTTTGCTATATAAATATCTAAAAATAAAATCTCTCGTATTTATATAGTCTGACTTATTGGTTATTCTGTAAGGAAATATGAGTCGTACTGGCTCTGGGCGGAATTTCAAGACTCATTCCACATGGGCTGCATTTCCGATCGAATCGATCATAAACATATTGGCAGTAATCATCTCTGATTTACATAATTGCATAAACTTTCGATTACTATATAATTAGAATTATGTCTAAAAACGTATCGTTAAATAAGTTATACTCGTTCATTTTACAAAAAAAAAATTGTATAAAAAAAATTTATTTCCCAGATTTTAAATTAAAATTATTTACGAACTTTGTAAAAAAAGACAGTTACAATAAGATTACGCTCCATTATAAGTCCTTCACAGTTTAGTGTTTTCGGATCATGAATTTACTCTGTTTTTATTACAAAAATATTGAACATATTCTCTAACTTACTTTTGGGGCGTTGTTATCTGTTACGGCACCATTTCAAGTATTTTCTTTTGCCTCTCGTTTTGAAACATATGGGTGTAATAAGTCACTGAGTGGTATTTTAAAGATATATTGATTATGAATAAATCAACCTTATTATTTGCTCGAATCTACTTCGAGATAGACTCTTTTTCTTTTGAGTCTATTATTTTTCATATCATTTCATATTTTCATATCATTTCTTTTTTTAATATTAATTTTGCTCGAAGTCGACTTCCATAGAAATTTCTAATTAGTAGGTTCTCAGAAATGCTTGAAAATTTTTAGAATTGATTTATGCAAGTCGTATTTTTGTAAAATACTTTACAACAAATATCGAGAAACACGCGCAAAAAAACGTGTTATATTAAAACTTGTAGTTTGTATTAACTCTTTGACTGTACGAAAAGTGTATATTTACGCCATTAGAGTTTGGTTTACTACTTTGTTAATTTTATAGTTCACCATTTAACGCATTCAAAATTATTAAAGTTGTTCCCCTTCTGTCCTTTTGTCTTTAGTTATTCATTATTCTAAACAGACATTTATCTTCATTTTCAGATTTCAATCATTTTTGCATTTTCTGTTTTAATAATATATCTTACGAATATCGGAGAAATTGAGGATTGAACTAAACGAAAATAGATGAACCTAAGTAAAAAATAATTCTTATTATTTTTTAAATCCTAAAAATTTTTGCACACTGTCTGGTACAATATTTCATCGAATAATGGATATTAGCAAGTGAAGAAATATGTATTTTAATGCATAAATGAATTAGCAGTAATACTTTGATTATTTTATAAGTATAATTCAATTAGCTTTTCCATTCTATGTGATCTGTCAGTTCTTCTTCGACTGCAATATAAAATATTAATGATTTTTCTTTTAATTGCTAGAAATACGGAAAGACAGATTTCGATCAATGAAGTATTTTTTTTAAAAAAAAATTTGTCTTTCCATTTTACAAAACAAAATTATTAAAACTTTCTTACTGGTTCTATACTACTGCAAACGAAGTATAAAGATTAATCGAAATCATCAAAAATTTTACAGTACGGTATATAGGAATTTTTAGTGCGCCTAGAAAAGAAGCCCTAGAAACTATAGTAATTTTTTTATGAAAACATTTTTTATCCATGCAGACTAATACAATTTTCGTCGTATCTCGCTGCTATTCTCCAAGCCCGTAAATTTCTACCGAGTCGATTTCGGCAAATGAAAAATATACACACGCTACACAGTATATATATATATATATATATATATATATATATATATATATATATATATATCGAACGTCCCCTCTTCCTCCCCCGCATTCAGGCGGTATCATCCCACGCATTTAACTCGGGTCCCGGTCCGAAGGAGAGAGTGAGAGAGAGAGAGAGAGAGAGAGAGAGAGAGAGAGAGAGAGAGAGAGAGAGTGTGCGAGACACCGCATCATCCTTATATATATATTTACAAGAACGCGTCTCCCGGCGTCTCTCTATCCGCGCTCTCTATTATACTGCGCCCTTAGCTCGCGTGCCGCGTAATTTGTCCCGAGGCTTTTATATAGAGAAATGTAGGCCACATCGTAAACACACGCCCGCGCGCGCGCGGATGGTAGCGAAAGAGGTGGGGAGGGGGGGAGAGGGCTGCTCTGGCACACCTTTCGATGTATATATAATCCGCGATAGACAGACCGGCGGCGGGGGGGGGCAGAATGGGTGAGGATAGGAAAGGGCGAGGGGGGGTGAGAACGATAGCAATAATGGAATGGGGCGGGGGGAGGGGGATTCGCGGAAGATAGGCAGTCGTACAGTATAATTGTCGGGAGGGTCGTAAAGCGCGCACGACAAAAGTGTATACAATGCTGGCAGAGCCGCGCTGGGATAGTTTTTTATACTTATATATACAAAGTATCGAGAGCTCTCTCTAATATGTTTGGGGAGTGTTTGTGGACGTGTATTTTTTTTTTTTTTTTTTTTTTTTTCATTTTCTTGCAGAATGCGCAAAACCACTAGGGGGTGTCTTGTGGCTGTTTGTTCGTACAATAATGTTTTTAATTAATATAACAGGGCGATAAGACACAGGAAATGTTGAGCTGGACAATTTTTTAACTTAAATCATTTTTTTATACTATTATTATCTTAATACGATACGAATAATTTTCAAAAAATGGTTTTTTAAAAATAACTGGATTTAAAAAGGGGTTCCTTTTAATTGTTTTTATGCTTAAAAAATTTTTCACAAAAAAACAAATTCTAATTGAATCCAATAAGCTGATCTGGGTCTTGACATTGAAATTCAAAAATAGTGTATTGAAAATTGTTCTGTTAAATTATCATTTACAGATTCTAAATTTCTAAAAAGAATTTGATAAATAGTTATCTTCTTGGGAAGTCAAACGGGGTCGTGGCTATGAGCTTGAAATCCAAACATGGCTGAAGCAATGCCAAGAGCTACATAACGTTCAATGGAGCAACTGCATTTTTTTTAACTTTGGATAACTTATAAGGTAAAATTACTTGAAAGATTATGTGGTGGGTTCAGAAAACTAAGAATTGTTATTATGCAGGAAATTACGTCAAAGCTGTCATATTATTGTCTGTATCGCAACTGTTTTATTATTATGCACCGGTCGCAGCTATTCTTTAAGTTTACAAAGCGTTCATCTGATCCAGGGAAGGCATGAGAACTTACTGATAAATTGTCACTTGATTTACTTTCACAATCACTAACTACACAGTAAACAAGTTGTAAAAACTTTCTTACGTTCTGCAGACTCTGCAATCTCCATAAAAATTAATTTATAATAAAAGTAATGTTTGGTGCTCCGTTAGTGAAAAATCGGATCACTAGAGGTCGTATCAACGATTGTACTTCCCAATTCTCGTTTCGTTCCTATATATATTATTGCAAAATTTTTAATATATAGAGGAAATTTTAGTGATGAAGAATTTAGAAATGAAGCGTTCTTTTTAGAAATATCTATGAAATAATAAAAATGTATAATTTTTATAAATGGAAATTGAAAAGAATAATATTTCAATACACACTTTGTCTTCAAGTTTGTGATCAAGATCTTGGTTCACACGAAGTCCCGGGTAAGTGTATTCATTGGATTAAATTAGCAAATTTTTTTGGTCAATACGTTTCCGGTGAAAAAAGAAATTAGGCTCATGTTTTTCAAATAACAATACTTTTAATAGGCTTATTTCTGAAAAAAAATTATGGAATACATAAATAAATAAAAAAAAAAACACACACAAATACTCACAAATAAAAGAAAATTAATTGAAAGCATTTTTGTTGTAATGAACCTATTTTATGTTTCAAATTTCAACATTTCCAAACCATACGAGAACGCACAATTTTTATTTGAATTCACACATTTCACTCGCTCCACGTAAGAATCATTTAGACGAAAATATTATTTCTTCTGATATATATATATATATATATATATATATATATATATATATATGTGTGTGTGTGCGTGTGTGTGTACATGAACAACTTCATTTACGCAAATATTGTTGGAATAAATTTGCGCTTATAATTCCCGCTCCCTTTCTGCTCGGAGCCAGCGCCTGCTGAACAATCATACATGAATACGTCCCAATCAGTCACCGTAACATCCCAGTCCGCGGTCAGACGCGTATATAATTCGAATTCTTCGCGTACTATATATATATATATATATATATATATATATATATATATATATATATATATATATATGCGTACATGCGCATAATTACGCATATACGCGGGACGGAATTGAAAAGCAAAGCAAAGAAAAAAAACCATAATCAACATATATTTACACATGGAGAAATTGGCGACACACGCCGGGAGAATGGGTATACACAGCCGTTCTCTTCGACCGAGCCCATTCATCAGAGCGCCTCTGTGCACGGAAAACGAAGACGGAGACGGAGGCGAAGAAGAGAAGAAGGGGATAATACGTCGCGACTATCGCGCCAAAGCAGTATACATGTGTATGCGCGCGCGATATTAATACTTTTTTAAACACAGACAAGTCAGACTTTTCCCGCATCTTAATTAATTTCACCCTTACCCCCTCCTCGCCGCTGTCACTCTCTCTCTCTCTCTCTCTCTCTCTCTCTCTCTATCATTCACTCTTTCTCTCTCTTACGCGATACCTGCGCGCAGCAATGTCTAGATAAAGGTGGAATGCAGGGAGTCGCTCAAAGGGGTTGGGCTGGGCGGTAGGGCGAAACACGCAAGAACAGCCGGATAATTCACTTTGGAATTGCGGCGACACCTGTTCTCGCGTGCCCCCCCCCCTCTCTCTCTCTCTCTCTCGCTCGCTCTCATATACACACACTCCGACGACGTCACGTTTAACGAGGGCTCGAGGGCAGGCTCGAACGGCGGATGGCCGCACTCCACCGAATGATACAGAGATATCGTAAATGATCGGCTCGCTGTTTGTAGATGGGATTCAAGAGGGGCGTCGGGCCGAGGTGGGGCACGTACAAGCAAATTAATCGCGCTCACGTGGAGTCGGGGGGGGGGGAGGGGCTAATGGATTTCGTGCACGATATTACGGCCGCGCGCGATGATTCGTATATGCGCGATGGTTTGTATATATGTACATATATATATATATATATATATATATATATATATATATATATATATATGCCTGAAGTGAGGGAGCCCGACTGAGATTAGGCGATTTAATGGCCATATGTCCTATAAAGAGCTGTTATATGTAGTAAATTTTTACGTTTATGGAAGGAAAGACTTTAGACCTTTTGGCGTTTCTTTTCCTCACTTGCCTACGAAGATTTTCAGCTACGATTGAAAAATATTACTTATGGGATTCATATATTATTTATAATTCTCTATATATTTACAAAACTAATATTGAGATATGTATAAACATGTACGTATTTTATTTTATATGACACCCTTATAGTACACAGATGTAAGTATTTCAATGAAATAACAATGAATGAAAATATAGTGATAGTAGATTTTAAATCTTTTCAATATTTTAATCAGCTATCTATGTAATAAGCTTCTGATCCTTGGGTTTTCGAAAACATATTCCACTCTCTCATTTGTTCATCTCATTTTTCGCATTCTTGAATCATGTATAAACCATACTGATATAGTGACGAATGACATCAAATTTGGTTAATCACAAATATAGATCAGCTGCTAAAACGTAATATATTGTTCCAAAAGGAATTGGTACTCTAAGCACATGAATTACATTCGCATAAAATTACATAGTCAAGAATAAATTGAGTATGACAACATCAGACAGCTTAAATATATCAATCGGCCTAGCATAGAAAATTCTTAAATTTTATCATTTAGAAATCTATTATTAGATATTATAAATATCTCTTACATAGAAAAAAAAATTCTAATGCTTGAAAACAATATCGATATATTAACTAGAATTTTCTTCTATGATATATCATATTTAGAATGAGACAGTTCCATATGATCTTATCCAAATAGAATTTTAATTATTTTATTATTAGAAATTAGTAGCCTACGATTTTCATATCTATTTTTTTTTTTAATTACAATTTTCAATATCCGTTTAATTTTAATCTATATTTAAAAATTATTTTAGATAACAATTTTTTGAATTAGTGAATTATCTGACGCTTCGTGTAAAATGATCAATATTAAATCGTTGTTTATTGGAGGAAAAAATCCAAACAGAGTTTCGAACAGAAAAAAAATAAAAGAATGCGATAATATGTTTGGATTGCTTCACAATTATTAGTATTTTTCATAGAAATTAAAAAAAAGGCTACCTATTTATCGCAATGTTTGGGTGCATTGATTAAGAATAATTACAATGATTACATATCAAATTTATTACTATACAATAATAAAAAATATTTCCAATACCACAAATGTCAATAAGAATATCTTTTGTAAAATAATTAATAAATAATAAATAAATTAATTAATAATATTAATTAATATAATTAATAAATAATTAATAAATTAATAAATTAACTGATATTTAGCTTGAATATAGTTAAGCTGTGTATTATATTTCCAATATTGTATAAAAACTTTCCGATATGAGACTGGCGACAGAATTTGTTGCCAATTTAATACCAGAAAAGAGTACATTAATATTAATTTAATTAATCTACACTTATTTACAACCTTCTACGACATTATCGGATCGCATGCAAAAGCCTCCTTGAAGAACCATTTTAGAGTTATAAATTAACACATAAAGTGTATTTGTCGATTTATACTAGATTGTTAAAAAAAACTCTCGAACCTTTCAGGACATCAATAATTGTATGATTTTGCAGTAGTCTAACGATTTTATCTCAGATATTTTACCCTACCCTTTATTGGAATACATAGATTTATACGTTTATATACAACATCGGGGCCATCTTTCAGCTTGAACAGTGGATTAATCTTATGCACAATACATAAATCGACTTTGCATGTTAAGGAGTACATATATTATTAAAAAAGGTAAAATAAACTGTATGTTCCAAAAATATAGAAAATCTGTTCGGATAAAAAACTACTAATAATTTTAACAAAATAATTATTCATAACGCTATTTGCATGAAAAAATTCACGAATAAACTTCTTTGGACTCATTGTCTTCTTTTTCTTACAGATTGTTAAACTGTCAACAACTCGCCGAAATAATGAATATTTTAAATAAATATTCCTTGACAATAAAAAATTTTCTGTTCAATTACCGAAAATTGAAAATGTCTTTATTTATACAATGCTATTATAGGTAATATGAATTTGACAATGAGAAAATTTTTGATAACCTCTTGATGATTTGTAAAAAATTTATTATAATCTACAATGTCATTTGTATCTCTACAATGTTGTTTGTATCTATATTTAGTTCAAAGTTTCAAAGAACAGATGATAATTCACTTTGATTGCGGTTCTATTTCTATGAATGGAATAAAAATAAAGTTCCAATGTGAATTCACCATATATAGATAGCTAAATAGATAGGCAGATAGATTGATATGAGATAGATACATAGATAGATAGATAGATAGATAGATAGATAGATAGATAGATAGATAGATAGATAGATAGATAGATGGCGCCAAAAGATTAAATATTAATAGAAGAACTATAAAGTCCTAAACTTTCCGAAAGCATACATTTTTTATTTGTTTGACACATTCCCAGGAAGTGTAAATACGATTATTATCTAAATCTATAAGGGCATTAAAAATAAATCTAGAGCAAGTTTATACACATAATTATTTATGAATAAGTATTTCCGCTTTACTATGAATTTTAAATAGGCCGCGCGTGTTCTATTTGTAAGAAATTTTAAACAGTGCCATTTGTATAAAGGATGCATGATAATACGGTTGGATATAAAACACTATAATCTATATGCATCTATTGTAATTAATTATAAAATTAAAATATTACGAAAAAATTTAAGCGATGAACAAGCTCTATGATGTATAAATCTCAGGTTAATTTTCGCGAGTAAGAAATTCCCTTAAAATGACATATAATTATTTTAATTCTTTTTAGATATATCTAAATGAAGCTGAATTCGATTGAAAGTACATAATATTTTTGAAAAAAAAAAATCATAAATGCACCGATCGATATTATACATTTAAAAAGTAGTAGAATTCGTTTCGCTGAGCATAATCAAAAATCATCAGATCGTCCTGGACGACTACAGGAATATTCTTCATAACTTGAAGTACTTATAAAAAAAAGAAAGAAGACGTGTACGCAAAAAAAGATCTTCCTCCCGCGTTTTACATTCTTTTTTTTTACACGCGACGCATAAAACCGTTCTCACGTCAAGCTTCGCTATATATTATGCAACAAGTGGCTATAAGTTTAACGGCCGTGGGAGAGTGCAATCTTTAGCTTGCCTATATATATATAAGGAGGCGAATATGAAAACAAATAGCGCGACTGTATATTACATATTCAGGATTTTTACAAAGGATCCTCGCGTATTTTTTTTCCAGGCTCGCGCGCAAACCGCGAGCTCGTAATTTCACTCGGAAGTTTAATGCCTTATCGCTAATATGTCTCATGAAGGGATACTTATGCGTATACGGCTCCATTTACAATTGTAATCGATGCTCGTAAAAATCGAATTTTACAACATTTTCTTGAGCGCGATCTGTATTTTGTTCTGTGAAGGTGTCATTATTTTTTCTTTTAATTGCTCGATACATTGCACTTTGTTCTATTTACTAGACTGTAACGTTCCTATTCAAAGAAGCAGGGAACATGCTTCAGACAAAGGGTTTATGTACAACATTGAGGCATCTGCATGAATGTTTTTTAGAGATTTTCTAGCAGCATAAAAACGTATAAGTGTATAAACGTAAAAAATCCGTAGGTTTATTATCATTCTATAATATACGTCTGGAGCAACAAAGAAATTTTAAATCGCTCGAAACATCGACCAATTATTTTCGAGAAAAATTCCGCGTGCTTCTTAAAAAAACGAACGATATTCGATTTAACATTACGCCTGAGCAATAGCACGCTTCGCGCAAAGTTTAATTCATAAAACTTCGATCTCCCGTTTGTAAATAAAAGCCGTGCACGTTCGGATATATATGTATATACTAAACGGCGCACCGTGCGAAGGGGGAACTTTTCGCGCGCGCGTAACATCCCTCCGACCTAACCTCTAAGCTGCACGAACGAAATCAACCCCGTGTAGTACACTCGAATATCGGAGCAGTGAATTGGCAGTGTATAATTATATGAGATAAAAAAGGACACAAGATAAAAAAATAATCCTAATAATGAACGCGGCTTACCGAATAAACGGGCGATCGAGTACGCTAGGCTGTCACGGGCATGTCGCAGGCTCTTCGGCATCTCCCAGTCTTATCTCGGTGCATCCACGGCGACCGAGGGGGAGCTGATTTGTGCTCGACCGCCCCGCACCACCACAGCTACTCGTTATATTAGCGTGCACCTCTGTTAAAATTTGATATTCTTATAATTAAAAAAAAAAAAACAACATTAAAATAAACAACAGCGAATATAGTATAAAAGCACGCGCGCACCCGCTGCACAGCTGCACCCCGACGCACGTACAGTTTACTCCTACACTGCCTTACTCATTGTTTTTGTTACAGTAAATAAAGCTGCACGCACTGTATATTTTTTTATAGTCGGAGAAGGAATAAAAGTAGCGAAGGTAAAAAGCAAAGGCGCGCACCTTTGCGCAGTGTGCGCGCAGTGCACCATTGTAATTATATGTATATATGTATGTATATATAAGTATATGTAGACCGTAACGAAACTAAGAAAATTAAAAATGAATGGTGACGCGCACGCTAGTGAGTAGTGTATAATATGATTTTTATACGACGGACGGGATTTATAACATATAACAGTGAAAGACAATGCTGTGATGGATACACAAAAGACTAGATACAACACGACGGCACCAACGTGATTTATAAAAATGCCAGCAACACAGCGACCCAGCGAAAGCCGCCGACTATACTAAAGCGAAAGTGTGTCTCTCTGAATCTGAAACGCGGGTCTCGCGCTGCTCGTGGTGCATGTCAGGTGGCCTCTGGGTATATATGATGTTTTCCTTTTCTCTCTAGCGCGCGGGGCGAGGAGCACGCGTCATTATATATATATATATATATATATATATATATATATATATTCATCGCTCTCGTTTTCGCCTCGCACATAGCCTCACACATGCATATATGTATATATGTAAAACGAGAACACACCGTAAGCCATCGGATACGAATGTGTGTGTGGTTCTGATGCGTGCGGCGCGCGCATGCAAAAATCAACGCGAGCACGCGCTACGTAAGCGGGACTTTTCAAATTGGCTATGTTTTACGCCCTCCACTTTTGCACGCTGTTCGGTCGATATCAATTGCGTGTATATATATATATATATATATATATATATATATATATATATATATATATATATATATATATCTTATATACTCGCACATATTACAAAGCCCGGTTTTATAAATTTGTACAGATGCATTTGATACTGGTGACTTTGGCGTTCTTGCATTTGAAGTGACTTGAAACATGTCAGTTCAAGTTTCTATTGGATTCCTAGAAAACGATGTAGTTATTATCAAAAATATTAGTTAAATATAATTATTTATATTAATGCTACACCTAATACAAATGGGTTTTTAATTCAATAAAACATTTTAGTGATACGATTTTAACGCTTCAGATTTTTTGATTTGGTGTTTACGTATAAATCAGAATATCTTGCTAAAATTAAGAATGCTATGTATTGAAATTAAGATGTTTATAATTATATTTATATGGATTTTCAAATCTAGTTCATGAATATAAATTTAACAGTAAAAATATTTCTATACTATTTCTATAGTATTTGACTATTCCGATAAATTCAGGTTTTTCTTTTCGACTTATTATTATTTCGACTTCTGAAAAGTTCTATGTAATATACATGAAATTTATTTAAACTTAATTTTTACATTTATAATTTATGTACGAATTTTGTTTGGGAATTTTATTATTATATTCGGGTTGATGTGTTCTTTGTTAATTTCTTTTTTTCTAAAGTCAGATGTGGTATATATATATATATATATATATATATATATATATATATATATATATATATAGATATAGATACATACATCGAATTCTATACATAGAAATGAATCAGCGCATCATCAAATTAGAAGCAAATTAGTTTACACAGTTTCAAGGAAATTAGAGACAATTTCAGAAGCTTGCTATAATAAACATATTATACACATTCAAATTTTATTCTTTAACAATGTACAAAAAATTGAATATAAAAATTACGAACGTGTTTAATAATTCAAATTTATTATTGATTATATGCACAGGTAATGATATGATTGATTTTTCTTTACCCACCGTAAATATAATAAATTCCATCACCTCATTTTATAGACACGCACGCGACTGAAGTCTATAGCCGCTTATACACCTCTTCAAATAGCATATGAGATAAATATAGATATATACGCGCGCATTCCAAAGAAAGTCAGAGGTGGTCGGAGGTGGTTATATATTATTCATCAATCAACTGTAAAGAGTCTAAAGTCAACTGTATATATTCATACGTTTATATAGAAGAAAATCCATGCCGTATATTAATCGATTGCTGATGCTCTGAATATTTATTTGTGTTATATGATGTATTTCGCCTATAATGCAAATATCGATTACTCATTTTTTAAGAAATTAGACATTTCTATTTGACACTCTAGATCTTTTTAAGATTATTTTTTAATCTTTTTAAGATTATTCAGGATTGGAAATTCGTTGCTTGTACTTCTTGTTCGTGTACCTCTTTTACTTCGATAATAATTATTTCGGAATAATAATGTTAATTTATAAAATTAAAAACTATATAGTTCAATTGTATAAAATAAATCTTTTTAGAATTTTTTTGATGACATTAAGAGGTAGTGTTGGTAATTATAATTTTTTGATGATAAATATGCATGATTTATTACCCAGAAAATTATATATAAAGTACTATTTATTCGATAAAATTTACAAATATTAAGCAAGACTGTGATTGTAAATAATGAAATCAAAGAATATTAAAAAGAACTACGTATAAAATTTCATGAATACATGAGTCAGCATCAGAAGATAATTTTCGAATTAAAATTTTTATTGAGTTTATAAATAAGTTTATTCATTTTTCAAATGTTTTAATATGGCTTTCTACTTATAGATGCATGAATTTATTGACTTAAAAATTATTTTTTAAGATTTTGTAAATTATTATATATTATGGAAAATATTCTATATATTCTATTATATCGAATTTCAGATCTGCCTTCTTCAAGCAAGGGCAATTCAAGGCTCAGCATTTCACGGGAACATTAACAATATAGCCGTAAATCTCGTTCAAAACGGCAATTAACGTATCAATGAGACTCGGTTGTCGCCAATTTGGCTCGACGCAGTACTTGTCCGTCAAGCCGATGGCGTAGCCGATATCCTCCACGGTGTCGGAATTGAAATTACATCTTCCATTTTGCAGATCCGACAGTACCGAGTCAACTCTGTCGTGGGCTAAGGAAATCGCGTCAATATCACAGGGAGATAAAGTTTTGTATATCTGTAACAGTTGTTTATATATAAAATAAATTCAATTAATTTCACATAAAAATACAATTTACATGTTTGCGTAAATAAAATTTTAATAAAATAAAAATAGGTGAGCTAATTTTGTACGTATACTATGACATTTAAATTTTAATAAGTAACTTTATGGCATTAAGAGTCAATTTACTACCTATATTTTATAGAACTGTATTCCATTACCGAGGATACAAAGTAAATAGATTTTTAGACAGATTCGAATTTAAATAAAATAACAGAAGCTAAAAGCTAGAAATTTGCTCTCGTATGACATAGATGAAGATAGCGATCAGAAAACCACTATATAAAAAACTTTAGATTCAATATAAAAAAAATTTTATTTAATCTAATATTCAGATTCAACTGCCCAAAGATAATTATATGTAGACATTTTGAATACAATATAGAACGATTAAATATTTAATCTTGTGAAAACTATAGACTGACAATAGAATCATCAATTTTGTAACGTAAAATATAATTTAAAATATGTATTAAAGACATATTTGGATTAAATAAAAGTGATAATCACCAAATCCTTTCTTGTTAATTCCAAAAATGTTGGCCAATTGTTTTCACATGCTACGCAGTCACAGAGAAAATAAAACGCAAATATTAATTTTTGCCTCTGCTTCTTCTCCAATTCGCTGTACATAGGTCCATAGCAATCAAATAACTATATATTGAATTCAATTTATATTAGTAAAGTTACAATATTGTACGTTAATGTAGTATACCGTTACATTTGAAATATTTGTGTAGCATGCTCTCATTATGTTACAACATTTGGCCTAAAAATATCTATTTGCTAATAATATTAAATGTTCTTGTAACAATTTTCAGTATACCAAAAATAAAGAACCACATACACTTTATTTAATATTTATAAAGTTGGAGTCGCAACATTTTTTTGATTATGTTACATTCAAAAAATAATACTTAGTTTTTTCTTAATTTCAATTACAGCATACCTGTTCACCTTTGGTAATTCTTCGAATGGAAAATAAAATAGTTTTATGGTTTTCCATTTCGCACTTCACGACATTTGGATTACAGCTATGATTTAAAAGACTTAAAAATGGATTAAGGTAAAGGCCACTACAATTCTTTTCTTTCGGCGTTGTCCAAGACCAATTCGTTGTTGCAAACGTGTACATGTCTTTTATCTATGAGGAGAAAAATATATATTATAAATGATAATAAGGCGAATTATGGACCCTTAATAATATTGTTATTGATTAAAAATGTCAAAATATCATTCTGTGTGCAAATTAAGAAATTTGACTGAAATTCAATATTAATAATAAAGTAAATAATCAGAGTTACCGTGATTGCATTAATGAGAATGAGATGTTGATAGTGCGATAGTAGTTGCCCAATAAACAAAGCGTCCTCGCTCCTGGCGAGTGCCTTCTCGTCGTAGTCAAAATATTTCCTAAAGAGCTTGGTATACCTGGCAAGCAAGTACAAAAGTACAGCAGAGTCGTCGGACACCGATTTCAATTGCAGAGTAGTTTTCTTATCTTCGTGGGTCAATAAACTGTATGCACTTTTGTGATTATTTATGAAGCTTGTAAGATTGTCGGAATATCCTTTTCTGCGATAATCTAGAAAAATTTGAAACTCGATTTGTTTGGATTTTTAAAAGCAGGCGGGTGGATTTGCACTTTTTTTATTTGGAATCAGAATAGTTTTACACCCTGTCTGAATTATGAATGTAACTGTGGAAGGATTATTGAACAAAAATTCTAAAAAGTTTTTTCGCAAAAATATCTAGTAAAAATGACAGCTCTAATCTCCGACTCTGATATGGCTCATGGTTTTAAGGTAAGAGCGGTTATATTTTATTTACGTAGTATTATTCTTATCTGGAAATAGTTTCCCTTTAACATATTGACTTTCTAAATCTGTTTTAGAATCGATTTCAAAATATTGGATTGAAATATCCTAAGTCTTATTTGAATGATTATATACACACTTACAGGCAAATCAATAAAAAATTCAATTTTTAAGAATTGACAAAGTCGAGATGTCCCCAAAATTTTTTTTTACTATACTGCGAAATCATATGCCATCATTAAGTTTATTATTTTATTAGAAAAATATTCACTCTTTTTAAGAACAGTTGGTTTAAATCAAAGTTATTTATTTATTTATTTTAGTTTAATGAATGAAAGATTCTTTATGAATATTGGCTTTTTATTTAATACCATACTAAAAATAAGAGTAGGTCAAAAAAAAATCAGTGTACACAACTTTAAATATGAATATATAATCTACCTAGATCATGAATTGTATCATAGAGAGTATAATTGTATCATAGTAAGTATATCGTTTATTATTATTAGTACATGTCGTTTTCAGTATTGATAAGCATAAGAGATTTACATATATATATTCTGTATGCATGGTGAAATGCTATCGCCATATTAGTTAGAATTGCTATCAAGAAAGAGTTACTCAAATCGCTTAACTTCGATAATTTGATAAGCGAGTTTACTAATACAAAACGCAGGAAAAAATATATAGTTAGTTTTGTAATTTATGTTTTTTCTGTTGTTTAAATGTACATAAATTTTCATTATTAATTTTAGTGAAGTTATTTATATAATAAAAATAGGACTGTATTCCTAACGAAATATAGTTATTTCCATATAGGTTCCAAAAATCACAAATTTAAAGGGAGGTGTTGATGCGATTTTAGCACCAGATTCTCTGTGAAAACTTAATCCAACACTGCATATATATTCATGGTGGTGAGTTAGATGAGAATCTTATTCGATCAAATAAATTAATAAAATTCTATAAAATTAAATAAATTAATAAAACGAGTTAATTACTATATCATTTATAAAACCTTTTTCGATCAAATATCCATTCAATCAAAAAGGTTTCGATCAAGTATCATTTCGGTGAAGTACATCCATTCGATAAAGCGTCATTCAGTCAAGTGTTTGTCGATCAAATGGTTTCGATTAAATGAACGATAAACAGAAAACATCTTTCAGTCTCCTCTCTATATATCTATTAGGCGTTGGAAGTGGCATCATCGATATCATCGAAGTGCGTGATTTATGAACTGAATTCTGAAAACAGCAGGGGGGGGGGTTCAGAGGATGTCACCAATGAGATATGCAGTGAATATTTTTTGTCGAAGCAATATTTAATTGATGTAATTACAGAAAATATTTACTTGATTACAGAAACTATTTTTCTCGCTATACTTGATGTATTCCTAAGATAGATATAAAATGTATTAAATATAACGTACGTTATATTGATAATCGGGAATGAATAATTAGTTTCCATGAAAATTGTAATAAATTTTGTTTTATATAAATATTTTAAGGCATTCAAAAAGACAATGACGGCTTAAGGATACATGCAGGATAGATTTTCATAAATGTAAGGCTTAGTTGTTATATTTTATTTAACTCATTCTTCAATGACTTGAAATTTATATTAAAAACCAAAATAAGCTTATCACAGCGAATAATGTACATAGCCCCCCCCCCACCCACCCCCACCAATATACCTTCGCACCGGTCGACCTCCTCCAGGCTCTCCCTGAGCTCCCTCAGACCGCCGGCCTCCCTCAGCGCCATAATCAGCAGCCTGACGCTCATCAGCCTGCCCGAGTTCATCTGGGGCTGGGTCTTCCAGGCGCGGCGTATCACCCGGCACTCCTCGTCGTGATAGAGCCGACGCGCCGCCGCCCGACAGCCCTCCGAGCAGTAGACCGCGTGCACGCAGTCCTCGCACGGCAGGCCGGCCCAGGCGAAGCGCAGGCAGTGCGAGCAGTTCGTGTGGACGCGCGCCTCCATCGGCACGGAGGCGTATGCCTCGTCGACGTAGAGGACCTCGCCGGGGGCGATGTCGCGGCTGGCGCGCAGGTGGCGTCCGTAGCGGGGCAGCTGGGCGCCGCCGTGGGCGATAATCACGGCCTTGGAGGCCGACGGGCACTCGGACGAGCGGTTCCGCGTGAATTTATCTGCGTACATGCATAAAACGGGATGAGGTGTTTATATGCGGGGGAAGAGGAGCTTTTCCATCTTCAATCTGTATATACCTGTGTAGGGGAGATCGATTTTCGGCTTGGCTTCGAGAGCCTTCGCAAACTGACCCTTTTCCAATCTGACGATAGCCTTGACGAGTTTTAGTATAATGTTCTTCTTCGCCTGATCGCTGGCTTTCATGTTTTGCAGCACCTCCTTCGTTTCCTCGCAAGTGATTCGCGCGTCCTCCATTCCCAACTCCGCCTGGCACTCCACCTTACATATCAATGGGTTGTTATTATTATTCACATAAAAACTGTATATGACTTATAAAAAATTGCAAATATTTTCAATTATCTACTATTCATTGTCGAATCTTCTATTTCAAAATGAAATTTAAAATAATGTCGAAAGTGTATATTTAATATTTGAAAAGAACGAGGCTCACATATGTATGAATAAGCGAGGTAACTCAATTATTTGAGTGAAAATGAAAAAATAAAAAATGTTATTGTTAATGAAAATCCATTTTTAATCACCTGATTCGATAATAGAATAACTAGTTTCAGCAAAAAGAGTTATAATCAACTTACGTTGACAAACTGAAAAGATTCTTCATATAGTTATTGTAAATTGAAATTAGGTTGAATTTAGACGAGTAATTGATGTTATCGAGTATTGATATCCAACTATATATATTAACGTAATTTCAAGCGATAACTGTAAGAAATTCTAGATTTCACTAGATGTGCATTAGAGCTTTTTATCTTAGAATGAATCTTTTTTTTTAATTTAACGATTAAGTAAGAAAAGGGCGGGGTCTTAGGTTTTAAAGCTTTACTGTGAAGGTAAACATGTTATCTACATTAATCTAGACAAAACCCATTACCCGTATATCGAAGCCTCTCCATATAAGCTTAAATATAAAAAAAAAACAAATTTTTGCAAGCAGAGTCCAAACTATATATATATTCTAATGCTTTTTAAAGTTGTACAATCTAAATCTGAGATCGATCTGGCATTAAGCATGTCGGGTTCTAAATAATTTTAAAATGAAATTTGGTATGCGTGGCTTTACAAAAATTGCAAATATATGGCTTGTTTTGGACATCTTTTTTAAATTTAAGTGAATGTTCTGGTTTAGCATTTTATGATATCCAACAGGCTGATTTTGGTTCAACAAATATTAGATAGGACCTTCAAATGGTTTTTAATCTGATGTCATTAAGGTCAACGAATCTTCAATTCGAATTCTCGAACCTCAAAAATATATAATTATATGGATTGGATTATATATACGTTTTTGTATGAATTCTTTTATGAAGTTATAACGTATAAAGTCTTCTACAGACATTGTGAATCAATGTGAATTATATTTATTTCGCGTTTTCTTCAAATTTCAAATTATCTTCATAATATCAGTTTGTATAAAAAAAAAAAACAATATATTTTTACGAAGTGTTTTATTGATATTGAAAATTGAATATATGTAAAATTTTAACTTTAAATATTATCTGCCATTATCACATGGCTATACGTTAAATTTTAGTTATTACGTATTTTAAATGTTTCACACATTGATATTCATTCATCCGTAAAATAAATGAATAAGAACTGTGTGAGAAAAAAATTAAATCTATCTTAAATACTAATTAATAAATATAATTAGAATTTATATTTATGAATCATATATATTCCTTTTTAATGTATTTAATTTCTGATGTAATTATATTTTTTTAAAGACGAAGTATAATTAAATGTATGATCAGTTTTTTACGTTCTTATAAAGCCTAAAATTTGAAAAATAATTTAAACGTTATTATTTTATATGAAATTTAAATTTAGCCTTTCAATCATCATTTGTCTTAACAAGGAATAATAACGATAAAATCTTTCAGGTATAATTTACAGTTTTATAATAAAATTATAAAATTTTGGAGAGTATAAAAAATTAAAAGGATGAGAAAAATTGATTTGTCATTATCAGGTATATAGGTTTCAGTAATGCATATATTTGGGATGAAAATCATCTTAGAGCCTCATTGCCCGTTCTGAACAGGTTTTTTTTTTTTTAAATTTTCGACTTTAAGCAAGTATTTTTCAAACATAAAATTATTTATATAAAAAAATCAACTTATTTTTCAAGAATAAAATAAATCAGATTCGAGTTATCTGTTAATATCATGATAATTTGAACCATAAGAATTGCATCCTGTATTATTTTATATCCTTTTTGTATTTTTTATTTTGTTTTTACAACTCCGATAATACATACATTCGGTAAGGAAAAATTACACGCATTTCTTTCTTTTTTTTATTTTGTAACATATTAAAAAAAATATGATAATGGGCAATATATAACTAAGCAAAACGAATTGTAAAAAATTTGTAAGACAAAATAAAAGTTTGCTTTTATTGCCTTCATGATAACATAGAATCTTTGAAATTTTATACAGAAATATTTTTGCGACATATTAATAAATAATAAAAAATCTTCGACAAACTGCAACGATCGTTTGCACGTATAAAATATACCTTTATAAATTTAATACGCGCGCGCGTACATACCTTTCGACACATGAACTTGGCCACCTGCGTGTCGGCGACCGGCAGATCTAGGGCCCTGTCCAGGTCCCGTATCGCCTCCACGTACTTGCCGAGGTGCGCCAGCAGGGCCGAGCGATTCCCGTAGGCGAGGCCGAGCTCCTCGCTGCCCGGCGGCGCGTACGCCGCGCTCCTCGTGTACAGACGCAGGATCTCCGCGTGGATGCGCTCGTTGTGCCCGTCGCGGGCGTAGAGCTCGTTGCCCTCGCGGCGGGCCCGCGCCGACTCGGCGCAGCTCTTCAGCGCGACGTCCTGCCAGAGGCCCGGGGCCAGGAGCACGTCCAGACGCTGGAGCGCGCCGATCAACCGATGCTCTTCGGACATTTTTATGGGGTATACGTGTGGTGTGTCCACGTGTATGTTATACCTATTTATTACACGAACTTTTTAATCAGTTTAGAATGTAAATAATACATGAATATATGTATAGACAGTATTTTTGTTTTTTATTATTGTACAAAATTAAAAGTGATGTTTTGTTCTTTGATGCTCATCAGATTTTAAATTTCAATATAAACTAAATGGAGGATATATATATATATATATATATATATATATATATATATTTCTATACATATTATAATAAAATTGTATAAATAATTTAATATCAGAATATTTTTCAATTTATCATTTTCATAAAGTATTTGTCGATCGTATACATTGTTGTTATACTGTGACTTAATAATAATATAATTATGATATTTTTAGGAATTGATGAGTTTTATTTCTATAACATTTTGTACACTATGGGTGTTTCGAATCTTCCGAATAACGGTAAATGCGTGTGAAATAAAATTTGAATTAGAATTGAAATATTGTTTTAGTATAAGATCATTAATTATGTAAAGTTGGATTTACTTACACTTTAGTACTTATAAATAAATGGAGATAATAATATTTTTTTATAATTTAATCTGCAATTTTTTGACAATATTTTAATGAAATCTTCACACTGCTATAATTATTTGCAACATTTAGTAATATACAAATTTTAATGCCTGTACTACGTTAGTCATATTATATTTACTTATAAAAAACAGTCTTCTCTGTGAAATTTGCATGACTATATAGTGTATTGCATAACAATATAGAGCATGCATTTTTAAGGAAATAGAAAATAAATAAAATTGTATTTATTTATCTTTCTTATACATTTATTTTGCTTATAACCACATAATTTTTTTTCATACAAAGTACTTGATTCACTTTTCAGATAAAAATTTGTTTTCCTAGGTTTTTCAGTATCAATGATTATAAAATATTTTATAAATTTTTTTAAAATATATAATCAATACTTGAATTTTATAAAAATTAAAAGAAGTTTAAATTGGAACTATAATTTATTCTTCATTAATCATAAATTGTTAACAAATGTAACTTTAGAATCTTTTAAAATTTGTACTTATCAGTACTTCTATTTTTTATTTATTATTCTACAGGGATTAGGATTAAGAATATTTTGAATTTTCTTGAATACGAAAATGTAATAAAATTAACAGAATGAATTCATTACAGAGTATTTATGTTTACAGTTTTTTAAGAAATTAATAATGTTTTCATTATTAATTTAAAAAAATTAATTATTAAAAAGAATCGGGCCGTGCTTAACGTGTCCAACACAATTTATTGGGGTATGGTTAGATAAGTTGATGAAGTGATTGTCAGAATAGCATTATAAAAATGTAAAAATATTAAGTGCTTTAAGAAACATTAATATAATTTTTAATGAATTATTTATTTATATTCCAAATATGTCTCATCTATAATATAAGATACAATTATTGAAAAATATTTAAATCTATTAATTTACAAACCTTATTGGATCTTACAAATATCATAAAAATCTTTTACAAAAGATTAAAAATTTATATCTATGTATAAAAATTATAAGCACAAATAACAAATTAATAAAAATATAAAATTGATATAAGTTTAAGTGTTATCTGTACAGAAAGCTATAGAAAAAAATTAGCTGGATTTAAACATAAAGTTCTTAATCTATTAATCTAATATACTCTAAATATTTATTTCTTCAGACAAAATGATCTGCAAATATTGTGTACAAAAAAATATGTGACTTATTTAGAAACCATTCAAATTCTTACATAATATTCTAAATAAATGTATAAAGCTGTGAACGAGAACAATACATTTATGATTTCAATATTTCTATTCTATGTAAATATTCGAACATTGATTCAGAGTATTTCAAAAGCAAAAACAGAGATTCTTTAGATTCTGTTAAATTGTATTATTACGTTTAATCCTAACTCCTACTGCTTCCTGTTTAAAATATGTTATCACATTTTAATATCACAAATCGATATTGTGCAAAAATAAAATTAAATAACAATCCTATTGTAAATAAAAACTAAAATTTTTTTATAAAAGTATAATTGTTTGGTTTCTAATTAATTTTTAAATAAGATCAACTTTGATTTTATGATAAGCATTGCATAGGAAACCTCTTAAATTCCAAATATTTTTAATGCTTTCAGGTTGTACATTATAAGCAGAATCAACAGCTTTAGCCCATATTTCCACCGAGCCTTTGGATTTGTCAACAGGTAATTCGATACTCCATAATGACCATGCGTAGTGTCTACCCTCTGTTGCATTTATATCTTGAGCTACTAAATCAGCAATGTGCCAAGTTTCTCCCTGATCAGCAGTCACATCAACTCTTATAATTCTTTTCCCACCTCCGGACCAGGAATAACCTACAGATATATAACACATGTTATTAAATATGCTAATCCTAAAAACACTCTTTATTTTACATTTTTATTATATTTAAGATACATAATTTTAATAAATGTAAAATAAAGATGAAAAATATAAAATAAAAATATTGAATTCATAAAAAATAAAAAATAAAAATTTAATATTCAAGTAAAATCTGACCTTTAATTGTAATGGTGCCGTTTTCATTTACTGTCACTTTATCACCTTTTTGTATATTGCAAATGGCAGAAGTGACAGGCATCTCTTGAATAGCTGGAGCTTTCTTAAAATCTACATTATCCCAATTGATACTGGGAGAAAATCCTTTATAGTCATTTTGTTGAAAATGTGAAGGACTCTCATTTTTGGAAAGAATTATTTTATTTAGCCATTTAACATTTCTAGCACCTACGACACCGGGTACTATAACACGTATGGGAAAACCATGATCTAAGGGTATTGTTTCATCATTCATTTCATAGGCTAATAAAACATCAGCTCTAGGATCTAGAGCTTTACTAATAGGTATACTTGCGCCATAAGGTACTCCAGATGGATCTACATCCATACCTTCAAATTGAAGATGGTTATAATCTTTTTCCTTGATACCTGATAATAAAAAATGAAATTAGTGATCAGAGAATTTATATGATATTTATAACATATGTACTATATGTTTAAGTAAATTTTTATTTTAAAAATACCTAATTCATTTAATACATCACATAATCGAGCACCAGACCAGCTGGCATTGCCAACTGCTCCAACATTCCAGGTTAAACCTTTTAAAGCTTTTGTTTCATTCATTTCTGACCTCCGATTGCCTCCACACATAATCGCACTTATAATTGTATGCTTTGGATATCTTTTTATATCTTCTAATTTTATAGATTGGATAGTTTTATCTTCTAATGCAAATTCCAGTTCGTAATCATTTAAATCAATAATTGGAACAGGAAGATGATTTCTTACATAAAATAATTCTGATGGTGTCTTAAAATATTCTATTAATAGTGGTGCAGGAGGCTCAGCACAAAAGGGCTTCTCACCATTAACTATTAGTAGCTGAAAGTTTTTCTTAAGTTATTGTATTTAAATCATATATCTATAATAATTAGATTTTCTAATCTATGTATAATTAGTATATTACATTCACACAAAATCAAATACCTGATTTCGAACAGGTTCTAGTGCATAAGGATTATACACATCCACAGAGTGTTTATAAACATCTTCACTTCTAAGATTACCAATTCTCATTGATTCTAAAAGTTCAAAGATTTCCGATTTCTTATGATTAGCAAATATTATCCAGAAAGGATCTATTGAACCTCCTGCAGCCATCATTACTTTATTTGGTCCCCCGGGATGTTTTTTCACAAAATTGGTGATATCATACACTCCTTCTTTATAAGTCACCCAAATACCATTCTTATGGTTGTCATGTTTGTTAACTTGTTCCATTGAATATGTTGGGAGATCTTTTCTTCTATTACCACACACATGTTCTCTAACAATAAGAGTAGAAGTGACATTAAAAAAATTTATTAAAAATTCATTAAAAATATTTACTTACATGGATTCTTTTTTTTCAATGGCTTGAATTGGATATATTTTATTTGTATACTTTCTTATTTTCTCATTAAATAAATAGTAAGAAACAACTCCTACAGAGAATATAGAAAGAACAAAATAGACTTTGCGCTTTTGGTTTTGTGATTGTTTATCTTTTTGATAAAATGTAGAAGTATGTCTTACAAAATATGTAGTGTTTGCAGAAAATATTTTTAACAAATTCTTATATCTCCAGCAATATTTAAATAAAATAGTTGGCTCTTTAAGCATTTTAAGTAATAAAATTCTTGATTTAATTTATTTGTTATCCAATTATTTTGCAATTTTAATGTATTGCAAATCCATAAAGACGTTTTTATATTTTTAATATAATAAAATATATGGTTAAAACTTCAAAATTACGAAAAAATTCTTATATAAATATATAACCTTTATTTTCTGTTTGTATTTGAAATTGTATATGCAAATTTATATAAAATCACATAATAAATTTATGCACATACATTTGCAATTTTAATTTCGTATTTTTATTTTTATTATTAATATGTATAATAATATTAATTTTGTTTAAATTATTTAAAATTGATATAAATGTGAAACAATGAATCTCAAACGAGACCGTGTTTGTGTTGTGACTTGTGACGCTAGTAGGTGCAAACAGGCACAAAATATGAATTCAAAAAACCACTACAAACGAACAAATACGGTGTAAATATAACGAAAAGGAAAATTGAATATACGAAATTATTTTCGTGCTTTCATCAGTAATGAGTCTCTGAGAATTATACTAGATTATATGCGGATGAATGCGGGTATATGTGTGTTCATACCCGGTGTTTTTTAATTGTTTGGTACTAATTTAAATAAAATTTAATTCTTTGTTAAAATGTTGAGATTTTATTATAGATAAATTCATAAGTATTCTTCAAATCGAATTTTGAATTACTTGTTCTATATTACAACGAAAAATAATTCGTATTTCTGTTAAATATTTCATTTTATAAAAAAATAATTATAAATCGTGAATTAATATTTAACTAATTAAATAAACGGTAATTATTTTTGTTACATACTGTAATGTACAACAAGATTAATACAGATTGATTTTACTAGAAATATGAAAATATTTTTACAAAATTTGTTATACTACTCTTGAACATTAAGAGTATAATAGGCTTAAATATAATTAGATTCTAAGTATTTTTATTTGAAATATATATAAAGTTAATATTTTAGTACAGATCATTTCCTTCGCTTTCTACCACCAACTTTCTTTCTGAAATCACGATTTCCTTTTCCTGCTTTAGGCTTTTTGCTGGTTTTTGAAGCTGATTCTTTCATTTGACCTGGTTTAGATTTTTTCTTCTTTTTGGTTACTTTTCCTTGTTTAACTTTCTTAAGAACTTTTTTAGATTCATCATTAAAACGACCCAATGAAGCTGTTGAAACTTCTGCAACCTGTAATTATAATATTAATTTACATGCATCTATATACACACACACATGTTATATATATATATATATATATATATATATATTTTATATATATATATATATAATTTATTTACTAAGTAATAGACGTTTACCTTAGCTCCGACTGATAATTGCTTCGAATCCTTAAAGTGCTCAGTACTAGGTAAACCCACCTTAGGAAGTTTTACTTTCTTTGCTTTTGCTATATTCCTAAGACGTTGCAGTTCATTTTTGGCAACTCTTTCTGTTTTAGAATTTTTAAGAGCTACAAATGGATCTTCTCTAGGCTTACCATCATCAGTGCATTCAACCAACCATTCTTTTTGTCTTTCAGCATCAGCATGACGAAAACCATATGCTGGAATCCACTTTTGTAGTAAATCATCCCATTTCAGCTTAGAACGACCTTTCTTCTGTGTTTTAATACCCTTTTCTTTTGCAAATTGTTCCCATTTTGTTAAAGGTTTTGGTTTAGGTAATTTACGAGATCTCGGTAATACATAAGTAGGTTTTGGTAACTCAGTTACAATTACTTCTTCTACACATTTAGCTGGAAGTGTCCAAATTTTATTCACTAATAATTGGATATTGCCTCTTGTTAAGGCTTGCAATGTTGGTTCTAGATTACTTTTAATTTTAAGATTTAACGTGTTATAATCGGAAACTAGAAGTGTGCCTTCGTCAATTTCAACTTCTATTTCTTTTTCCACATTAATTGAGTTTTGTATCTCCGCATTTTTCTCTTTTTCACTTTGTAAAATTTGATTGACTATATCCATCTTGAGGTTATAATAATCAAAACACGTGCCGCAACTGCACCGCAGTCCGCATAATAGTTCTGATATATTATTATTATTATGTCGAATTCGACAATGCCGACTGAGACAAAAATGCAACTTATTTTTTTATTCACAATTTATTTTTTTGTTATTGGTGCAACTGTCTCACTTATGTGAATATTCTAAATGCGATAGTAGCAGTCTAGCAGTATAAGAAGTGTAGTGTAGTTTAGGCAGTTATGTATGCGCAAATTACATTTTGATCTGTTCTGATTTCTAGTTTACTTTAATATAACCTAAATTTCAAAATAAATAATCCCACGTGTGTTATAGCTATAGTTATTGATTATTAAATATAGTATAAAATAAAAAGTCATATCTTTAATTTTTTATTAATGCCAATTCAACGTAATTTAATACAAATAAAAAATGATAGCTTCAAAAATATACTATCGAAAAACCAAAGGAGGCAAAATTCACAAAGTTTGTTTTCTATTTATATATTATATATGTTTTACAGATAATGATATTTTTTTGAATAATTTTAAATTTATTTATTAATACAATAGATTGTCAAAGAGCATTATTTAAGAGATGATATATGGTGTGGATCGGAAGCCTGTTTAAAATGTGGACGCAGAATTAGAGATATTTTGTTGGATGAAGAGAATCCTGGAGCAAAAAGTACTTTATTTAACTATCCGTATTACTTAGTTCTTGACACAAATATTGTGTTGAATCAGGTATTAAACATACATATTTCAAAAAATATTTCTTTGATGATTAATATATTAATATTTAATTTAAATTAGAGTTTCTCTTTGAATTAGTTTCTTAAAAAGTAGAAATATCTTAAACAAGTCTATTAATAATTCCAGATACATATTTTAGAAGAAAATGTATTGTGCAATGTAATAATACCACAAACTGTATTAGAAGAAGTACTGCATAGAAGTTCAAATGTTTATAAAATACTAAAAGAAATAATTGGTGATCCTAGCAGAAAATTCTATGTATTTATTAATGAACATCATAAGTAAGATTAACATAACATTTTTTAACATATAAAATAAATATAATTATTTAGAAACTATTGTTTAAAAAATATTATTATTGAATAGAGCAACTTACATTAAACGTGAGCCTGGTGAGATTGTAAATGATAGAAATGACAGAGCTATTCGTACAGTTTCAAAGTGGTATAATTCTCATTTAGGTGCACAAAAAATAAATATAAAAACTATTTTATTGACAGATGATGAAGATAATAAAAGAAAAGCTGTTGAAGCAGACATTCCAGTTGCAACAAGTATAAATTTGTGTATCTATATTGCAAAATATTTACAATAATTATTAGTAAATTAATAAAAAATTTTAGTGAAAGATTATGTAAGTTCATTAGAAAATGGAGGATTTCTTGTTGATAAACTTTCAAAAAAGGATTACATATTGGATGGTGATAATGCTGGACCAATTTTCCCTTGTCATTTATCGCCAGCTCAAATACATGATGGTATTAAAAATGGTAGATTGTTACAAGGAACATTTTTGGCCTCAAGGGAAAATTTCTTAGAAGGTAGTGTGAATTGTGAATGTATGGAAAAATTTGTAAGTATAATAAATATTTTATGTAAATATAATTTTGAAGTTTTTCAACGTTTTTTAAGCAGTGTCAAATATTAAAAACTAAATTGAAAACATTCATTTATAAAAAGACTTTCTATTGTTAAATGTTTACATTTTCTAAAGATATTAGTACAAGGACGAGAAAGTTTAAATAGAGCCATTGATGGTGACATAGTAGCTATTGAACTATTGCCAGATGATCAATGGTCTGCCCCAAGTGATATGGTTTTACAAGATGAAAACGAAGATGATGCTGGAATTATAGACGATGAGAAAATACTAATTCAAAGTAAACAAAACATTGCAGTTAATAAAACATCAACTGGAAAAATTGTTGGAATTATTAGAAGGAAATGGAGGCAATATTGTGGAATATTGCAACCAAGTGCAAACAAAGATGTAAATAATAATTATAGTAACGTAAAATAAGGCTAAATTTTTATGGGTTTGAATAGTTCTTTATTTACAATAATACGGTGATTATTAAAAATAATATATAAACCTTCATAGAAAAAAATTGCTTTATTATACTCAAATAAGAGAAGAATAATATTTCTGATGTTTCTTGGTGTGGTATTTAGTAATATATTTTTATTATAAGGATTTAAATTTAATAATTAAAAAGATTTTGGGTAAACTTTATTTTAAATTTAAAAATAATATTCTTGTAGACTGCTCGGCATCTTTTTGTACCAGCTGAAAGAAAAATTCCAAAAGTAAGAATAGAAACAAAGCAAGCTAGTACTTTAAGTTCACAGCGGATTATTGTAGCAATAGATTCATGGCCAAGAAATTCGAGATATCCACTAGGACATTTTGTACGGGCTTTGGGAAAAATTGGTGATAAAGATACTGAAAATGAAGTTTTACTTTTAGAACATGATGTACCACATAGCAGATTTTCGGATGAAGTTCTAAGTTTCTTACCAAAATTACCTTGGGTCATTACTGACTTGGTAAGAAATAAAAAAAAAGTCATATTTTACTTCTACTTTTTAAACTATTTTTTATAATGAATATTAACTTATAAGGTAGTAATTTATTCACTCAATTTTATATTATTGTTATCCTTCCTTAATGACCATTATTAGATTCATTCAGATTATTATTTTCTTCAGTTACTGCTTGAGAGTCACAACTGTCACTACTGTTTGTGATCATTAGTGTAGGATTCATGTTTCTTTCACCAAAAATAGTCTGAAAAATTAGAATTGATTTAATAAACATCAATAAAAAGTAAAATTTATTATATAGTAAGGAAATTTCATATATTTAAGTATGTATTATATAGTATTCAATTAGATCAGATGCAAAATAAATATTTATATTGAAAATTTAAATATTAGATTTAGAAGATATTAAATATTAACTTGTAACATTGTTTGTAAGCCTGTCTTAAAGTCAGAATCACTTGAAGTTACACTGGATACTGTTCCTGTAGAATTACATGAAAAACTTGATGCAGTAAAGTCGAATGGATTAACATTAGAATCTACATTAGCTCCTCTAGTATTATTATCTACATTTATAGACAAAATGTACGGTTCATTTTCGCGATTTTCTGTAGCTGATTTCATTGGAGTAAAATTTCCTCTTCTTTCAGCTCTATAACATATTTCATAATACTGTTAACTTTGAAAAATAAGTTATTAAAATTTTATTTAATTAATGTATCCATAATTATTAAAGCTTACCTAAATCTACGCTGTACCCAAGATAGTCGTGAATTATTTCTATTTAATGCATTCACAGTAAGAGGCATAGGTCGAGGTAGTGAAATTGATGGAGCTGGTGGAGGTATTGGGATTTTTGTTGGAAAAGCAAACATAGAAGATGATATGGGAACTATTTTTTTTGAACTATTAGTATTGTCCGTTATTTCTTCATCTGCTAATGAAGTGGTCTTTAATTTTATCAAGTGTCGATTTATCAATTTATTTAAACTATTCAAGGCCAATTGTTTTTCCTTAAAAAGATTGCAAGTAGTTATTGAATTTTATTATAGAAATTACTTCTCAAACAAAGTTTATTATTAATTATTATTATAATAATTATTAATAATAACTATTAATTATTATTAATCAAATGAAACCTGAACATCAAATAGCAAATCTTCCATTGCATCACTTTTCCATTTTGACTTTGTCCATCTAGTATATAACTCCTTGTCATAGTATTCTAAAGTCGATTCTAATTCACGAATTTCTTTAAATATATAAAAATTTTAATATTTCATTATATTAAATATGCTTTGAATATAAATTTCAAATTATATTATGTATATTCAAACCATTGTCTTTTAATCGTTGAACTGTTTTTTTAATTGCACAAGTTTCTTTTTTTATTAGCTTTCGCTGTTTTTTTAACTTCGTTATATTAGAGGAGGTTTCTTTTATTTCAGCTAATAAATTTTGTAACTCTTCTACATTAATATTTATTCGCTTCTGTATAATTCTAAAATATGAGTTTTAAAAACGTATTATTTATTTTATAAATTTTTTTATATTAAAATATTTATCATTAATCAAATACTGTGGATATTTATATATGTAGTAGCTTAGATTCTCATTATTATTTATGTAATTTATAAATTTTTTTAATTCTTCACAGAAAGTTTTAAATTTTTCAATTGAATTAGTTTCGTTGTCAGCATCAGATACTATTTCTTCAATACTTTTTGCTTCATCATTACTGTTTAATTCTGCATTATTTGTTATTTCTAATTTCACTTCTTCTAATTGATTAGAGGCTTCTACATCATGCATTACACCAATCTACATTGAAAATATTACTTCTTGAATATCATAAATCAGTTTCGAAAACTGCATTAAAATTATAATTATATAAATTTTTGCCTGTTTTGTTTGTTTCTCCAGTTTCAGTTTTGAAATGAAACGCTTGATAACATTGTAAGATAAATTTTTTTCTTTACAAACCTCTGACATGCCTTCAAATTGTATAGTTCAAACTGTATTTATATTTATTGTATTTTGTTTTATTTTTATTGTTATAAACAGACTTTATTTACAAAAAATTTTCATCACACCAAAAATATTTTATTGTCAATCACATTCAAAACGAGTGTGAAGTATAACTCTTAACTTCAACTGTTTTTTTCTTATTTTATTCATTATATTGTTGAACTTCAAAGTCATTATCATAACAACCTGTTTCCGCTTGCTGGTGAAAAGATCGTCTTGGAACTATAAATATCGAGAATAAAATGTCAAATACTTTATGTGTATCACATGTATCGAAAAATGCAGTTTTCAATTATTACGAATTAAAATTTAACCGAATTTATACATGCTAGCATTCTGTTCGATATTCTATAGACTAGTCAGTATAAGATCGAATATGAGTCCTCGGTTTACCTCTTTTCGAACATAGGTGCAATTCAATTTTTTAGCTCGGATTTTTAGCTTGAAATTTTTTTGCACAGGATTTACATATGATCTACTCTCGGGTTGACCTGCATTATACTAGAGAACGGGTGGCATAAAGGTTGTTTTGAAAATTTCCGAACGGCTGCATAACTCAGAAGTGTGTATTACAGAAATAAATAACCACGACGAAAGCTTACGATATTTTTCAAGGTCAATTTTTGATTTTTTATCCAAAAGATTCAATGAGAGAAGACAATTCATGGACCTATGTCCAAAAACAAAATTTTAGTAAATTTAGTAGCTTATACCTATGAATATAGCGTGCCTATAAATTTGTTTGGAACTATATGTATTTCCGGACTGAGGAGTATAACGAATTCTTTCTTTTGAGAAATACTTTTACAAAAATTTAAAATTGACCATTTACCATTTTCAAGTTTAAATTCAAGCTTACCAGTTCGTGGATACAATTTACAACTGATGATTGAAGTAATCATTGCCTTTTGTATTTATATGTATCGTTTCTCTTAAAAGTTTTATTCGAATGTATACAGGCGCTAGGATTTTAGTGGGATTTTCAAATATATCTTGCTTACATATGTGTATAAATTAACGAAATGAAACAATTTAAAGAAACACGAAAGAACAATCGTCAGTTTAATTCAAAAATGTTTAACGCAGTTTTTTTGTGTATGTTTTTAGGATGTCGCTACGAGAACTGATTTAAGACACTTGGACGTTTGCTCAGTGGATCCGCCGGGCTGTACGGACATCGACGACGCGCTCCACTGTCGTGATTTGCCCAATGGGAACCTCGAGGTCGGCGTGCACATCGCGGATGTTTCGCACTTCATTAGGCCGGGAAATGCCCTGGATAATGAAGCCGCTCTACGCGCGACCACGGTTTATCTTGTCGATAAAAGAATCGATATGGTACCTGGTACGATAAAATTTCCTCTATTCGCGAGTTCTTTGTTTTTTTATATTCGTGGTCTTGTATAATCAAAATAAATCTGAATTAATTAATGTTTTTTTGTTTATATAGAACTCTTGAGTTCCAATTTATGTTCACTCAGAGGTGGTGAAGAACGATTTGCATTTTCATGTATTTGGGAGATAGACCACGAAGCTAACATTATTCAAACAGAGTTTTTCAAATCAATTATTTTATCCCGAGCGGCTATGACGTACGAGCAAGCTCAATTGAAAATCGATGATAAAAATCAAAATGACGCCCTTGCGCAAAGCTTAAGGAATTTGAACAAATTGGCAAAGAAGCTTAAAAAACGACGTTTAGAAAATGGGTAAATAGTAGTTCACCTGATACTATGACTTTAAAATAAAACTTTTATTATTAATGATATTATTTATTATAAGTCTAAAATTGTAATCTGTATCGCTATTATTTCATTGTATTTATATTACTGTAAATTAAATCAAAATTAAGGGCATTAGTATTGGCATCGCCTGAAATCCGATTCCAAGTGGACAGCGAAACCCACGATCCAATCGACGTGGAAGCAAAGAAACTACGTGAAACGAATTCCATGGTCGAAGAGTTCATGCTGTTGGCGAACATATCCGTGGCCAAGAAGATCGTGGAAGAGTTCCCCGAGTGCGCAATGCTGCGTCGTCACCCCGAGCCTCCGCAAGTTAACTTCGATCCATTGATCAAGGCCGGGCGTCACCAGGGTTTCGATATCAATACCAGCTGCGGTGCCGAACTCGCGAAGTCCCTCGAAGCTGCGCACAAAGAGGATAATCCTTATTTCAATACAATGCTAAAAATTCTGGCCACCAGGTGCATGATGCAGGCGGTGTACTTTGTTAGTGGTATGGTGCAAGAGGCCGAATTCTTCCACTATGGTCTGGCATGCCCAATTTACACGCACTTCACGTCTCCTATTAGAAGGTAATTTTTTAGGCGCTGCATTTTTTACAATTATATTGGTAGTCAGATTACTAAGTTAATTAATATGGATTTTTTTATCAAATACTTATGCGCATTGTACGCTGTAATTTATTTCCGTATCAAGGTACGCAGATGTGATTGTTCATCGACTATTAGCAGTTTGTATCGGCGCCGATGCAACATATCCAGATTTACTTGACAAAAAGAAAAGTCACGCTCTTTGTCACAATCTTAATTATCGAAATAGAATGGCACAGTATGCCGGAAGAGCATCCGTGGCTTTAAATACACATGTAAGCATTGTTTATTGATGCTATGTTATAAGTCGTAAATAATTAATCATAATAATAATTATTTTCTATTAATTACTAATGTTCTTTAAATTTTTCCCTTTTATTTTTACAGTTATTCTTTAGAAACAAAGTACAAGAAGAAGAAGGTTATATTTTATTTGTACGAAAAAATGCTTTGCAAATTCTTATTCCGAAATTTGGTTTGGAAGGCACTTTATATTTAAACAAGAAAGGAGAAACATCACCTGTAACTTTTATTTATGACGAAGAGGAGCACACGCAAAAATGCGGTGATATACTTTTCCGATCTTTTGACAAAGTTATTGTACAATTAAGTCTTGACAAAACAAATGTTCAACATGAAAAATTAGTTTTTAAACTTGTTAAGCCTGTGGTAAATATTAATATAATAAAATTATTAACTTAAAATCAATACATTGATTTTCTGTATTTATTAAATATATAATGCTATGTATTGAAGAATAACATATATAATATTCAAACAAATATTTTTAGATACCAGGCTTCAGTATTCCTTCAGGAGATGCAGAGGATGCTAATAAGTCTAAAACATTGCCTGAAGAAAAACAAAATTCTGTGGATACAGCTATGGAAGTATGCGAAGTTTCAAAAAGGAAGAAAGATAACGAAGAAGCCCAATCCACGAATCCCTTACCTCATAAAGGAAAAAAGAAGAGGAAAAAGAAAAACCAAGTATAAGTTATTTTGGTTTATATTTGCTACTGAAACACAATTGTACATCTGATTCTTATGGATTAATGTGTATTATTTGCTATTATTTTATTAATTATTGTATTTGTAAATAATGTTTTTATCAATTTTTTTTACCTTCATCACAATTTTATTATTATATCGTAATTAACTTATTGAATAAAGTATGTGCCTGCACTTTAAAAAACTCAATAAATTGATTACGAAAATTTATAGTTTTTAGATAAATTAATTTAATCTATACGTGTATATTAGTGCAATTTTTCTAAATTGTCTTTCTTTTTTTTTATTCTGGATCAGGCGCTGTTGTAGCATAGCCTAACTTTTGTAAGACTCTTTTAACATCTTTATAAACAGTTGCATCGTCAATCGTGCTGGTAATCTAAAATCAGAATGATAAAAATTATTACGATGAACCATTAATTTTACAGAAGAAATCCAATTTTTACCTTAACAACTTTTGAACGTGCGAGGTCGGCAATGGATTTTCGACAGGTTTTGCCAGAGCGTGTTCTCGGTAATGCTTTGACTGCCGCGGCAAGTTTGAATGCGGCAATCGGTCCTATGAGCTCCCTAACTCGAGCTATCAGTTCTTTAATAATTATAGCCTCCCTGTTCTCTGTACCTATAAAATAGAAGGTTAATCATATAGTTAACTAAATAATTTGATGATGAAAAAGCGATTTTTATTAATAATTAAAAAAAAATTATTTATTAAAAATCAAAAGCTTTTTTATACTGTAACACTTAGCTCACCGCCCTTGGCGACGAAAAGACAGAGCGGGACCTCTCCTTTAGTAGCTTCAGGTACACCGACGACCGCGGCGTCGATAATGTCCGGATGACTGAGAATAACGTTCTCCAGAGCGAAGGTGGACAGACGATGGCCCGCGACATTTATGACATCATCATCGCGTGCTGTGACGAATACATAGCCGAATTCGTCTATGTAGCCGGCGTCCATCGTATCGTAGTAGCCCTAAATTATTTTTTATTCGATGTTAATACAACAGTCTTCAAAATTTGACTTTTTTTTTATTAATTTTGCTTTACAAGAAAATACAATAACATGATCTAAAATTGAGATATTAGATATTAGATATTATATTCAAGATTTTGTTCAAAATTGTTTTAGTTCATAACTCTTATTACGCGAAGCTTTTATTAAATATTATCAGCAAATCAAATGTATTTTTTTACAATTCATTTTGAAAAAACATTAAAAAAGAAATTAACAACGAGTATAAATAATTGAAAGTTTTCCTGTGAGAATATATATTACAAAGTTTTAACAAATTTATAAAATTTATCAGTACTATTTTCCAATATCTTTTGATATACATTGTAAAGTTTTTTATTTGAAATTTGAATGTTTAAACTTATTTTAAGAAAAAGCTATTTACAAAAATTTGCAATATATTAAAAAATTACATATAAAGAACATGGTTTTTTAAAAAATATTTTACGTTCATGTTAATGCGCAATACAATTGTAATTTTAAAATATATAGACTTCATGAATTATTTTAAAAGACAAAAAAGAGTAGAGTAGAATTGTGAATTTTGGTAATTTAAGTAGGCCTTACAGGATATTTTGAAAAGTAGATGTCTTTGAATCTATCAGGTGCGCGGTATAAGGTGGACATGAAACCTGGGGGCAACGGTAGCCTCACAACGATCCTGCCAAGCTCGTGAGCCGATGCCTTGCTGCCGTCCTTCCTCAGCACCTCGACTATTAACGATATGAATAATGAAATCTTTTAACGATGATAAAATACTTAAAACCAAAACTCGATAAAAAAATTGACTTGTAATACAAAGTTATAAAAATGAATAAATATTTTTATGGGTCTTGCAGTATTTATAATATAATATATTCACTAAAATAATGACAGTCAGACTGTCCTTGTTTATTATCATCCCCGAAGAATCTGAAATAAAACTTATCCCTAAAAATAAATTAGACTACAAATGAAAAGTAATAGCATAAAATAATAATAAAATAAAATAAAATACAAATAATAAAAATACTGTACTATATTCTATGTTAGTGAAGGACAATCTGACTGCCCCCACCACATTATTTTCTCCCTTGGTGTCCAACGTTTCGAACCATTATACGGTTCATCCTTAGGAGCTAAACTGATAAAAATAAGTAAGACTAATAAAAATAAATAAGCAAGACCGTTAAAAATATTTATTAATTTAATTAAAAACAGTCAACATAAGTACAATTTTTAATTATAAAATTATAAACAATTATAACTGGAGAATTTTACGACAGCTAATTATTTGGAAAAACAATTGAATTGGATGAAAGCGTCGTACTGTTTAACATTTTAAATATGATTAATAAGGACATTACATTTCGGAGACAATTAAAATTAGGAGTCTTGCAAAAATATCAGACCCAGAAGAATGTTGAAATGGCGCCTCTGCCAATATAAATAATATAACCATAGGACTCACCAACGTATCCGGGGATGGGCATGCCAGTGCTGTATTTGGGCGGGCTGGTGGTGTGGCCGAGTCCAAGGCAGGTGGCGGTTACCGGGTGACCGGTCTCCGACTGCCACCAGTGGTTCAGGATCGGCACATTGAAGAACTTCTCAGCCCAGGTCTTCGCCTCGTAATCGCAGTGCTCACCGGCAACGAAGATCGCTTTTAAGCTACGGATTATATATTGAGTTAGTTTTTGATAAGAAGTATACGCTGTTTTTTGTAAAATGTATTTTCTTAGAATCCAAATATTTTATCGGCCTTTATGTAGGTGATTTTATAGATCGTTCGATTGTTTGCGTTATAGAAACATTCTCCTTTTCTTTTGATTCAAGATGTTTGTCAAATTTCGGGCTTATTTTTTTTTTTAACATTAGTTATTATTTGCTTTTTATCGTTAAATAATTGATTAATATATAATTCCAATTCTGATTCAAGCATTCGGTAAAAATGATTATTAATTTTACATACGATTTTTCGAAAGTTTTAACGTAAAATATCGATCAACGCCAGTAGTGTGCAAATTAATTATTTTCTTCGCTCCACTCGAATGTAACAGGTATCACAGTAAAACAATCAATTTCCACACCAGCGATGATTTTGACTACATTAGTTAACACTATTGTTACCTTACTTAAAAAACGAATAATTTTGCCGTTGTCATTCATTTCAAACTGATATTCCAATCATATTTAGAATTATATTTGAACAATATATTTGAATTTTAATATCTTTTTGTAATACTTTTATTTTTTTTTTTAAATGTGCGAAAGACTAAAGAATGCTCATGCTGCGTTTGGGTAATGTAGCAATGTTTATGAATAATTGTAACAAAATTAATTTTTTACTTTATTATGTCTAAAATATAAAAACCTTTTTAAAGATTTTTTGAAATTGCTTTCACAATTTTACCTTTATATTAGGAGCACAACTAATTACTCGTAGTTTCATTCTCAATAGCTGTCTTCATCAGTTAAAATGATTAATTTTGATTTTTTGTAAAAGGTCGTGAACCAAGCTTAGACATATAGTAAACCAACTGCTTCGACACATTAGTCATTCTGTTTGTTTATTAAATATTTATAGTTGTCTGAAAATGTCTGATTTTATGCTAAATACACGTCTTTTGTGTAGACTGTTGATTTTCTTCTTTAATTCGAAGAAAACAACGGCTAAAGCTTATCGAGAACTCCACAAAGTTTACAGAGATGCTGTCCTAAGCGAAAAAACTTGTCCTGATTGATTCGGTCGCTTGAAAGACGGTGATTTCGACATTATTGAAGAAGACGAAAAAACTTTCAAAGACGCCGAATTGGAAGCATTGCTCGATGAAGATTTGTGCCAAATGCAAGATTTGCCTCACACATACAAGTTAGCCGTCAAGCTATTTCCAAGCAATCGCATGCTTTGAGAATGATTCGAAAGTAATAGGAAGTTGGGTTCTTTCTGATATGAAATCAAGAGATATTTAGAGTTGCTTAAGCGTCCGTGAACTAGTGCTCCAGTGGCAAAAAGGAAGGGTTTTCTTCATTGCATAATGGATGATGAGATGTGGATTCGTTACAGGAACCGAAAGAAAAAAAAATCTCGGGGACTGGTCGGTCCTACATCTACATCATTGGAATCGCACCATTTAGTGTTATTTATTATTAGCTGCTTTAAACGAACGAAGCCCATACTGGCGAGCCTGGTGTCGAATTCAATTCGAGGAAAAAAAAAATGGTTACACACGAACAAAGGCATGAAAAAGTAATTCTTCTTCAGGACAAGATGCGGCCTCACGTTGTCAAATCCCTTAAACCTTATTTGCAAACGATCAAATGAAAAGTTATATTCTACCGATCATGTTCTCCGCGAGATAGTACATTGTCTGGCTGATCAGCAGTTCTCGAAGACACCAAAAAATGGCTTGATTTGTGGATAACGTCAAAAGCCGAACCCCTCTAACCTCAGATTCGAATCCAAAAGTTGTCACTAGCGATGGACCGTAACTTGAATGATTCATTTGTAAAAATTTGTCAGAATACAGTTGTATTTTCATAGAAAGCAGCGCGAACTTAGTTGCGCACCATATATAATGTTTATTTATAATTATTTTCGTTTATTATTGCTCAATTTTGAGCATTTGTCAAATTTTGAGGAGCTTAAAAAACCTGAAAGTATACAAATTTGCAAACATTGGTACAAAATATTATAAAAACAATTTAGATAATGCAGGTACGTATTTGTGACTAATCTACGTACATACATGAAAAGTAATATATCTAATAATATATTTTTTATATCATTTTCAGTAAAATAAAGTAATTTTGTCCGCATAATACTGATATTGTATTTAAAAATGATTCATGTAAGAAATGTACTTGATAAATTAACATTTGGTAAATATAAATATAAATAGACATTATAAAATTTTATAACCCTGAAGAGTGAACCAGCAAAAAATTTATATAGTTAGTCTGAAGTTGAATTTATTGATCTGTAAATTAATTGACTCAGGTCAGCGTATAATTTTTTACAATTTGGGCATTTATGGATTCAAACTTATAACTACCTTCTATTTACTATTAAGAATTATTCATTATCGTTCATTCAACGTATTTAGTTACATTTTAAATACATAAATATAATTTTTAATAATTATTTTAATATTATAAGGTAAAATAGCTGAGAACGGATTATTGTTAATATATATAAATAGTAATATCAATAAATGTTATCAAGCTATTGATCAAAAGAAATTTATTGTTGAGTGTGTAGGTATTGCCTCATTAAATGTGAATATGCAACACTTATTGGGTCTAATTTCTAAAATACTCAGGATAAAATATATCAATAATGAAAATGAATATTAATATAAATTATAAATTATCTCTGAATGTTTTAATTTGAAACTAATTAAGTTAATAGTTTAAGAATTCGATGCATGCAAGGCATAATGGGATAAAATAGGTAATGTATATATAATTTTCACCCTGGTAAATAATGGATTTGACTCACGATTTTGTCGAATACTTTCTACCTAGTACAGCTTCCGGATCGGCTCTTCTCAACACTCTAAATGCGGTGGGAACCGAGAATAAGGCGTTCACTTTGTGCTGATCTATAATTCTGAAAGTAAATGAAGCAATTAAGTTATACAAGTAGTATTTCCTATTCAAAAATAATACCGTATTTATGTAAATACGATAATAATAGTACATTTCCACACGAGCGTAGAATTATTAATATATGCTTTGTGGAACGGTTTAGTCTCGAACGATGCGATGGGGGGGCAAATCTCACGAGGTAAAAATCAACCTACACGCAACTTCGGTTTGTACTTTGTAGCACGAGAGCTGAAAAATCATTTTGAGGTTGTGCTTTCGAAATTGTTTTCAACTTTTTATGTCCAAATTTGTTTTATATAGAGATATTTTTACATGGATGTACGTACCAAGGTATATGTTTTTACGGATACGGATATTTTTAATTATCTTCAACACATTTCCAGATGTTGCAGATGGCTCGAAGCTTTTTTTATTATTATTAAGCATTGTAATCTTTATTAGATTATTTGCAATAGGTACATAAAATCTTTACAAGATTTAGCGTACGAAGTATGTAACTATAGTTTTAGGATAACATAATGTTGTTAAGAATGTTAGAATTGTAAGTTACATCGTTTTAGATATCTTCATACTATTTCACATATTGTTTTTGGCAGCTTTACAGAATATTATCGTCCTGTTTAGCGGTAACGGAAGTAAAATTTATGCGTTTTTTTTTCATACATTTGGCATGGTCACAATATGTGATTTAGGTCTTGTACGTAATTACCACAATGACAATATGTGCTTATGCTGATGCCAATTTGGGCTCGAGAAGCATCGAAATTACAATAGCCAGATCGGTATCTGTTAAAAGTTACAATGGCTTCTCTTGAAACATTTAGTTTATTATACCATGTCTTGTACGCATCTTTGTGAAAATAATCAAGAAAGAGAATGCCTTTTACCCGTGGCAGACTCGAAGCTAATACGGACTCGTTGATCATTAATTGTAATACAACGTTACGGACCTTTAAAATGTAGAACGTTAAACACAGATCCTAGCAATAAAAAGAAAATACACAAATAAGTTTTAAATCTTTGAGAGAAATTATCCAATGGAAATTATTAAAAAATCGTATTAAAGTACTATTTAAGAATTTTCAAATTTTTGCCTATCTTGGATATTTATTTGAAAAGCATTATCGAACTTTTTTAAAGATCTACAATATACATTTCCATCTGATATTCTCATTCTAACAAGGGATGTTTACATTGACCGTGAAACCCATCATTTCCCTCTAGATGATATGCGTCAAATCTGATATAAAATTTATTTCTTTACATTTCTTGTTCAAATGGAGCTTCTTTACATTTTTTTTAAAAATTAAATACTATATGAAATGGCATTTTTAATTTCTTTTGATTTTATATGTATTCGAATACTTGACCCACTTCATTATTTTCAATGCATGATTTCCTGTATGATTATATTATATGATACCTTTTCACTAATATCACAATATATAAGATTATAAATTGATAAATATTTCTTTAATTTTTCACTATGTTGTACAAAAACTTGAAATCTACCAAAAAATTTAAGAATAATGTATAAACACATATATAAATTTCTTTTAAATAATATATTTAATTTAGTGAATATAATAGATTAAAGATAATCTAATTTTGACTGCATATTTATAATAACTGTATAATTATTTTCTAAAGAAGCCTTAATTCAATGCAGTTCATTGATTTAAGGTTTCTTTTTTCCCCTCATTCGAATCAATGAGCTGTAGCGTGTATACATAATTCTATATTATTTTTCTTTTTGTTTAAATCTCTATTGCACTTTGAAGTTATGTTTTCTAAATATTAAATACAATATGCTCTAGTTTTTTATTAATAAAAAAACTATATTACTGTTTAAAATCTGCTTTAATATAATAAACTAGTAATTTTTTAACGATATGCGACTATGCTGAAGGGCCTATACTATTATTTTTAGTTCATTGATATATGTTTCATATCATTTTAACTTGTGTTTTTTAACAATGTTATTTTTTAGTTTAATTCTTTATGATATATTTTGAAAAGCATGTTTATAAATTCTTTTCTAATATCTTTTAGTGACATTCAAAATCACGCCATAAAAGTCTTTGAGAATGTTTAGTTCTCTTTTCAATTTTATTTAAATAGTAAAAAATTTCTTCCCTTCAATCAGGAATCGTTTATCAATATTTTTTCTCTCTCGTTTTAAGCGAAGATTCGCAAGAAATATAAATTTTCTATTATAAGTTTTTAGTAATATTGCATTAATAAAGGAGACAGAAATTTTCCAAAGTTTCGCTAAAATCGTATAGGAAAGTAGCTAAAGGCAGAGAAAGAACTGGATGCCAAGTTGTTCGGGAAAAATTGAATCATCTGTAAATCCAAGCGAGACTGAAAAAATTTACCACACACAGAGCACGAAGTGTGACTTTTCCATGCTCCCCTGGGTTCGGTCGAAAAAGTTAGCAGCGAGAGCGCAAAGTTGGATCTATCGATTAAGCAAAATCTTTGATCCTTTTCGCCCTTCAAGAGCAACGTTAGTTTACGGGAAAATTGACATTGAAGTTTCGGTCGAGCAAAAAAAAACCTATAACTTCTATATCTATAAATATTTTTCCTTTTTAAAATTTTTCTCAATGACATTTTTTACATTATGCTAGTGTATGTATTCGCTCATTCATGAATTAAGCGCGAGCGACTGATTAGTCCTGGGAAAAATGTCTTGAAAATGTCATTGTGTAATTATTCATTGTCATTACGTGATTGTAGATTTTATGTATATTCGTACATGAATTATGCATGCGTTGGTCGGCTGGTCACTTCTATATCAGAGATTCCTGTGTTATTTCGAGCGTCTGATACTCTGATTTTTGTTTTGAAAGGTTTTCATTATATGCAAGTTGTTTTTCGCTGCGCGCGCACGTGTGTGTGTGTGTGTGTGTGTGTGTGTGTGTGTGTGTGTGTGTGATCTATATAAAAAGCAGCACTTAAAATTAAATATTCAATATTTTCTTTATATCTATTATCTAAGTTTCTTGAAAGTGCAAGAGGAAAGTTATTGATTTTCTATTGTATTAGGCATTGATATTAAAAAATTGATATATAAATAACATTTCGGAGATATTTTAAATAAAAAGATATGCAGAAAAAATGTGAAAATTTTTAAAGTAATTTATGTTATATAAATTATTAAGATTCTGTTGAAATAACGGAATATAAACCCGAATACGGGGCTATGTGATGTTTTTAAATAAGCTGGAAACAACATACAAATATATATTTATCTTTACAAAAGCTTTGAAATTTTTATGCTCTTTTTTTAGTATTTATTTAATACATTTTTAAAAAAATTTTAATATTTAGTATAATATAATATAATATGTTGAATATAATGTAATATAGCTATTATTAACCTATTAATAACCACGAAGATAATGACAAATAACCAAAGTTCAATGAAATTAACTGTGAATGAACAACGGTTACTATAATTATATAATATATTCGATAATATAATTTTTTACAAAACAATATAATTTTTAAAAGTTTAACAGTGCTTCAATAAAAAATAAAGACAAATTGATTTTCTTCGTTTTCTTCACTTGCTGCGCGATTTAGTAAAATTTAACATTTGATTGATATTATATGATTTTGTTGATATTATGCTCAAATTTACAGATTTTTTTGACATTTAATTTAAACGTAGAACAAACCGGTTTGCTTTACTTATTTTTTAAGTTAGTGAATCTATACAAATGCTAATTTGATGTAAAAGCATAAAATGCACAAATGAATAAAGTATAATATAGCCACGCAGATACTAGTTTCAGGGGTATCTTTAAATGCGAAGTGGATCAAAAACTGCATGTAATCGTCGTTTAAGTTTCATAAAATTTTCGATTCTTTGCGAATTTTCCCGCACTCCAAGATAGATGTTGACTTTAATACTATTTTACCTCCTGATAAATTTTTGTGCCTCTCTTCATAAAAAATCGACGACTCTTGAAATATGTATAAGTTTATACGTTTTAAGTGACAAAAATATAATTAAATATATATTTTTCGGATTTTTATTACCTTTTTGGCCCCGACACAAATATTTCTACTTATTTAATTCTGATTATATTTGTATACTATGTCTTTAGCTCTTTTTACTAATAAAAAAAATATTCGCGTGTATAATACACTTTTAGTTAAAGAGATAGAAATTAATTTTAATTGCACGTTTAAAGAGTAGTTTTACTATAAATAAAATTAAAGAATTTTTCAACGATAGTTCGAGAGCAGTATGGTTTAAAATTTTATTATGATTTAAAACTTTAATGGTACATATGAATTAATTAATTAAATTAATAATAAACCAATTTATGTAAGGATTAAGATAAAAATAGCATATTTCTTATCGGGTACGGAAGGGCTTTATGTGCGAAACGAAAGATTTACCAGCTTTCTGTCATATATAAATAATGCGGCTATTTTGCCAGAGGAATGCGCTCGGAAATAAAAGAGGAAAGAAAATGTTCATTTTGGAATATTTTTCCCTATAGCGCATAATCGACTAAAAACTATAGTTTTTATGTTTAACCATAATAGGTATTTCCTTTGGATTACGATCGTGATAACGATGCCCTGTATGGCACATGCATATAATGCACGTTTAATCTAAACGGGCGATAAATGCGCCTCTCAGCGGAGCGGCTCGTTTGCCACGCGCGACCCACCGCACTGCGCATGCTTAATACCCTCGGCGCGCTTATTACGTAACGCGTGTATTTGGATTTGTTACAAAAATCGAAATATATAGATATATGTATAGATATACGTGTATATAATACGTGCGTGAGTTGGCAGATGCATATCAGGCAAACCGAAACTTTCATAAGTTATTCATTACCTCGTGCATATTCATAGTACGCGCGCCGCGGACGCGTCGGCCCACTATATCGGTATATATAGTACGACGTTAACTTCTCAACTTTGTCCGAATTTTTCGCCCTTTTCCCGGGTAGTTATGTCATTGCGAACGCTATAATGAACGACATGTTACAGAAAAATATATATATGTTTATATATATATATATATATATATATATATATATATATATATATATATACTTCTTGTAACAAAATTATGACCATTTATTTTTATAATAATTAAGCCGACACTGTTTTTGTATCATTGATATTTCGAGAAGTTATAATTATTTTTAAAACTTTTTTCGAATATAGTTCGTCTGATACAAAATATTAATGTTTTAAAAATAACTATTCTGACTTGTTTTATATACATTTTTGATATAATTCAAATTAAAACAGTCTCTGTTAATGCATTTTATTAACAAACATTATTATTACATATTATTTGGAGATAACGATTATATCATAGATACAAAAGGACTAGTTCTCGATATAATAAATTGTAATCAGTGAAATAACATACTCTGATAATTATGATTAAAATTACGGCAATCAAGATTGAACTGCGTGATACTGTGTTTAATTTTTGTCTATAATGAATGTATCTTTCATCCACGAGTAAGAATAGGTGCTCAGGTGGGTTTGTATTCTTGTACATAAATATTGCAGCTTTAAACATTTCGATCAAAATGAAAATCGTGCTCAACATATCTGAAAGTATAATCGTCAGTTTCAAAAAAGAACAAAGATTAAGTAATAATACATTGCGACGTCCCTCCCTGTTTCTCAATTCCTATGATAAGGCGAGTGACACCCCGGTTCTTTACGTGACGATTTACTTGTCCTTTTTAACAAGGTATAGTCTAATGATCAAAATCCAGGTGTATTAAGAGTCCACGAATACGCGACTTATGAATAAAGGAAACAAAATAGAATCGCGTGAACGGCAATTGCTATCGAAGAAAATGGTCAGCTTTCAGATTCAGATTTGTTCATCCTACCGTTTAGGCTACCTCGCAATTTAGAAAGCGCGCTAAAACAAATACGATGGTCAAGCCATCTTCGAGTACAAGATTACATTGATGCGCTATTGGCAACGCTTAGCTTGGTCCGTATCATCGATTTCTTCATGTGACTTTATTGTGGTATCAAGACCACCACAACGGAAAAACCTTCGGAGTCTGGCTTCAAATCCGTTATGTTTCGAATACCTGTATACGTCGACCAGACTGGCTTCAGAATTCGGTACAGAATTACGCGATATCGCGATTCGACGGATTAGGTCGCTTTGTAATGTCCGATTGAAAAGAAGAGAAATGAAAATTCGATTAACAATGATTTTCCTTTTCTATAATGCTTGTATTTTTATTGGTTTGAATTACAGCCGATATACAGTCTAACTTATCCTGTACAATGAAAATAATTATATTGCTTAAGTAATATAATTTTAAATATTTTTTAGTGATTTTTTGACTGTGTACGAAAACTCACAGTTTCTCACGAAAACATGTTTGCAACAGGAATAACGTATATTAATTTATTTATATGTTTATTTTAAAGATTCACATGTTTTTGACCAGATATCATCGAGAAAATCTATATAATTCAATTGTCAATGTAATTTTCAAAATTGAAAGTTCGTCAATTTTTTCAAATTTTGTCCTGAGTCTCATTACGAATCAGACAGTAAGTTTATAATTACTTTAAAGACATTTCTTCAAATTAAACAATAATTATACATTTCTTAAATCTTACCTGAAATACTGACCGGCGTCGGGCGTCCTGTCCGGCTTCCCCTCGTACATGACGCTGGTGATGCCGGCTATCAGGGGTCCGTAGCAAATGTAAGAGAGCCCGACGACCCAGCCCAGATCAGAGGCCGCCCACCAGACCGAATTCTCGTCCATCCCGTAGACCGCCTTCATCGACCAGCAGAGGGCCGCTATGTGGCCGCCCAACGGTCGCTGGATGCCCTTCGGTTTGTCTAGAGAAGTAAAAATTCGATAGTTTCCATTGAACTACAGTCCTTGGATATATATTGATATATATATATATATATATATATATATATATATATATATATATATATACACGAGGTCAGAAAATTAAGTAATGCGACCAATTTTTTTGTCGGCCTGTGGTAACACTGCGAACCTGTAACTCCGCCACCATAATAGTAGATCCCTACTCTTTCGATTGACACCTTGACGACTCTTGTACGGTAATTTCTTTACTAGCTGTTTACTGTTTTGTAACAACGTGCGAGTAGTACATGTCACGAAAATGGAACAAAGAAATTTAGAGCATCGGTGCGCTAGAAGATTTTGTCCAAAACTCGGCGAAACCGCGTCGGAAACTTATGAAATAATTCTTAACGTGTATGGCAGTGATTGCCTGAGTTGTAGTTAGGTGCTTCGGTGGCATGCCGATTTTCAAAAAGGATGTGAGAGCTTCAAAGATGATACGCGAAGGGAAAGGCCAATTCAAGTGCGAACCAACGCAAATGCGCACTGCGTTCATGCCTTTGGTCATCAAGACGAGCGACTAACTATTCGAATGATAGCTGACAAGTTGAATATTAAGCGGGAAACAGTTAGAAAGATTTTAACCGAAGATTTCTCCATGAAAAAGCTATATGCGAAGATGGTACCGAAGAACCTTTCAGATGAGCAAAAAGCCGATCGAAGGAACATCGCTCAAGATTGTCTCGAGTAGGTGGAAAGTGGTCCTACTTTTCTCGATCGAGTTATTACTGGTGATGAAAGTTAGTTCTTTCAATATGACCCGGAAACTAAAGGACAAAGCCAAGAGTGGCTGTTCCCTGGAGCACCAAGGGCAAAGAAAGCGAGAATGAGCAAGGCCAAAATAAAAACCATGTTCATTTGTTTCTTCGATATCGAAGAGATGGTTCACAAAGAGTTTGTACCACCTGGACAAACCTTAAATTTAGTATTCTATCGCAATGTGCTCAAAAAATTACGAAAAATGGTGCTGAGAGTGCGTCCAGAGATCGCGAAGACATGGGTTCTGCATCACAACAATGCTCCCTGTCACTGTGCGATCAGTATCTCTCAGTTTTTGGCGTCTAAAGGCATCGCCACTTTACCACAACCGCCCTATTCGCCGAACATGTCATCCTGCGACTTTTTCCTGTTCCTCCATTTGAAAAAAATCGTCAAAGGTCGACACTTTGACGCCGTTGAATACATCCAAGAATCTGTGACGGGGGTACTCGGAAAGATCCCACAAGAAGTGTTTTAGAATTATTATAAAAACTGGAAAACTCGTGGAATAAGTGTGTAGATGCGGAAGGGGGCTACTTTGAATATGTGGGAGGGGACTACTTTGAAGGGGATCACAGCGATGTACCTTAATTTTTAAATATACTCGATTTTCTACTTTTGTCGCATTGCTTAATTGTCTGACCTCGTATTTAGAATGACTCAGTGAATAGGTCACTGATTGCTAATGAATAATTACTAAATACATTAATTTATTGTAGTAACAAATTATAAATTAAATCAACGATTTTTAATTAATTTTATGAATGAACTTGTTATACAAGAATCTTATTGGTGCTATATCCGTGCGGATTCAGCCATGAGATCCAGCAAACACTGAGTTTAGTTGACAATAATTGTTGCACGATGATAATCAAAGTCACTGAGAAAATTAGTGTACGTTTCACTGATTTAGTTTTCGAGAATAAACCTGATCATACCTTCACAAAAAACTAATCTTATTGAATTTACAAATTTAAACTATGATCAATTTGTGTGTATTAATAGATTGTTACTCTGTAAAATGTCCAAAGTTTCAAATTATAATTATATAGATTAATTATTTTAATGTGAAAAAAATTTATTACATTCACGGAAAATACAAATACGAACAGCAATCAGTTATATTTTATTAACGCAAGACTGAGTTTTCGTAAGGTCACCAGTGATCATTCATTCAGTGATCTTTCACACTCATCCCACATTCTATAAATGTGGAACCCGCGACAGCTTTCTATAGTATTGGCTCGAAATTTAACCTCGATAATGTAATCGACCGGTTATTCCGACGAAAGGAAAGGCTCTCTCTCGGTATGACGTACAGGGGGGGGGGAGAAGAAGAAAGAAAGAATCGGTAAAGAGGCATGAACAATCGGGTGATTGAAAAGCGAGAGAACCCAGGGTAGGCTCACCGGTGGTTCCGGACGTGTAGATGATGTAGAGAGGCTGATTGGCCTCGACGGGCACGCAGGGATGGGGCTTGGCTACCTTCATCACCTCGTCCCAGTCATACTGGAAGTCATAGAGCGGCGCCTCCCAGATCTGGCGCCTCTGAAACACAATGCACTCGGGACGACGCACCGTGATCATCTTCAGCGCCTCGTTCAGCATCTCGGTGTACCTAAATAATACGGGGACGTGTTTGTCGGTTGTAAATCAAGTCATAACGTTTAGGATTGATATTTAGCGATAAATTTCGACGTTTGACTTGATTCATATATACCGTATATTCTCAGATATAAAGTTATAACTATCAGATAATGAAAGTAATAACATCGAAGATACAGGTTAAAATTACATTAAAAAAAAAAAAACATTCTGTTATACAATAGAATGAAGAAAGTATTTAGCCAATGCAAGAAGAGTTCAAATAAATAAATAACGAGGTCATCATAAGCCTAGTAAATATTTCCTCAACTGAAAAATATCTTTAGACTTTGTACAGATAAACAAAATATTTACTTGATAATAGAACAAAATGTCAGTCCGGTGTAGTGGTAAATTTCGGAACTTGTTTATTATAGCGATTTCGTAATATCGATATAGACGTAACGACAGTTTATTGGCAGCTTAGTTGATTTATAATCATTGGCTGGGTAACTTACTGAAATTGGTTGCTTTTTATAGTTTCATTAATAAGGTAGTAAATTTTTTATAGCTTTCTTTATATACCTAAGAAGAAGAAAAAGAGAAAGAAGAAAATGATGTTTTGTTCCGTTGTTATTGAATTGCTATTATCGATTGTTGAATTTATTAAATTATTCAATTCTTGTTCCTTGAGAATGTAATATGTAATATTAATTATAACCTAGTATATGTTATATTGAATTTTTTTAATGCATATGATTTTATCATTTTCATTCTGCAAGATTCTTCTATTATCTTCGCCATCATATTGTGTTTATATGGTTTACTGAATAAAGCCACGTTATTTGTTTTATTTCTTTGACACCGAAATTTTATGACAAAAATATTACTCTTAATTATGTTACTCTTGAATTAAAAAAATTACAGGCCGAAAAAGGATCTTTATTTGCTTTCGTATGGCAAAGAAAGTTGGATTGCTTGTTAGATACTTAAAAATGTAAATTCAAGCCAGTCTAAAATCAATTAGTATAGTTGTAGGCAATGGTGTTGGTTCACGAAATATCCAATATACTATTAACAATCTTCTATTTAGATATCGTATTGCTAAACAATTAATCAGGAGAAATTTAATAAGTAGACTTACTTTACAACTTTATTCGGTTCAAGACCGCAGCTAGCGGTGAGTATGATTTTTGGTGCGGCGTGATCGATCCTCGTCGCTAATTCCTTGGATGCGAAACCTGAAATTTCGAGGCACACGAATTTACTATCGTATATATATATATATATATATATATATATATATATATATATATATATAGGATGCAGCTATTGTAAACCATAGATTCATTCTATCTCCGCTACTCTGTAAAATTTCATTTGAAAAAATTAAGTCACTACTATCAAAAATAGTGAAATTTTCGCTGCTAAATTAGTAAATATTCCCTATAATTTACACTATTTTTGCGATTGATAATTTATGATTTTCGTTGATGCAATTATTAGAGAGCAAACATTTGTTGAGGTCGCTTTATTATCTTCGTAATATGAATGAATCAATACATTTGGAGAAGTTCGTATAGATCGAATGACCGATGGTTCGATCGAATTTCAATTATTTGATCACAAACAGAGAAAAACGCTCGAATCTTATCTTCCAACAGTAAATAAAAACCAAATTACAGTCAAGATTAATAGAATAGTTGAAAGGCCGATTATTTAAATAATTAAATTACTTAGCCAACATACCTTCATAAGTCGAATGATTCACTTTTAGAAGCTTATGTGAGAGACCTTTTATATTTTTATATAACAATATTTTGATTAAAAATTAAAAAATGCCTATGTTGACTGTTTTTTAACGGAGCAACAAATACTTTCATCGGTCTTAGCCTTGTTACATCGACATTTATTATCGGACTTATATAAGGCTAATAAAAAAGTTTTATTAACTCATTGAGGCTCAAATTATAAAAATTTTATTCTTGCTTTGAGTTATTTTTTATAAAATGCTGATTAATTAAATTTGAGAACAATTTTCTAAAAATAATTCGGTTACCTTTACATCGATTTTAATACTTAAAAATGTAGCAAATTTTTCTGTATATTGATTTTTGGCAGACTTCAATGCAAAAAGTGACGTGTCAGTGATTTTTCAAAATAACAATGGCAAATCGTGTCGTTTTGCTAATTAGAAATATGTAATTAGCTATTTTTGCTAATATTTTTTTAAAAATGTTACATCTTCCATTTATGAAAACGATTGTAATTTGAATTGGTATTATAATATCTGATTAAAAATCGTTATTGTTTTTAACCACTTGTACATAAGCTTAGTAGTTTTGGAATAATATGTTCTCATTCTAATAAATTATTTTAATCGTTCATACAAGAATGGTCAGAATTTTCCATTAGAACAGAAAACTTAACATCTACATCTTCCACCCAAACTGTTATAACTGATAAGACGGATTTAGAATTTCTTTCATAAAAAAAAAAAAAAAAATTCTTTGCAAAAGTCTGAAACAAAGCTTTTTAAGCTTTTGACATCTTGAAAAATCCAATCCATAAATTTTATTATATTTTCAAGACTCGAGCGAGAAAGTACTTCTGTGAAAGAGGATAAAAATAATTGCCGAGTCAATGCTGTTCCAAAGCATTGGGCAGATTCGCGATTCTCACTCTGTATATAACGGCGCGGAAAGAAACGAGCCCGTCCCGAACATTGAATGGGGAGTGAGAGGGGAATGAAAATATTCTCGTATTAATTACGAAATTAAAATTATCTTTAGGACGCGCCCAATGAATGATGAGCGCCCGAAAGAGACGAATCGACCTTTTTTGCCTGACTTTTCGTTGAAGCTTTATCTGTCTACTGCGTGAAGCTCGCGATAAAACGATCTCTCTGTTTGTTCCTGTTCTCGGCCTTGTTTAGGGTCTATATATAAGCCGTGCTCGTCCTTCCCCTCCCGATTCCCAAGGAATCTCGCTTGTTTTACAATTATTCACTGGGCAGGAGACAAAATTCGGGAGCGATATAAGTGTAATGCTTTGTCACGCGTCAGTTGAAACTTGATAAAGGGGGTAATAATAAAATCAGCGCATTTAAATGCGCCGATCCCGTTTTATGATTGCTTGGCATCTAAGTTTTGATAAATAAGAAGCAGGGAGTTTAAAAATAAACGAGACTTCTTAGTCGCGTTGTAATGCGATAAAGAGCTGAAGTCTTTGAAAACAAACTCATGATTATCGACCGATGAAAGATATAATTCAGATTCCGTCGGAATTTTTTCATTTCCTCGTTTCCACAATGGAGTGTACTTCTTAGAATTAAAAATTGTACTTATGTCGACTGCTCTGAATTAAATTAATAAATATTTTTATCGGTCTTACAGTCTTTGTAATAATTTTTCGACTGTACTTCTTAATTGAGCAATGCAAACAACGTACCTTTATGTAAGGCAGAGCGGAGGAAATATGAGTTCTAAATTGTATTGTTTAAGATTCCCACTTAGAATAACATTATTATTAATACAATAATCGTTATCATTATTTCAAACAACCAAAAATCGTATTTTCCAAATTTAAATGAGAATTTTATTTTTATTGTTTCTGATATATTGAAAACAAATTTTTACCCTTCAATACATCTGTAAGAAATTTTATTTAACAAAACATAAATATCAGCAGAGACTGTTGAATTTTATTTATAGCAGAAAACCATTTTAACATTTTATCACACTTAGGTGCACTTTTTTAATTTACTGCATAATAAATTATACAATAGTGAAAGTATAGCAAAATAAATGATAAGGAGGATTTAGATCGCCTAAGCTTATGCCATTTTGTAATATTGAAAAAAAATTTTGAGTTTTAAAAGAAAGCTATTGTATTTCAAAAAAGGAAGTTTAGAAGAGAAAAAACATTTTTTTATATGCGGGAAGAAATTTCAGAGATGCAAAACTTTTAATAAGTGAAATAAAAGGAACGCATATCCAATGGAATGAAATAATGATACAGTGATTCATTTTTATGTAGAATTAATTTATTTTTTCACCCTGTTATAAGAAATGGTTCTTTGATGGATACTTACATTCCTTATGGGGTTTTTTTTTTATTTAACATTAACTATGTACGATATTGGAAATTAATTGCCATTAAATATAGAATCCGTGAAAAATTTTTATTAGATTTAAGATGAATCCATGAATCAATGTAGCATCTCTATGACAAGATTAGCGTAAAATTTGTAACGAGTGCGATATAATAAATCGTCACGTTTTTATGTATTTATTTATTTTCTTTAAGAAATTCAATAGAGCTTCAAATTGACGCCGAACAGAAATCTGCCGTGGGTTTTATTTCCATTTAATCGTCAACAGCTAATAGTTAATTTTATAGGGGTCTACCGAAATTCCGCGCCCTGTATTAATTCTACATAATTTAATCCAACAAGTGCTCACCGCCAAAGACGACCGAGTGCACCGCCCCGAGCCTCGCCGAGGCGAGTATCGCCATTATCGTCTCGGGCACGAGGGGCATGTAGATCACCACCATGTCGCCCTGGCGCACGCCCATCTTGCTGATCGCGCCTGCCAGCCTCGAGGCGCCGTCCAGTAGCTCCGAGTACGTCACCCGCCTGACCGTCGACGTCATCGGGCTGTCGTAGATCAGGGCCGTCTTCGAGCCGCGGCCCGCCTTCACGTGGCGATCGAGGGCGTTGTAACAGGCGTTGGTCTCGCCGCCCGCGAACCTGTGCACACGGGAGGGGTGGTTGGATTTTTTAGTTTTTTTTTTTCCTCTTGTTTTTGTTTCCTTTTCTTTGTTTGTTTGTTTGTTTGTTTGTTTGTTTTTTTCAACGAAGCCGCTGGTTCTAGACTTTTACGATAGTTTTAACGCAATTGCGAATTTGTGAGCTCGAGATGCACGGCGGGTAATTTAGGCTCTGCTGCGAGCAGTGCTGATTTAAACAATATAGGCTATTTGAGTGTTCTTGTTGTTCATCATTGAAAAATTACCATAAAATACAATGTCCATATATTAAGAACGATACAATAATAAAAATATTACGAGCAACAATAAAAAAGTCATTACAAAACGCATATACTTTTGATGTTTTTCAAAATGTTTTCTCCAATCTGAAAAAAGATTGGGTATGGTAAAATATTAAAAGAATATTGTTTGTAAAACAAACTGCAATAATTGGGAGGCTTGCTTCTGCATGAACTCCAACCAGAGAAGATATAAAACAGTATAAATACAAATTTTTTAATTTAGATCGCAAAACATGCTAATATCCTAATAATAGCATATTATATTCATATAAATTCAAATACAACATATTTGCAGATATTATAATTGCGACGGGAGTGTAAGTTATAGCTATTATTCTACTTATTATCGTGTATATATATATATATATATATATATATATATATATATCATTTCTTAAAATAATTTATTATTCTATACTATATATTTTATATTATTATTGTGTACTTATAATTTCTTGAGTAATTTCTTGAAAATGTAATTATTAAAATAATGTTTTGACTTTTATTAGAAAAAAAAATATATATAAATATATATGTATATATGTATATTAGGATAAATAATTACATAGTGAAAACAAAATCATGATAATAGAAGTTTTATTGATTTCATTAGCAAACTCAAATTGAATCAAAATAAAAAGATGCACTTGCAACGGATGTCAGTAAATTGGCTTCTGCTACTTGTTATGAACTTAATGTAACGTTCTTTGTGCATTTTTTTGGCAAACATAAATAATATTAAATAAGATTTAGCATATGTTTTAGAAAGAATATTTTTTATTGATTTTAATCTCATCTTCAGAGTTGCATTAACAGTTTTAAGAGCTCGTCATTTTACGGAGTACGTGAACATTTATTCCGACCCATTTATCCAGATTACAAGCCAAAAACAAAACTACCCAACGGCGATAAAAGCATTTATATGAAAATGGCCAATATTTACTGTTACCATTTTGTGAAGGGCGTGTTGGAGGTGTCCAGAACCTTGTCCCACGGCTTGCTCCAATCGACGCACTGAGCGATTTCCGCCCAAAATTCTTCCGGGTTCTCGATCGATCGCCTATACGCCTGTTCATAGATTTGGCTTCTGTAGAAGCTTGAATTGAGTATGTAATCTGTAAGCAAATAAGTTTTTGTTTGAATAATCATTAATATATGCGATGAAAAATTGAAGCTTTCTGTACAGACACACACACGCAAACGCACACGCACACGCACACCATTATTTCAAATTATCAAATACATAGAAAAATGCGCACGGTCATCGATTTTCAACGAAGTTTATATATAATTATTTATAAATGTAATTATAGTTGATTAAAGTCTTTGGCTTTATTTTTTCGTAACTTGAACCTTACATATGATGAAATTGTTTCTATCTTTTCTTTTATCTTAATTCTTATAATTGGTTGCTAAAACGAAAACTTGTAATACTAAAAAAGGAATAAAAAAATTAAATTAAACTTTATTTGAATATTAAAAGAAAATAAATTATAGGTCAAAGGGGCTATTTATTGTAAAAAAAATTATCGTCAATATATAAGATTTATAGCATATTTCGAATGTTTTTTTTTATTTTGTAATTTAAAGATCTTGTGTCCACTTCTATGAGTGTTTTTATGGATTTAAGAAACTAGACTCATAAAAAATAAATTTTTTTATTTGAAAAATAATTTTTTCTTTGTTGTTTAAGATCTATATAGATTCATATTATTAGAAGCTATAATCGAAAATATGTTTCAAGTCCAAATTTACCGGACGTTGGATTTCAATGAAATTATGCATCAAATGAGTTCAAATTTAAGAATGTTTTAAAATGGCTAAATTCATTTCTTATTGTGTGAACAGCGAGAATTAGACTTGAAAACTTTGAAAAATGTTTGTGATTAAATGACTGATTTTCTGATTATTTATTGATTAATTTTCACATATTTATATTTTTAATTGTTTTTCTTTTAATTTTCTGAAATAAATTTACCTATGATTTAGACCATATCCTCAAAATTAAGTTTATTTGCGCCATCAGTTTTATTCGAATACTACGGTCAGTGCATTTGGAACTTATAATTCAACCGCTCGTATTATAGGTAAACACTATCTACTTAGTGTATAAAAGATAAGTTTTATATATAACATTTCTAACGTATTTGAAACGCTTTTTTTATTTTGCAGTTGAAATATGGTGCGCCGCACCCCTTTCAGATGAAATAAATCGTTTATTGACAATATTTCAAATAAATATTATTCGAGTTTAGTAATTCTAGTAAACTTCTGTTTCAGCGACAATTAAATTTTGTATAATGAAGGATAAAATTGTTTAGTTATATCTATTTTTCAAGCAATCACAGATTACATTATGCGAATGTTTATGTTTAATTTTTTTATTCGATATAATTGAGTTTCTGTTACGTCTATTAATCAAAGAATACAATATCTCGTGATATCAGAAATGTTAAAAATATTGTACAATGCTAATTAAGTTAAATTAAAAAATTAAATAATATGATTATGGAAGTTCAACGAACATCATTTAAATGTATATTTGTTTTACAATAAACTTTTGAAAATTTTGCTATAATTAAATATTATATACTTCTTAATCGTATCATCGAATAGATTGTCAATAATCAGATTGTTACAAGCTAATATTGTCAATTTAATTTTATATAGAATCAAATGGAGTCTCTGCATTTATTTCCTGACGAGAAGTTTTTTTTATTATTATCGAGCGTCTATTCAAAAGTCTCTAGAGTGAAAAGACAAAATTCTAAACGTCCGCAACAGTCGCTAAATTATGCACATTCGTAATCGGGCCTAATCAAGAAGCTCCGAAACAAAGGCGTAAATATATATGTGTGTATATATATATATATATTGAACTCGTTACATCCGAAATTAATTCCAAACGGACGAAGCATTTTCTTTCTTACGTTAGCAGTTTTATAATTTCAAATAAATTTCGTTCGACGCGCTTATATATTGGAGTTACTGTATTTTTTTTTTTAAAGTTCATCCAGCACGTGATAAGTGGAATAATGATGTTTTTCAAGAAAATTTTGAATAATTCTGGCTTTCGTAAATTAGATGTTTTGATGGACTTAATGACACGCATTGAAATCTTCAGAATATTCGGCCGAGCTCGAAATTTAATCATTTCGGATTTAAGCTGGACGCATAAATTCATTAAATTTTAATGCATTCTATAAACACAATTCACCCTTTTGAACTTTGCATTATCTTTTAAATCAGTATTGTTAAAGTGACCGTGAGATAAAAGAAATGTCATAATCCTAAAGAATACGGAAAGTGCAAAAAAAAAAGATCTTAATTAAATTTGGGCAAAATCTGAGAAAGAAAAATTTTATTCTTTCACTAAACGAGCCACCCTTTGCGAATGAATAAAACGTTACATGAGCAGATAAATAAACTTTCCTCAGCAATATGAAAGAGTATCAGTTCTCAAAAATGCAATTTCGTTTTTCTTAATTAAGTCGTATGTTTTTGGGGTGTCCAATTATTTCTTATTCATTGTTTATCTTATTCGTAACGCGCCGTCTGCTTTTGATCTCAATTCTCTATTATTTTTTTCATTTTCCTTCACCCTTGCATCGGACATTTCTTTATCAAATTTTTCTCATATTCTGCTTGCGTACACATATATACTAATTACAAGATCTATTGTCGTATGACTTTGAATAGAATTTCTCTACCGTGGCAAATACGCTATCGCGGCGCATTAATTTAATGGATATTTTTAAATTAGTTGCATAATATTTTATTTACCATTATCGAAATTTAAAATAAAAATAAGTTGATTTGCACGTGAAACTTGTTAATTAATTATTAAACTTTTTTAAGATCGATACTATTGATAATTAGATTTATTTTCTGTGCAATAGAGCTCGATAACGGGAATCGATTTTATGGAAAAAATTTGCGAACGAGCTAAATATTAATTTTCTTTGTTTTTTACAAGTTTTATAAAAGGCTTATAAATAATAACTAGTAAAATAGTAACAAATTCAAATTAATGCTTTTAATAAAAAGCTAATAACTGAATTTAATGTCTTGAAGGCAATAATGATAAAAATTAATTGAAGTTAATGAGGATAAAAATGTATATAAATATAAAACTTATGAATAAGTCCTAATGTTTGAATCATTATAAAGTGTTAAAATATAAGTCTAATAAGTCTACTCTTAAATGAAATGATTAATTATTAGTTTGTACTGGTAGTGACTTCGTAACGAATTTTAATTTGAATTGCGATGCTTTAAAATGAGATTGTAAATGGGTTTTGCTCTGTTTTATTTTTTTTCTCGATTTTTATTTCATTTCCATAATAAAACTAGTTTCATTTCTAAAAATTTACTGTGGTCTTCGTCTACTGATTTTGTAACATTTTCAAATGATTGAAAATATTAAGTTCGATCTGTTATTAAAAAAATGATTTCTTTTTAGACCTATTGCCGGGTAAACAATTCATGACCTGAATTTGATTTAAGTTCATTAATATAATAAATTGTTACAGACACAATAAATCATATTAATTTATCACTTTTGAGGGCCCTTTTACAGATAGCAAATTAGTAATTACATATATATTTTTGTCATTCTTGTAAGAATTCGATACCTAAGGTTGGTTATGCTCTTGGGATTACATTAATAATATAAAAAATCTAATTTAAATAAGACATTTTTCATTCTGAATCTTATGTACTTATATTATTTATATTACTTATATTATACTGTGTATTTTGATAAAAATTTTTTCAAGAGTTTGATACCAAACCTTGGCTATCGAAAGACTGAAAGAATAGCAAAGAAAGTTTTTTCTAATTTCTTATCGTTTATTTGCAAAAATAAGCCCTAAATTAGTATTCTTTAATTTTATTAATTTTATCGTTCTTGTTTATTTTTTGCTAGATTTTTTTCTCCTCATTTTCTTTTTATGAGATACGAATAAAGTTTACGTCGTCACTAAATCGTTTTGTAAACATTAATTGAATTAGTAATTCTTTAAGTATCCTTTATTCTATAAGCACACGATATACCGAAATTTGAGACGTAGTTGTAAATTACTTATATAATGCGACCCTTTTTAATTAGTATTTAGTATTTCAATAGTAAGACAAATGCAAAAGTTATTTTCATTTTATTTATATACTGCATAAAAAGCTCGATAATTCTAAATGAACTTTCTTTTATTATTTCCGCGACTCTCCAACCAACAAAAATCTAGCAGCGAACTAGAATTGTCACAGTCCTTTTACCCGCCACTGACGATTTTCCACCCGTAAACATTATTTGTTGATTTTTCTATTTTTTTTTTTTATAGTAAATAAGCCATTCCCGAAGTTATTTATTATCGCTGGCTTCTTTCTTTTTCTTTCAACTCGCGTCCAACGAGCACACGTCACACTGTCAAACCAACGCAGGTCACCGACGCCTCAGCGCGCGCCAGCAGGCCTCTCACCGGTCCCGTCGCTCTTCGTCCTCGTCATCGTCGAGCCCTCGATCCTCGTCCCCATGCCGTCCATGTCACGCCTGATCTCCATCCTGCCCGCGGCGCCTCGTCAGCGACTGCCTCCTACCCCCCCGGGGCACCAAGATCCTCTCCGACGGGCGCTTGCCGAAACTGCCTCCTCCGCCGGGTGCGGCGCGCTGGACGGGACGACGGAGCGAGAAAGCGGGCCTCGCCGATCGCTGTCGCCTCACCGCGCGGCGTCCATGCACCCTATTCCCGGTCGCCGCGCACTTCCCGCTGCCTGGGCAATTTATCCCACCTAAGGCTATCGGTGACCGGCTATATCGCCATTCGTCGTCTCCCCTCGGATGGCGGGAGCGGCGCGCGGGCGCTTCTTCGTCGGCGCACCCCGGTAACGACGGCGGACGGGGGAGGGGGGGGGGAGATCGGGCGTCGGTCTCGTAGCGATCGGTTGACGGGCGCGAAGGCTGTCGGTCGCGCTCGCCGGGAGATTAGCCGCGATTATGAGAGCACGGGCTCGCGCCGCGGGCGACGCTGCCCCGGGCCGGCGAGCGAGCGAGCGAGCGAGCGATCGAGCGCGCGGGGGGGAATCACGTGTATGGGTGGGCAGTTTTCATTTATAATCTTCGTTTTTTCGTTTTTTTTTTCTTCTTCGTTTTTTGTTTTCTTTCTTAGACGTGGCGAGAGAGGCATTATTGTCCCCCGTCAGTTCATGGAAGCTATATGGCATTGGATACTAATTATGTAAGATTGCTTTTCAGCAAGTCGTCGTTGATTGCAAATAAAAAGGAAATTGACGTATTATTTTTTAAATCTGAAAATTACCGCGATTACGTTGTGGTTTTAATTCTTTTTTTTTTTTTTTAACGAGATTGTATTTATGTACACTTTTGTTGTTATCGCCTGGTATAACATTAATATTTATTGAGTATGATTTTAGTTTATTTTAAATTTACAATACAATTATTAAAGTTAAACTTACGAAAATACAATGCAATTCAAACATTTTTTTCGGCATAGTTAATAAATAAAGCATTATTTTTTTCTTAATATATTACTATTGTATTGCGTCTTTGAAATGAAGTATTAAGTTTAAGTCTGTATTCAAAGTATATGTATTCAAAGGGAATTAAATGATGTCTATTTATTTTATCTTATATTGGCAAGTGTTGTTATGTTTAAAGCTATGTATTATAGAATGTTGAAATAATATTATACAATGTATTATAGAATAATTTATATATTGTATCCGTGGTTGAAAGAAAAAGAAATCTGATACGCAATCACTTCGGACAAAAGCGGCGGTGAGAAGTAAAATATTCTTGCGAGATTTTAAATAAAATGTTTAAATATATAAAAAAAAATTATACACACACACACACACACACACACATATATATATATATATATATATATATATATATATATATAAAACAAAAGAACATATATCAAAAACTACACCTGGAAGTCGCGAGCGAACTCTCACCACAGCCTCGTGTGCAAATAAGATTCACATGTGATTCGTGCCGTGACGGGAAAATCGAAGATTTTCCTATAAAATTAAACTTTTAAATTATATTTTAAGTTTTATAATTCCTATAAAACGGCTTGTATAACGGTTTCACAAATAAGTTGACGGAATACTTGCTGTTGTGGTTTTTCAAAAGAGATTATGAAATTGTGCTTCCTAAATGTAGTGATTCGTGCTGTAACGGGAAATTCGGAGAATTTCTATAATGAAAAGCCTTTTTACCGATTAATATTAAAATATATCGTACTCTGGCTTTAGGAATACGTCGAGAATCAGGGGACGTGCTCGGCTGGCCACCTCGGGCTTTTCGATCGTTCGGCTGCGCGACAAGTTTGAGTTGCGATCGGTGAGTGAGTCTCATCGCTCGAAATTGGATACTGATTTGTCTGACAAATTTAATGATATAATTGTTTTATGTATGGACTAAATGATACGTTTTGGAAAATTCATAAGAAGGGTAGTTTTCTACTGCTTTAGACACTGAAAGCTGACTGATGTAGAATGACAAAGATAAACGTATCATTTATGCATGAAGAAAATATTTATGAAATTGATTTCAATAATATAAAGAAATAGAATCGAGAATATCTATGAAAAAAATTATTATTTTTATGAATCCTACATAAGATAATATACATCTATATAATCAAGTAAGGTAATTAATTAATAATCAGTAACAAATATTAATGTAATTCAACTAACGGTTTAATGAACAAACACTGCGAATAAATTAAAAATAAGATACAATAATTTCATATCAGATATTTCAGATATTCAATACTAATCTACTTGATTTAAATAATCAATTTATAATTATGTACGTTGTCTTACGTTGTCAACTCTTCAAGAATACGATGTCCGCCTATGCGCGCTTGTTACTACTTGCGTATAATCTGTCAAAGGATACGTTAAATTCTTGATACTGATTTTCTCATCTCTAAAATTTGAAATATATTAACAATGTATAAATATTTACGAGTCCTAAGATATTCTTACATCGTGATTAGTGGTGAATCTTACTGTTAAAAACTTTTATAATACTTATTTCAAACTTTCTACAGATATTTCGAAATCCATTCTAATTACAAGGAAATTTCATTAAATACGTGTTAAGCCTGTTATAATACTGGATTTTACATTTGGAAAACCAAAAAGAGACAAAGAATTTGAATTCTTTACGAATTAAATACTTTATGAGTTACATACATACCGTTGAATAATAGCTTAAGCTTAACGTACAACATTGTGAGATTTATAAGTCATTTTATACATTTTCGCTTAAGAAATTAAAATTACAGTTTCATAATTTCCAAATCTTTGTCTTTATATTCATGAAAGTAGTGCAATCTAATGTAATTACCGACGAGGCAAACGGTTAATGTCTTTTTCAACAAGCTGCAGCACGTTGCATTATAAAACTGTATAAGTAGGACCGCGCGTCAATTTATCGACGGATTTACAATCGCGCGCGAGATACTTTAACCATTCGTAATCATTAATCGTGAAAATCATGCTTGTAATTAAATTAATTTAGACTCCCTCTTTACCTCTCTCTAATTTATCTAGTAGCTTATGGGAATTTTAGCTAATTTACAAAGCCCTTGACAAGCCTCGAATGTATTGCCCAAAAATTTCGAAGTCTCGACAAAGTTTTATAATAACGCAAACGTCATTCGTAAGATTCATATTGTAACGGAACGCATTAATTATGCCGAATGAGGAATTGGCATTAATGCAATTTTGAAACATTTGTTTCTTCGTTACTCGCCAACTTGTTGAGGTTATTAATAATTTATTACCGTAGGGCTATAAACATAAGAGTCTAAGCGAACGAAGCAGTCGTAAAAATGACGATAAACCTTTACTTTCGAGATGGCGAATAAAACTGCGCATATTATTTACACGAGCTCTTAATACTATTATAAAATTTTATTATGGACTATTATAATATGCAATTATTTAAATTAATACACTTAAATAATAAATGAAATTAAACAATAAATTAACTATACTTAAAAGCAAATGGAATGGAAGAGTATATCGACTATTTACTTGAATAGTTGAGAATGCCAAATGAATGAAAAGTATATTTTAAAAAAAATTTTTAAATAATATGCATAGAACTTTGTATCGACAGTTGAAATGCATTACAAACTTTAATTATAATCAAATGAAGTAATCGCTCTCATGCATTTAGTGGCTTTTATATCAAAAGTGTATAACAATGTAAGCTATTAAAGTTCATTAATTATTAAGCTTATAAAAGATAAAATTACAATCACGAGTCGTACTTCTTTTCATTAAAAAAGTTTTGAATACACGTCAAAGTTTCTATAATATACAATAAAACCTGAAATAGCCTAGCACCTGTAGCATAGCCAGCTTAGTTGCGTTAAAATGGGTCTTTCAAAAAAAAAAAAAAAAACAAAAAGAAGAATTCCAATAACGATAGTTCTTCAATTATCTCAGACGATAATAATGAAATGAAAATAAAACTCTAAGACACGTACGATTTTATGTTGTTAATAGTCGACTTATTGAAGTAATATCGATCGTCCATAGGGGTCATTAAATTTTTCCATTTCACATAAATTTCATGTATTGACATTGACTGACACTTCGAAAAATATTTTTTTAGTTCCAAAGGAATGGCGCCTTCAACATAGAGTTTTTAAGTTTGTAGCTTGGAAACGAAAAACCCTTTATAGTACTCAATTAAATCTATTGAAGGTAGAAATAAAAAAAAAATTATTTTCGAGCCAATATATTGGTTTACCGGTTCCGATCAGGTTAAGACTCGAAATCTGCTATACATCCGAGGTTTTTGACGATCCGTATTCTATTTATCACCATGGTATTATACGTTCTTAGTATGATAACAGCGTGCAGAGGGAAGGATATTTCAAAGAGAATTTTATGCATTTTTCAATATTGCCCCAAAAAATGTAAATATAAGTTCTTAACAATAGTTAGATAAAGCTGAATTAATTCTGCCGATAAGATTCGTAAAATAATATTTCTTTATCATACTGAATTTCTTTCGATACTGATAATATTATAATGAATTTAATGAAATTATAATGAACTTACAATTTACACTAAAATTCATTATAATATTATCAGTATGACTTAGAACGTCTTAGCGTTTGCTTGTAAATTAAATTCACCTGAAGAGGTCGGCGGTTCTTGTTGACGAAACGTCGTAAAATAGAAACAGACTGAGTTTTTATTAGCCAAAAAAATTAATAATAAAATTATCTATTATTTTCATAAATTATAAGTAATTTAAATGTCAATAATTTTTTAAATTTAAGCTGTTATGGGTACGTCGTTAATATCCGAATAATTACAAAAGTGTATGAATTTAGTAATCAAAATTAAGGAGAATAATTTTGGTGGCTCTGTTTCGTTCACTCGAGTAAACGCATAATTCGATTTGAGCGGGTTATTGGTCCTCGATCCATCCTGTCTTTCAACTAAACTAGTATCATAGATCCATTGTGTTTGGAAAACAATCCAAGTAAAAATTATTTGACTTTTAAATTACTACAGTCTCAAAATTTCCCCGAACGAACTCGGTTAATCGTTAATGTAAGTCAGGCAGTAATTGTTTAGCTCTCGTTAAAAAAACAGAGTTGTATATATTGGTTATGATGGAAAGTGGCATTTGTTAATTTCATTTCATTGGTTAATTATGAAACGCTACCCGTGTAACAATAGAATTATATAAAAAGTAAATTTTTTTTAAGGCCCTGTAAGAATTTTAATTTCTTTAAATTGCAATATTTTAAAAATATAATATTTATTACATAATTTTATTAAGTTGAAATTTCATATGTTTAACTTCAAGAAGTCATCGGTATATCATTTAAATCATGCGTCGTCTCGTTGCTGCAACGAAAACTTTTGTATAGGTGCTGGTGTGAGACTTTCGTATGATTTGCGTAGTACCGTCATCTAGGAGCTATTGGCACATCTCGGTGAAAAGTCAATTGTAATTAACCCGCATCTAAAATCGAAATAGGAAGACCATATCACTTTGACGCAATTTTCATCCAACACTTTTGACTCGAAGTAGATCATTGACCTCAGCCAGCTATCTGTCAATATTGAAAAAAAGCAGCGCGATCTTCTCCTCTCGCATTAATATTGGTTCAATTGCACTTTGTTCTTATGACTTTCATCTCCATGGTTTTGACTTCCACGATTTTTTCTATTTTACTCTGTCTGTTCGGATAATCTTATTAATTAATATTTCAATTTTTATAGCTAATAATATAGTACTTACTCTGTTCAGAGAATTTAGATTCCTTACTATATGTGTTAGTTTCGACAGGGTAGTCGTTATATAGCGTTTGAAGATAAAGATATTATTTTCCTTTGATTTTATTAGAGCATAATTCAATTATACCAATTGGCTCAGATATTAGAGAGATTAAACTCCATAAAAAAAATTTTGACCTCAAATTGAATTTTGAGGTCAAAATTTTTTTTTTACATTTTACAATATATATTTATAAAAAAAAGAATCTTTAATGTAATGAAAATAATTATTATCAAGTTTCATGCATTAACATACTTCTTTTACGTATAATGAAAAGCTATGTTTCATTAATAATAATATTGTTACCGACAAAAGGAATTACTTAAAAGACAAAATATTTGTTGTACTTAAATATAATTGTATTTTAAAATACATATGTATACAGTATTATTCATATGTTAGAATGCTACTGGGAAAAACACCCCGAAGATTGACGAGCTTGCAGATTAATAGATTCCTAAGATATGTTTATTTATATAATAATTTTAAATTTTAAATACAGGAATATTACATAAATTAATTAATGAGATTTATGATCATATATTAGAATACGTAAAATGGAAGATAAATGTTCACGGAGAGAAAACAAAAGACGCTTTTTTAATGTAAATTTGCTATTCGCAATTCGTTTTTTTTGTTCGTTTTAATTTTAAATATACAAATTTGACATAATATACACTTATATGTACAATTAAATTAATACATAAAGAGAGTCGATAACTGATATAACATAACAATTCGTGCTTAAATTATCAATAAATGATATCGTACACAAAATAGAAAAATATAACAATGATCCGTAATGGATAATGGTCGCAGAGCGCACAGAATGAAAGGGACGAAAATACCCGGTAATATTAACCGTGGCTCCATGGTTCCCGGGTGCAACAGGTTTGTGCATCTGAAAAGCCGCTTAACGCCTACACGCCCTAAGAACTGCGTCGGCTGCGCGATCGATTCGCCCGATATATCGACCAGTTGGCGAGAACGCGCGAGCGCATCGAAGCCGGCAATTCATTCGGCTGGGATTGCCGAAAACATTTTTTCCTCTCACCCAGCGACGATCCATCGATATAACGGTTGTAATAATTATTATTTATTGATGAAAAATACAATGAAGATTATGTCGTAATTATATATCATAATAGTAATTTAATAATTGGCGTAAATTTTTTTTATGTTCCGTTTAATGAATTGTATTGTTCGAAAGCTATGTAAAGAAAAGCTAGTGATATGTGGAAATCCAGAAATACGTTTATTCAATATTTTCCAAAGGCGCGAAGAATTGCATAGAATTATTAAAAGGGAAAGTTTGTAATAGCAATTATTCATTGCTAAATGAATACATTAACAGGTATTTCTTATTCTGATTATCGCTGCTGTTGCAACAAAATGACATCTTTTCCTATTGGCAAGTTATATATTTGAAATCCATCGGTGTCGTCGCGACTGGCAAACCATTAGGTTCTCGAAAGCTGTACTTTTTAAACATGTTATGGACGATATACCATTTTTTTTTTTGCGGTATAAATTCAGAATCATCGGTTTGATGAGTGGAAAACCGTTAGGTTTGAGAAGTCAGAAACATGTATTTTGTGTCATAGCCAAAAAAAGGCTGCGAGGTGTAACATCTCGAAATATCGATGTTCCCTCCTTGTTGCTTATAGATAAATTGAAGGATTTTGATAACCGAGGGAAGGGAGAGCCTGTAAAAGTAAGAGCGCGTCCGCTTATGATTCCATATGCTACTGGTTAGACTACGGGGTGCGTTGTAATTTTTTTAAAATTATTAAAAGTTTCTTATAGTATTTCTTGCGGATTCTTTTGTCATTTTGTTGTTAATTTTATGGTTTACAATTTTTAATTTCATTGACTCTGTTAACAGTAATGGTTGACGCATATATACGTATGCCGCAAACGATTTTCGATCTTTCGATGTACTGGGTGAATTATATGTCACTTTTACATAAGTGCGGGCGCAGTTTCGATTCGCTTTTACTGTTAATCCATTTATAATTTGTTATTCGTATTACATCGATTCGCAACGTCCCATACACGATCGGTATTGCACGGGTCAAAAATTTATAATAGTTGCATTCGGTGATTTTTTTTGTTTGTTTTTGTTTAAAGTATAATGCATTAATGCAGGTTCTTTTGTTTCGCAAGATGTTGTTTTTCTATAAATAAAGATAGTAAAGTAATTTATTCTTTTCGACTATATCTCCATATATCACTGGATAATTTCTTATCAGCATTTGTTTTTTAAAATCTTCCAAGTTAATCCGATATTCGGGATTATTTTTAAAATTGCATTCTCCAATCTCGAAGGAGAATAAACATACAAAGTAATTTTGTTATTATCAACAACCGACACTCGTCTTTTCATTCTAATATTATCACTGTGACGGGCCTTCGAAATGTACTCGTGTCGATCCGACGTTGTAAGCTCTGCGCCCCATTCAAAAGCCGCTAAATAACGAATGAAATATTGAACAAAATATCACGACGGAACAGTCGCGAACGCACAGCTCCTTTCGGCGAGCGCACTCGATAAAATATGAAACGCCTCAGACCGGGAGCGGGGGGGGGGTGGCGGCGGCGGCGGCGGCGGCGGAAGGAAAAAGTGCATTACACGTTCTCGGGGCGTCTAGTGGGAAATTAGCCGCCGGGGCTGGCGCACGTGGGACGGCGCATTTTCCATTCTTTCTACCTTCCCATTTTCGCGGCCCCTCGGCAGGGCACGGACGTCGCTCGCGAATTCTTTTTCATTATACATATACGGGCGCGCATACAGACAGCCAACGAGATTACGCCGGGACGAATCCTCGGCGTCGCGCTGCCGCGCTCCGTCGAGCGCGGATTTTCAAACGCCCTGACTTTTTCCCCGAATAATAATAATAATAAGGGCGTGGGCTGGTTATCCGCGGCCTTCATTCGTCGCGGAGGACGGCTCTCGACGAAGACGAGTGATCGCTCGCTCGAAGCTCGAAATAATTTTCTATAAATTTCTTTACATAAAATATACATTACGAATATTGATGCGGAATTTGGGAAAAAGTCAGAACGCTTTTGTCGACGGTCAAAAATGATATTCGAATACGTCAGCTGGATCGCTCGAGATCGCGATCAGGTCGTTGCACTTACAGATTCATCTCTTATCGATCGAGAAAATAACAATTTTAATATTTCTCAGTTGGGCATTAATTTTTTTTTAGATAATATGATACAGGCCCGAGTTGCGCAGTTCGTCGAGGCATTAAAGCGCTTTGCAAGCAACTGGACGAATAAGTGAAAATAAGGGAAATAGCATTGAAAATTTGGAAACAATGAAGCTTAAGACTGTTGCGCGAAGAGGTGCAAGTTTCCACAATGAGCAAGTGCTCGAGTGTGTCAACTCGATTTTTCTCATTGTACACTTTGTATACTTTTTTCTCATTATACAATTTTTTTTTTTTTTTTAGAAAACAGTGAGTGCCCCAGTAAAAAGCAGAACGAGGAATTGCGAGCTAGCTCTTTATTGGTACTTCTACTTGTATTTCAATTTGTATTTGTGCGTCGAATGGGTACTTACGGAATGGAAGGAACAAGGCGCATATTCCTAATTTATTTATCATCTGTTAATCTAAAAATTTGTAATTTGTAACCAATTGAGATCGATAAATATAGAATCCTTTTGAAACTTAAATCACATTTATTCAAACATACTTAATCTAACACTATCTAGACAGGCATAGATTTCAAATCAATAAAAAGTAATCCGTATATATATATATATAGTGAGAAAAGGAACTTAATAACTTAATAATTTAATAATTTTCTAATAAAGTTACAAATATTTTATACAGTAGTAAAATTAGAAGATACAAACTTTGTAATAAAGATTTAAAAACGTCTGACTGTCATTATAATTTTAATTTAATTTTTAATTTAATTTTAATTTTTAATTTTTATTTTATTTTTTTATTTATTTTTATTTTTTATTTTTATTTATTTTTTTTTTATTTTTATTTTATTTTTAGATTGAATTGATTGGACAGTAAGACCAATAAAAAAATATTTATTAATTTAAAACCGTAGTCATTTTTAATTTTTTTTTTTATTACAAAAATTATGCACAGATAATAGTAAATTATTTTACATGCATATCATAATTAATGCTTTTAATTTGCTTATGGAATTGCCTAATTACGCATCTTCGTCGACAATAGCTAACAAATTTACTATGCTTAACAATGCAGTGTTAGTTCGAGGTGCGCGCTATTTGTCTTGCCTTGGCCAATGCTACCAGATATTAATAATGAAGGTTTTTTTCGAAATTCTAGTTTTGAAATTCGAATGGAAATTTTAAGACGTCATATTGTATTACAAGAGTCTACTTCATTTTCTGCTACGGTTTTATATTGTCGAGCATAGGTCAAGCGAATATACGTACGTGGTCTATAAGGACTTTAACTTTACTCTATTTGCGCAAGTATAAAAATTTCGATTTGAAAGCATCAAGAATTGTAACGCGAGAATCTATGAAAAAATTTCTAGAAAGTGACTTTTCTAAGTCCTTTCGAAGTTAACCATTGTGCATTTTAAGACTTATACGAATATAAGTAAAAATAGAAATATTCAAATACTTTTTAATTCTTTAGATGAACTTAATTATATATTTCATTAAAAGTTATTTTACTCGTGAATAAAATCCATAAAATAGATATATATTAAGCGTTAATTTTAAAGGATTCGCATTGTAAAACAGCTTGATTAATATAATAAATTAGTATTTTTTAATTCGCATTGTATTAATAATTGTTAGATTCATAGAAGTATTTTCTGTAATAATAACAAATAATAAAATATGATGTATCTTGAGGTTTTGGGACCGTCTAGTGACAGAGATAAAATGAAAAACATCCATAAATTAAGAGCAGACCTTTGTGCGAAAACTAAAGAAGCGGGATTGATAGAAGAATTCCTTCACTCTCCTCACTTCCCCTCGCTCCCTGCATCGGACATTTCAGTTGCCATCTCGAGTGAAGTGTAACCCCTTTCACGGAAAGACGCAGACCCCGCACCCCCCGCCTTCCCACTATCTTCTCCCCTCTCCTGGCCCTGTACATATACGCATGAACGTCCTCGTCCCAGGATCTGAGGAAATTCGATTCGACCGACTGTCGGAGCATCGTCACGTAGAGAGAGGGAGAGAGAGAGAGAGAGAGAGAGAGAGAGAGAGAGTCCCCGAGGGACTAAATAAAGGAACTTCATAGGCGGGATCGTGAAATCGCGCGACGTGTTCTAGGCTGGGCCGACTTATCGGTTCTTGAGCACGCGATCGCGTACGCAGGTCGCATTCCAGGAGGAGGCTTTTCATCCCGATCGCCCTATTTCTTCGACTTTATCTGTCAGCTCCCCCCACCCTAAGACAGCTATTAAACAGCTGTTTAGACCCTTCAAAGCTCAATATATATTCACTGGTTGCCATTGTGATCGTAGATGTATTTTTATTGTACTGGCACGTAAGCGTATCAATTAAAATTTTTTATTTTTCAGAAACATTCAGATTAATTTTCTAATTTTTCATTTCAATAAGTTCAAAATTGATTTTCAACTAGCCCATGTTATTGTTGACAAATTAGTAGACTAAAAATTAAAAATTTTAGTCCTGTCGGCTGTTTTAAATTAATAAATATTTTTATCGGTCTTGCAGTATTTATACTAATAATATATTATACTAAAATAATGATAGTCAGACTGTCCTTCTTTATGATCGCCCCGGAAGTATCTTAAATAGAACCGTTGGGCTCGAAATTCGCGATAAATCGTTTAATTACTAGGCACGTTGACAAATCGACAGCGTTGTTTTGAATTTTCGCAATATATCAGCTGGCATTTAATAAGCTGCACAGACGATATAACATAATCGGAATTTAGCTCACGACCGTGGGAGCTAGCAACTCATAAAACGCGATAAGTCTCTTTTATTACTGTCCAGCCCGCTTTATAATTAACTATCTTATAATTCGTGTTTAAAGAGTGACAAATCTGTAACAGAGAAATTTAACACAGTCCTCTATTAATGTAATATCTATTAATTTTTGGAATTTCGAACAATATTATAGGATTTTGCATAATTAATCTACTGATCAATCTGCAGAAAGTTAACGTATAAGGAATTGGTATTCAACCGCATTCTTCTTAATGATTCGGATTTTCTTCTTTCAAGGTAGTTCAATGGTAGTTAATTAAGAGATGAAAAACTTGTTTAACCGAACAAACATATAATATTTCAGTATTTTGCATTCTCAACACATCATCTCGAAACCATAAATTTAAATCCTTTATGATTATCTTTGCAATCCAGTGCGCGCACCGCAATATGGGAATTTATGATTTTTCTCATTCAATCTTTATACAACGGCCTCGGGGCGATGAGGGGGCGGCCCGTGGGAGATGATGTCTAGAAAGCTGTAAATGCACGCACTGTCTTATAACTGAATAAACGCAGCAAGCGTTAAAAAGACGTATTAAAGCCTATACTGTCAAGTGTGGCATTTATTTTAAAGAATCGGTGGGAGATTGAAATATAATAAATTATCGATCGAAATTCACCGAAAGATAAAAAAAAATTAGTGTGGAGAATAATTTCTGGCCGAACCAGAGCGTCGATTTCTTCATTTTAGTTCAGTACTATACAAGATGTAAAAAAATTTTCCAATAATACTTCGCTTCTTGAATTTCAGAGAAAAATATATAATTATGTAGTTTTGCAATATAGCAAAGAAAATCAACGCGATTTCATACTACGTAAGCAAAAAACAATGAAAGAACGTTTCTATTTCTTTTGATATTCTAAAAACGGAACCTACTCTGATATTTCGAGAAAATTAGTATATAATGTCATATTAAATACGTCTTAATATTTTAAAATTATTAATACATCTTGAGATTTTCAAACTTGTACGTTTGTTTACATTAAATTTCATCGAGATATGATACTTCATAATAATAAACAACTATTCAAGTTAAATAATTGATGTTCGATCCTTTTAGTGAGAAAATATTAGACAATGAATAACCATAAAGGAGATAGAAAGTAATCGCAATTTCTAGCGATTTTTATTAAAGCCTTCTAAGTCGATAGAGGCATTCGATAGATTAAGTAATTTATTGAACATTTATTGATCACAGCATGTTACTGAAATGACGTAACACAAAATATTTAATAATGCTAGCTCTGTTACTAATAAATAATTCGTTTTGAATGCAATTCTAGTAACAATTATATTATTATCTTTAAATATTAATGGCTCTTAAATAATAGCATTTGCCTTCCGTTACATATCTCTTTACCTGCCGATGAAAAATCCCTTCAATTGCCGGGATTTTAACTTACTTTTCTTTATATTATTAAGACTTTGTAATTAATACAACGTAGTTGATTTATCTGGCAACAAAAATTATTAAAGTACGTTTGTCATAAAACATATTAATACCAAGTAATATACAAACAGGAAGATAAATCTACCTTACAATTATTCTACGCTCGAATAAGAAATGTACATTATAAGAAAATTGATTAAATTTAAGGGCTGCGATATATTTTAATAACGTAATTTAACACGACGTAAATATTTTTTTTACCATCATCATTCCGACATCTAGTTTTATTCGCCACCGTTTTATTTATTTTTTCAGCGCTGTAACGGAATTATTAATATATAAATATAGAAACGACGCTGTTGTTGAATGATAAAAAGCCGAGGTTGAACATGACGCTTCCGATAAATTTCAATAATATTTGCGACGCGGAAGAAGCAAAGCGCATTACCGAGTCGGCGATCGAGGATTTCGTCGCGGAGCGAGCGGGGCGCGAGCGAATGTGGTGGCATCCTGTTGTAGAGAAATCTCGTCATTATTATTTATCGTTTAATACGGACGGAGCTCGGGAATCCGAGGATTCATGGATTTGACGTTAATAATGAATGAATTTTCCATGAATTGTGCGTCGGAAGTATTCTACGTACCATTAGTACATTATTATTCTTAACTTCCGACAAATTTGAATATACTTTCGATATCCTATTCCGATGTCTTTCCTCTTCTCTTATTTATGAAAGTCCAGAAGAAGGTCTCGTAATACATATCGAAAATTTGCAAACGAAAATAGTGTACGATTAAAACAGATATAAATAAATTTTTTTTGATGACAAAATATATAGCGAAAATAGTTTCGGTACATAATATTCTGGAAAAGCTCCGAAGTACATTATAAGTTAATTATCTAATTCCTTAATATAATTTTATTAAAAATTTATAATTGAAATTTAATTCAATTCAATTAATTAAATTCTTTTGTCACAAAGTTTTATCTCAGAAACATTTTAAAAAATAATATACGGCTTATTAGAGAGGCGGAGCTTTTCTTGGTTTTCTATTTATCGAGATTTTAAGATGTTAGAACAAATATTCTAAGTATGAGAATATTAAAAATTTCTTGATGTATATTAAATATTTATACATCGAATACTTTAATACATATTAATTAATTGTTACTCCAACTATTAATTAAAAGTTTCATTTATAAGTGATCACTGTAATTTATCTATATACTGTTTTACGTATGTCCAAATAAAATTGTTTGAAAGAGTCGATGAATTATAGACTAACATTCGCAACAATCAAAAATCAAATCATGTTAATGTTACTTATTAAAGTATTATTCTATATAAACAATGATTGTTGAACAATGGATAATTTCTTGGAAAAAGATTAAAGCGGAAAAGGTACATTTACCTTTATTTCTCGGCCAAAATTTCGTTACCTGTACAATTTGGCTGTACAGAGTGGGCGGTGTCTCGGTCAAGTTACGCGAGTGGGAATATTCCCAATTAAGAGTTTTCCATGGGAGCTTTCTGAAAGCTCATTCTGAGAGTTCAAAATTACTATTTGTCCCGGCAGAGTATTAAATGTTTACAAATATTACAGGAATAAATTAATCGGACGGTGCGTCGCATTTCGTGTAATAGTTTAAGTATATTTAGGATAATTTTAAATTAATTTCCCATCTTGGGAATACAAATCTGTCGTAATATTGCAAAATACAGATCAAAAGTGAGATAGGACATAATATATATTAGGGTTGGGCTATTTTTTATTTAACCATGTAATTAACAACTACTTTTAATTTATGATGCTTAGATTAATGATATATATTTAAATTAAAGAAAGAACTTTTTTATAATTTTATAGGTATTGAAAATAATGGTTAATTCGTTTTTCCTCCCTTACTAACAGAAATTAATAGATAATGTCAATTATCTTTCATTATTATTCAACAGTGATAGGTCTTTAAAATTGTCTTACATCATTAATGAGAAGTGATTTTTCATCCACAATTACTATCATTACGACTGCTGGTTGAGTTTTTTCGATCATGACCTTTACCCAGGAATGTATTACAAAAATTTTCGTAATACATGCCAGTAATAATAGTACTACGTTATCCATGTAAAAAGTAATGGTCGAAATGACTACTGACTTGGTAAACTTTCACATGAGTTCAGTTTTATTCCAAATTTCTTTCAATTTTCTTTAAAGTATTTTTATTGTTCCTGTTAATATAGATCCGATAATTTCTGTGTATATATATATATATATATATATATATATATATATATATATATATATACATATTCTTCATGTGAAACCCACTCATGAACTTGGTGTATTTGTAGATAGTAGTATTAAAATAGTATCATATAAGAAATGTAAAAATCCTTTGGTTATTGAACTATGTCTATTTATCAAAGATTGACTTTCATAGTTTGTACTAATTGTTTCTGAAAATTTTTCAATCCAGAACTTGAGCGTTTACATCTTATATACATGTATATGAATTACGCTTATAAAACTAATAAAACATTTAACTCATTCGCTTAAATAAATAAATTCAATCTTCACGCGAAGTAAGTCAGTTACGTTCGGCGTAATTGTGAATTAGTCCAGGATATACAAAAAAGCCTTTTTTTTAAAGAAAGAGCACATTCGTAAGATTCGCCTTCTCCAAGCAATCATTCTCGTTGCGCAAAGGTAACGGGGAGGCTCCTGTGCATAACGCTCGAAATCGGTATACAGCGATGGGCGTGACGACAGACAAACTGCATTAGCTGCCCCTCGCGATATAATCGTCGCGGACGCGCGCATCGAGCAGAATTATAGGGCTGAGTGCGTGTATACCGTTGTCGAGGCCCTCCCTCGAGGACGTCTAATGGCCGGCGAACCGGCGCATGATCGGATGTACCATTATGAAATAGATAAGTATGTTGCTACAAAATAAATTTTGTCACTTACCGCGCATAAGTACGCAGAGCGTCAGTAAGTTTGATTCCTGTAATCGTTGGTGTTTCACGATTCGAAGATCTGTTTAGTAACCTAGAATTCTCTTTTCCCAGAAAACAAATGCATTTATTTTCACTATTTTTGCAGTCAGTGAGATGTATATTGAGTTAAGGAACAATCGTGCTCTCTGACGAGAATCAAACAATGATTGACTGATAAGGAGAGAGTCACATTTTTGGGTCTTGAATTTGACTATAGCTGAGAACAATGGCAAACCTAAACGGGAAGGTGGGTAAGGATGCTTTCTAAATATATGTGTTGTGCACAATATTTTTTAAAAATTGGATCTCATTCAATGTCAGATGGACGCACAAATAATTAAAAAGAACAGAGAGGTTACGGTATTACTACAACTGGCCAAATGGATGGAATAAAAGGAATTTTAACAAATTCTCCAAGATGATATAGGACAGCCAGGACAAGTAAAAGCTTTCCTAAGTTAGTACTTGTATGAATTTCTGGAGTTGAACTGTCTCATAATAACAGAAGACACCGTTACAGATCAGATTAATTGCGAAGTGGAAAAAATTCGACCCGTGAAGCTCAGCTCTTTCACATTAATAGTCGATGATAGAACATAGTCATCCACGAATTTGATATCCAAGAGGAAAAGCGTGAAAAAGTCAAGATGTGAGAAATTCGATGTTATAAATTGTGGTCTTTAGACGGTATTAAGAGGACGAACGGAAGAGACTACTGCTATCATTACAATGGTATGGTACAATCCCATAGCGAATACCCGGTGAAGAGTGAATTTGCGACTGATCACGACTTCAAATGATCTCAAAGCGCTGGTTTATAGACTCGGTTATTAAGAAGCACTAATTGAATTGAAGACTAAAACCATAAAGTATCGAAGAAAATACTTAATACTGCATACATTGCACTGTATACAACTTTTACGAGCTGTTTGAGGAAGAACTTGTTTCAAATCACTCGAGAATGAGGGCAAAAGGAATGGACGTGATCGTATCAATTTCTGTGGTCTGATCTATAATTGAAAATTTTAAAAAGTCAGCGAATCATTTGTTCTTGATAATTGTTCTGTATGAAAACTAGACAGTGGAATCATTAGAGTCGATCAAAGAATTTTTGAATTTGATTCCAAACCAATCAAATCGGCATCCACGGATATAAAATGCGTTTATTGTTTTTATTTTCGACAATCACTTCGAGCTTTGCTGTTTTATGACTTCAACTTCAGTTTTCAATAGTAAATTATGAATATCGGCAAAAACAGTCTTCTGTATATTTACCACGACTAAAACAAAGAAGGCTTAATGCGATTGGCATTGCTAAAAGTAAGAGGAGAAATTAATTTGTTTGTCTTTACTCTTATTCTTCATACCTTCGCTTTAATCTTCTTGTTCAAACTTTTCACGATCCGCTCGCATGATTGTAGAACGGATGAATCCGCGATGATTGATGCTTGCGCTTTTTATAATTTACTTAATATATTTTAAAAATTCGTACTTTGTTCACCATCTATTGTATATGGCCAATTTCTATAATAATATTTATTACGTACAAATATGATTTGTACATTATTTATATCAATAGCCGATATCGATCATTAGCAAGATATTTTCCATCGCTATCATATAATATTACTAAAACCTTAACAACTATTCAAAAGCCTAAAATAACATTGCGTACGCAGTTTTTTTAATTATTGTACACGCAGGAGATAATCAATGATAATCTGATTATTCACCAAGTCATAAGCGGAGAGAATGCTGCATCAGACGGTGGCGAAAGTATCATCCAATAAGCTAGCCAGTTTACTCCTACATTTAAGCCGTTATATTGTTCATCTATCAGTCTGAACGTCCAAATGTAGGTCGAGACTCATCGGTTGACGACTCTACTATTATGCCGCGTACAAGTGCACAACAACTTTCTACTCTATTCGTGATACGTATTATGACTTGTCTTTGTACCGCGTATACGCGAGATGAGATCGATCGTGATTCGTTAGCTACGCGAGCACTCCTGGCTCGCTCTATATTACTGCATCCAGAAGCGCGAAAATCGACGAAAGAAAGAGTGTTCATGTGGGAAATGTAAAATTTTTTATGTAAAAATATCATCGGCTTGTGTTGCATCGAAACGAGAGTTTCGATTATAAACTATATCTGTTTAAGAAACGAGTGCTTTTCGGTAGAAACAAACCGACAATAGGACGGTTTTCCGATATCGTAGACGCTTTTCGTTTTCTGTATTAGTAGAGAACTTCATCTATTTCCAGATTAATTTTACAGCTAAATGCAACAAAATCTTTTCTATCTGTAAAATCAATGGACGCGCGACTGTTCATGAACTTCTGATGTTAACTCGGCTTCGCGAGCGCACGGTGAGAACAGACCTTCAAACGGACAATTATGCCCCGAACATTCTACTTGCAAAAAGTGCGGTAGTTCAACTTTTTCTTGTATTCGAATTTATTAAATAATTTATTCTCTAGTTGCGTATTTATTATTATCTGCCATTGCTCATATGGATAGGTATTTGATTCGATCCTCATGACTTTGAAAATATCAGATTTAATTTAAAACAAGATCATGCATTACATGTGATATTCAAATTCTACAACAATGGCACATTATAATAATAATTGTTTGAATGTAAGAGCGCTGCTTATTGCAGAATTTTATTCTCATTTTTATCATAAAGTTTTAATAATACTTTTGGCTGTACACAATTCTTCGAAATTAGTTCATATAAAGAATGTATAGTAATAATACTGCAATAATTTTAGCAGAAATGACATATTTTTGATTTCTGTTAACTGTATCCTTATAGACTATATAATGAAAGACTTGAACTTCATAAGATCGTCCACCATCATATTGATCGATTCAATAATTTTATTTTGTTTATTTGCTTGTTTCATTCGGTTAAATTTGTCATTTTTGAAGTATATAATACTAGGAGTATATAGTCTCACAAGTACAACTGTAATTCCTGTTGTACATTCAAGTGAAGAATTATCTAGTTCTAATTAATTAATTATTAATTAGAATTATATAGTTAATAATCACTTCAAAGTAATTAAATTGTTTTTTATTTTTAAGTTTTAAAAATTAAAGATAATATGCATAATACATCTCCATTTATTTTATTCCAGTAATAAAACTGAATTTATTATTTAATATTTCGAAATAAAAGATGTAAGAAGAAAATTATAAGAAATATTTTCAAGTCATAATTGTTGAGGTATTCATACGAATTAATAAAATCCAAAGAGGAGAAACAAATTTCATATTTGGTTTCTGGGCTAGTTTAGTAATAATTCATATTTATCTGCCAACACGCCATAACCGATAATTGAAGATTAAAAGAAAACAATATAGTAAAAATAATAAACAAAATTAACTTAAATGTATTGAGAGTTAAATATCTGATTTAGATAAAAGAAGTTATTCTTAGCTATCGTTTATAATTGAAACATTCCTAATCTTATTCATTACACGTTGGCGATGGAAAGGAAATTTATTTTTAATGTTACTTAATTATTATATTATCTATTATTATATATATATATATATATATATATATATATATATATATATCTAAAGTTTTATTAACTTTAACAAACTCAATATATGAGAAGAATTATTATGGTTTAAGCTCGGTTTATACCATGTCTGCATCTGTATATTTTCTTTACCTTGAATGGGTCTACAAAATTATTGCACGTTATGCCTACCTAGGCTTCCATAGACGTAATATTTTTTTTCCGTCCAACCGAGTAAATAAATAATATAATTAAAGATTGTAATCCCAGAAAATAATTAGTCCTTGTTTATTTGATCTGCAAACCGCATATTTCAGTTAAAAATAGGAGCTTCAAGTACGGGAAATGGCAGGAACACCCTGCCCCCCCCCCCACCCATGTAAAGGAACGACGAGGTAAACAGCGAGAATCAGATACCGCGTCCGACTTGGAGCTCGTAAATTACAGGGGCAATGTCTGCCCACCCTGAAACTCCAGCCTCGCGTACGCTCGGTCGACGCCCACGCGCGCACGTAGCCCGCTAACCTGTCCCCCCCCAACCCCCCTCTTCCACCGCCGTCCCCGCGTCCCCGGCGCCTCTTACGAAATTTCTCAGAGCAGAGCCGCCGCGGCCGCGTCGTCGTCCCCGTCGCCGTCGGCGATCGTCGCCGCGGTTGCCGCGCGGCCGCGACGATCCGGCGACGAGGCGGCGCGCGCGCGCAGCGGCAGCGCGGCGGGAGCGGGCCAACCCCTCCCCGTCGGCGTATTTAAGGGTCGGCCTGGGCGCCCCCGGTCGCCACTCCGTTTCGCGTCCCGATCGGCGAGCCAGCCTGAACGCCAGACGGGTGACACCTCGCGGGCCTGGGCACAGCGGCGCAAACCGCACGGATCTTGCGGCGTTAGCACGGGAGTCTGAGGAGAGGGCGATACAGAGGTAGAGAGGAGCGCGCGTTCGGAATCCTCGGCACGCGTGAATTCACACGGGTGAGTTGGAATTTTTGTTGTTGTTTTTGCTGTTGTTATCCATTTTCCTAATCCCCGGTCTACTGCAGTATCGGTGCTTTTGAAAGAGGGTCTTTTTTCTGACTTCGAATTTGGTCATTTATTCCATGTAGACGTGGATGGTGCTGAGGATCATGGGCGTTCTTTTTTTGGAGTAATTGATCCAGATGATAGCTTGTTAGAATTTTTCGGCAGACGTAAAATTCAATGGTAGTTGTCGAAATGATTAATGAAGTCGAGAAAGTATTAAGGACATTGAGATACAGCTTAATATCCTATAGAATATATTTACCCAGACACGAGATTTATTGATAATGAAATGCAAAACCTGATCAAAGATAAATATGGATGCTGATAACTTGGACTTTCTGAAACGAAGAAGAATTTTCTCGTAAAAATTCTCATAATATGAGAAAAAATTCTCATAATACCCGATAATTTTAGCATTCGTAGTTTCTAAGATATTTCACAAAAATAATGGTAAATTGGTACATATTTCTGTTAAAATCTGATCGAATCAGTATGCACTATTGTACCATTTGATAAAATATTTTTATTCCTATCAAGACAGCTGGACCATTGAATTATACACCTGTAACGACATTTTTCTTTTTTTCTTTATAATAAACTGGCGAATTTAATTGGACTGTATAATCACGTTTTTTATTTCATTATGCAAGCGACAAAGCTAGGTTATTTATACATAGTCTCGAATTAATGAATAAAAAAGAAGGAAAAGGAAAAAATTTTCGAACTGTTAATGGCGAATAAAAACTTCTATGTATGCGTGGATGAAAATGACGCTGCCGGAAAGAGTGGGCGGAACTGCAAGATAAGGGTAAAAGTACTTTTGCTAACTGTTGCGCGCAAGTTTACCTACCGCTCCTCTCCGCATTCGTTTGTTGGAAGGGGTTGGTGGCTTTAAAATTCACTGTAAAAGAGGCGAACGTGAACGGTAGGCCTACATACCTCGGGAATTTTTTCAGATTTATTTATGAATTTTTTGCTATATAAAAGCGATATCGAGCATTGTAAAATTAAATTATTCAAAATATGAGAAAGTCGTTACAGGCATTAGTTGTTAATAAAAAAATCTAATTATTTTTTTCAGAAATTCATGGATAATCATTTTAGGATGTATATCAATTTAATAATGTAGTCAAGTAAATGTCTATACTTCTTAAAATTTAAATAAAATTGACGAATAAGTACGATGGTATAATATCATCACAGTTTATTAAATTTTATCTTTTACTGAATTCAAAACAAATTTCTGATCGATTCCTTTTAGAATAATTTATTATTATCATATTAAATTTATAAATTGTGATTTTTTATGAACCCGTACATGCAATACTAATTCCACACTTTATTTATATAAAAACAACTGTTGACAGTTGCAATTTCTCTCTGTGTATATAGTGAATATCTTGTTAGTGACGTCATTCAAGCAATGTCGTCATTTGATAGTGGATAAGTACAGAAGATTTCAAGAAGAATTATTTTAATTCATAGTCATTGAGAGGATAGTAATTTTATTTCCACTAGAGGGTCTAATAAAAACAGATTATTCTGATTACTTCCTATAGGGAATCTCAGATTACTGACTTTGCTATTTTTTGCATTGAATATAAATTTATAATTTCAAAAGAGTATATATATATATATATATATATATATATATATATATATATATACATACTTGAGCGGATATACCAGAGTGGATGTTTCAAAAATACCAGATTGTTCGACATTAGATTTTTTTCCTAAAATAAATATTACACTGATAATTTTCTAATTTCTGAAATTTATTTATTGATTAGAGTAATGCAAAGGATTTTTAAAGTACAAAAATAAATACAAACAATTTATTATGCATATAAAACTACCGTATTAATATATTAAAATATAATTTTTTAATAAAGTCTTGCTTAATATTTGCCTAACTTACCTAAATTGCTGAAATGATTAAGGCTTAATTTCTCATAAAAGTGAATATAATTCATTTACCCCGTTACTCAATAACATGGTTCTGCTAAAATAATAATGAAGACTTGTGATTAGAAAAGAAAAGAAAAGACTAATTAAAAAAAAGAACTGTTACATGAATTTTCGTTACTTATTGCAATTCCTAAATTTGTACTGTAATTACCACATCATAATCATTCGAACAAGCGTCCCGATCTGTGCCGCATTACTTCTATGCCTAAGTCGCCCTCGCCGCTGAGCTCTTGGAAAATCATCGAGAACCTATCCAATCTCCAATAAATATACATTCCGAATGGCTGGGCTCCGGCAAAATTGCGCGTGCCAACGACGTTTCATGCGCTGCGGAAATGTACAACGTCGAGTAATTTTCGAAAGTTAAAAAAAAAAAATTTGTCGATTGCTTCAGCAACTTCAGCGCTTAGTGTTCTGGTATCGAGGCCGACTCGAAAAGTTTATTGAGCCGGATCAAATTTTCTATTTTAAAAATTGAGAAAAATCTTGTGTTTTTGATGAAAAAATAACCAAAATTTCGCCGAAAGCGTGGTCTGTGATAAAACGTAGTTGAAAAGACGCGATTAAAAATTTTATCAACACTATTTTATTACTAAGCCGTTCGAGTTTTGATTTGAAATTTCAGGAGGGTACATTCCAAAAGCGACTTTCCCTTTAGAGAAAAAAAGCTTCGAAACTCTCCCACAGCTACTTAGCTCGCTAAGCTAATTTTCGACAACCAGCCCAATTTGGCCAACGGAAACCCGAGAACAATTCGACAAAGATCCACACGCGAAACTGTCCCCCGTCTCGCGTGAAAGCGAAGTCGACGCATCGGTAATTTTACCGGACTGTCGAGCCCCCGCCCCCTCTTTCCCAGCGTATTAATAGACCATAATCCTCGCCAGTCCATCGTCGGGCTGTCGTCGGGATCGGTTTCGCGCCCCCCCCCCCCACCTCCGATATCAGCCGGGCCGATTATTTTTATTGGCCGGTGCCGCGCGATTAATTAAGGGCGTGCCGCCCGCCGGGGGAAACGCGAGAGGGCTCGCGGAAGCGCCGGAGCGCGGGCGCGCGCTTGTTGTTTCGGTAATCCAACGCTTTGCTGGAAATTTGCGACGCGCGCGTGACGTTGGCCGACGCGGTGGGAATTAAGGCGGTAGCGGCGTGTGTGTGTGTGTGTGTGACGCGTCGTACGGGCGGAAGCTATACAAGAAATATTGTCGTTACGTAAAGAGGGCAAGTCCTGGTTGAAATAATAGGATGGATCGAAATATATTGGTGCGATGAAAAGAAAGTAAATCAAGCTTGATTCCAATGAATCGCGCAAGGCAGACAAAATTGAAATGGATTTTACGAGAATGCATTATTTCGTGCGATTTGTTCGGGCAACTTGCAAAGTCAAATGTTAATAGCTAAATTTGGTTTTCTAGTAATCTTACGTGATTTCACAGAGGGGTATAATACAAAGTTCTGTACTGGGAAATTTTTAAATTTCAACTGACAAGGGGAGTCTACAGTGACTGGTTAACCAATCGCCTTCTCACTGACTACATGTACTGACTATAAGAAGAAATGTATATCTGACCCCTTTTCATTCAAATGGGCCTTCATTTCCTTTACATTTAATTAAATACTGTATAAAATGGTATTGTTTAGTTTGTTCGCTATGTATAAACGTAGTTACGAAATCCTTATTTTTTCACTTTCAATATATTTAATTCCATGTATCAAGATTATGCATTAACATTAGTGCATAATAACTGTTCATTAATAGACTTTTATTTAAGATTATGAACTGATTTTTTTTCATGATATATTAGAAAATGATTTATCATATTTACCTAAACAGATAGTAATCATAAAAAAATTTTTTTTATCTTTTATATTTAAATTCACGATCACATTGTATATTAATAAATGAAAAAATATATATACTTTTTACTCCTATTATGTTGGTAGTCAGATAGATATAGTATGTCACGGAATATTTCAAATAATGAATGATGTTAAGTAAATCGATGTAATTAATTTCATTTAAGAAAATGCTTGTTTTAAAAATACATTATTTTTAAAATTTAAATTTAAATTTAATGGTATATATCGAGGAAAAATTTGTTTTCATATTAATGAAGTCAATTATTTAAATATATGAAATAAAAGGATTTTATATGTATTAGAACTGAATTCACAGTATTTCAATTTTTTTAAACTTTATGAGATTCTCTTCACAACCCAAAATTCGATTGTATAATAAATTCCATTCAGAAGTATAAGATGTAAGATATAATTTTATATATATATACAAATCTATTGTATATATGTTAAAGTATAAGAAAAGGTGCGTTCAATTATTTCTAAGTAGCTAGTATTTTCGAAAATTTTCCAAATAGCTATTAAAATTAAATTAAATTAACACATAGCTTTGTCGGTCTTGCAGTCTTTAGAAACTATTGTAATAACAGTTATATAATGACAGTCAGTCTCTCCTAGTTTATAACCATTCCCATAGAATCTGAAATAACAATTACTTCTAAATATAGAAATAAATTAATAATGAAATAATACTAATCAATATACTAATTTGGCAAAGAACAATTTGACTGCCCCCACCACCAAAATTTAACGTACCTTTTTCTATCTGCGTTCTGTATCTGCATGGAACGTAAGCTAATGAAATAAATCATACTGTTTAATACAGCATTTAATTTAAAATCAAGGAGTTGAAGTCTCATTTAATGTAAAATTCGTATACTCCAGATGGAACTGATTGGTTAACTAGTCTCACTGTAGACTCGCATTACGAATAGGACAATTAATAATTCTGTTTAAGTAAATTAATTATGATTTTCGTTACTTATCATTACGTTTTATAACAAATATTAAATATTGAAATAATAGTTTAGCGTGTCACTTTTATTGTTTGCACAATTTATTAGAATGATTAATAACTACTATTCGTTCATATTTCGTGACAAGTGCATTTTAATATAACTAACAGCCAGATATAAATAATAGTTTATTGTTGCTATTTTTTGTATTATGATCCTCCTCTAATATAAAAATCACAAAAAAACAGATAATATATTGCACACTATCTATTATAATATAAAGAATCATCTATTATAATGTAAATATATAATGTAATATATAAAGAGATCTGTTATAAAAATCTGTAAAGATAAAAATTATTATAATATTATAGTATACAGAGGATAAATATTGAGAGTTTTTTAGTTTTTGCATTTAAATAGTATCACAATAAAAATGTGCAAAATGTTAGCTAATTAAAACGTTACTCTGTTGTTGTTGAAAAATTATAAACAGAGAGATTGGTAAATTCTTAAAATAAATTTGTTGAACATCCAATTCAGAGCAAGTTTCTCCCTTACAGGTTAATGGATGTTGATGCTCTTGTTAAATAAGCTTGGCAATAAAAAAATTCATTCTCTTTGCGGAGATTTTCATTATCATTGTTATATATATATATATATATATATATATATATATATATATATATATATATATAGATTATTAGAGCGTATACATTATATATACTATATTTATGAATTGTAAGGAGCAAAAATTAGTTTAATATCACAGTCTCCATTAAAAATAATATAGTGAAAGTAGGTAGAAAATGAATTTTTTAATATCAGACTTGATAAACATGTCCTAATCTTTTAGAGAATGGTTGATACATATTGTACATAATAATTTGCTACAAGATTTTAAGATCGCTTTTCTTCTTTAGTAATACGAAGGTAAATTAATTACTCCAAATTATATTTATACTTTCTTTTCATTATACCTGATTGCATAATTTTCTTTCAACGTATTTCATTATATTTTGTAGTATATATGTAGTTTACATATAGAATTATAAATTTCATTAACTCTGGAGAAAAAAAATTCAGTTTTGTTTGAGTGCCCTTATAATGGATTCGATAATCTCACTTTTTATCCATGACAGTGACATGAAATTTCAAAAACTTCATTTTTTATTTTATGAATAATACAGTCGTGTCTGATTGTACATTTATATATACTACTACTCTACTACTCACTTATTCGTCAAAAAATTTACATCCGTATATAATGTATTCCCGTATTGATTATCTACTTTGGATTTTATTCATATAGTTTTTATAAAAATATAAAAGATCATTATTACGTGTTTTGAAAACTCGTTAAAGGTGAACATTAAACACTTTATATACACATGTTTAAAAAGAAAGACATTTGATAATTCATAACGAAGCCAAGTAGCCGAGTCCAATAAATGAATAATTACTAACATAAATTCATTATTGTTATTATAGTGAATGAAATGACGAGTAATTATTATCGGTTATTTTATTTTTTGAACGAAATTTGAATGCCTCTTAATTTTCGGTGTCACCTCTTCCGCCTTACATATATTCTCACTAATTTTTAATTATGGTATTTATATTTGTACTCTATTTACCGAGCTGGTTACAATGAAAAGTAATGCAAGAAGTGAAGAATTTTAAGAAGATTGTTAGTTTTTGTATTTAATACTTTTTATTATATCGATGTGAATATATAATCATATTATATTTATACTTATATTATTTTTATTGGGGAGATTCTGTATACCGATAACAACTATCAGTCGTTCAAAAAAATTGAAGAAATATTGAAAGGTCATCGAAGATCTCTCAAAGAACTTTTAAAATTTAAGATTAAGGCAACACCCGAACGTCCTTGCCATTATCAATGTCCTAAAAATATCGTTAAATTTCATGCGCGTACTTATACCCAGTCCTTTTTATCGAATGCAAATCGAGCGATTCTTCATCCCCCGTAAGTACGCGCGTAATGAATACATTGGGTTGAGCTTAGGCTAGCAAGTATCCCACCCCCTACCCCCACTAGCCCCAGCCCCAACCCGTGAAACATCGTTGGCAAGCGCAATTTTCCGAAACCCCCACAATTCGGGATCTATATTTATTGGAGATTGGATCGGCTTCGAGGATTTTTCAAGCTTCGCAACGATGGCGATTTAGGCATAAAAATAATGTCGCGAAGTAATACGGCACCTATATTACAATGATTATGATCTGGTAATTGAAGTATAAATTCTGGACTGGTTTTTTAAATTGAAGCCTTTTTGATTATTTTAGCAGAACAATATTAGTCAGTAACGGCCTAAAATGAATTATATTAACTTTTATCGAAAAATAAAGCATACCAGTTTTAGTAGTTTGGATCAATATTTAGTAAGACTTTATTAAAAAAATTGTATTTTAATATACTAATACAATAGCCATATGTATACATTTATTTCTATCAGCTGTGTATAGTCAGTACTTTTCTTAAATAGTTGAAAAACTGACAAAGAATTCTCGAATTAATAATTGTAATAATTGTTAACACTTCTTCAACAAATTTCGTGGTATCTACATTATTATATTTTTTAGTAAATAATTTTTATCATTCGTTCAAGTATAACAGAAAATATATTTTTTGCTTACTTTTTTCTTTTCTATTTTTGTCGAAATGAATAACTTGTTTAATATCCAATTGCTAATTATATAATTTTATTAATCAAATATTTTGAATTCACATTGCGACAAATTATTAATTAAATTCACCGGGTCGTATAATTATGCACATGTTATTATTAATCGTCGTTTCTCAGCCCTATTTCTTTTAAGTAAGTTTTACAGACCCCAAATTTATGGCCTGATAATATCTGGGCAAACAAGTGCTTACAAATGAGTTTAGTCCATTTAATTTGTTTGCATGAGAGATACGTAAGTCGTTATCCTTCCTTTTCGAAGTTTATGAAAGATTGCTGAACTGGTATTATATGAATACCCGTTATTAATCTGACCCCCCCCCGCCTCGAGTATATTTATATTCTCGTAAAATATCAAATTTACGAGGAATGCACTCTTGTAAGAGCTATTGATTTTTGACTTGCGAGTTTGGAAAGCGATATTTTTATACAATTAAATTTTCTGCATTGGTCTGTTGATAGGATTGAAAATTGTTTTCTTGGAAAAAACCACTCTTTTTCTTTCTAAATTCATATTTATTTAATTGTTATCCTAGGGTAGAGTAACCAGAAACTCGCGGTTGCTTTCATGAGCTTTTTGTTAAAATATTCTGACGTTCGCGACTAAGCCATTTTCAAAAAGATTTACAAAATGGAAAAAAAGAGTGAAAAAAAATGGAAAAAATTGCAAATCTTTTCGAAAATATCTTTATAGTCGTGATGACAACGAGAATATCTTAATAAAATTTTGATGAAAGCAATCAAGAGTTTTTAAATATTTTACCTGAGAGTATTTATTAGGCGGTCAAGTTTTCACCAAAGCTATATAAAGTTGACTTTCGATTAATTTAATTCATACTTATTAATGTATAAATTTACCGAAAAATCAGAACATAAAGTATAAATTTAAGTAAGATTAAAATTGTTTGTATTTGTTAAAAAAAATCAAAAATTGGCCATAAGTAACTATAGATTCCTCATTATAGAAGTAAAAAGTGTTGAGTAAAAAATAACTATAAACATATTCATTAGAGTTTTTCAAAATCTCTTTCTGTTTTTCGACCGCCAAAGCAAATAGACAATAGTCTTTCGTATCATTCCTCATTACCCAGACCGTAATCAGTCAGATATCTTGGTTTACTGCCTCTTCAACGACGCGAGGCATCGATACAAAGCCAAAAGGCACGATAAAAAAAACGTGCGAATTCGAGAGCATTTGACAGAGGAAGGAAACAACTAATAGTTTTTACACCGCTTCGCGTCATTTTAGAGACATTTATTGCGACGCGGTATTGAATTTAAAATGAGACGTGCTTGAGAACATTATAATTCGAGCAGTTGCTCGTTTTCCACGATATCAGATCGGGCACAGAGAAGAAAAGTGGCACGTAGTGTTGTTATAGTAATACTTACTCGAATCTTAACTTTAGTGTGATAAATTTACTATATCATAATATTATCATTAGCAATGGTATTTTTATTTATAAAAATATTTAATTCCAAAAAAATACTACTAAAGTTAATTTAGAATTAGAGCATTTTACAACTAATGTTGAAAAAGTAAAAGTATTTCTTTTAAAAGACGTACATTAATTAATAATTTAACAGTCTTAGATCGATTTCAGTTTTTATTTCGTTAATATTTTATGTGTAATGAATAGTAATGAACACTCGACATTTAACGTAGATTATGCGCTTTCATTTAGTTTTTGAATCTTCTTTTCGACCAATTCTATACGAAATTTATAATTAATTATTATTTAAATAATGTGAACGAATTAATAATGTATATAATTAATTATTAATTTTATCATTTCTATCTTAATTTAATGCTACTAATAATATTTAGTGTAAATATCGGCTTTAATATAGGTCTTCTGAAAGAAAATTTCATAATCTTATATTAAATTTCAAAAATTTAAATCGTAATTAAAAGATAGACTTTAACAGATATAGTTTTGATCCTCATCTAATAACATTATATGGTGTATTAATCTCGTTTTCTTATCTTAATTATTATCAGAATTTACAACAATTTTGAAATTTACAACAATTTCGAATCACTGATTTCTGAATTCTTTTATTATCATAATTTAGGTAAAAATATTGGATAGATTGTCTATTAATTTGCGTAAAGTGTATAAGCTATATTATTCAAGATTTGCTGAAGACGGGGAGAAAATTTTACTCGACTTCATTTATGACTATTTAAATACTCGAAAAGCTACGGCTAGCCACTATGAAAGAGCTTACACAGTAAATATTAGTATCATTTTTTTGATTTATATCAACTGTCGAAATATTCGACACAAAAATTGGGGGGAAAGAAATTCTTTTATTCCATCGCACTACTTTCACAGCTTCTCTACGATGCTCTTTCTCCAAATTTTCAGTCTGTTTCTGAATAAATGATTTGACAATACAGGGGTTATTTCCCATTTACAAAAGTTTCTAATTTACGAGTTTCCGATCAGCAGAAATTGACAAATATTGCAACGAAAGAATATTCCCTTTTTTTCTTTAATATATAAATATATTCAATATATACAGGTCTGAAACATACTCGGCGTCTCAGATGGCCCCGTCTCTTTTAAAGCGCGCCCGATAGATATATTTTTCATTTCTAAGCTCAACGAAATGGATATATTCTGTTTTTTAAATTTTTCATTCATGGTCGCCTCTTCGACAGCATGCGTCCCTATATTTATGTGTATACACATACACGCGCACACGCGCACTTCAATCGGATATCCGACGGACAAACACAGGAAGAATCGAACTTTATTGCGCTTCCATACACGCTCCTCCTCATCCTCCTCCTCCTCCTCCTCCACCGCCTCCGCCTCCTCCTCGCGCTTTGTGCTCTATTTGCTCTCCCTCGAGTTATTTTCCAAGTGTTCTTTATTTTGCGAAACGCTACTGGGAAAATATACTGCAAAACATGCATACGCGTGTGTTTAGATGTGTAAGCGCAGAATTATTGGTCTTATTCGCGTAAGTTCCAAGGAATGCTTCCTCTTTCAAAAGCTTAACCTTGTCTTTATAGATATACAAATATATATATATATATATATATATATATATATATATATATATATATATATTTACCGAGCAAAAAAATTGCGGGGATACGATAAAGTGCGCGGCAACTGTCGGATTTACAGCAACTGAAAACGAAGCGATTTTAGTGCCCCTGGCCGTATAAAGTTTCGTTCGCAGCCGAAATGCAATATCTCCATCGAACTAAAACAATCGAGCAGCGATCTGTCGCTCTTATTTATTTATCGTAATTGGGATCTCTGGACACGACGCCGTTGTTGTTATTTTTTTTTCTTTCTGTTTGTCCCCCTTGTTAAACTGAAGTAAACAGCATTGTATTCATTTCGTTAAAAGCAATTGATGTTTTAGCCCTCGGGCGCAATCGTATAATTCATACACGCGTATAATGTAGCGGGCAAATATTTTTCTTTCGCGCCGATCGCGCGATTCGCGTGTATGCTTTGCATCTAAGCTGCGCTGCGGGTCGGAGGCTCGTCGAAGTGTTCAGTGTCTCCGAAGCGTTAACGCTTTTATCGTATTTTCAGCAGTTATAAATAATGAAAACATTTATAATTTTTTATTTATTAAAGGTTCCTTCGCTTATTTATTTGGAATCCATCTATTATTCAACATAGGGTGAAACTTTTCCGATTATTTCTAAAGTTTGAAAAGCTCGTGATAAAAGGTTATTTATCCGAAAAAGAAAATAAAAACTATTATTCCATATAAATATGATTTTTTAACCTTTATGTGATCGAACGCCAATGATTTTTATTCATTCAACTTATTGAAAATAAGAGAACAATTCGAGATATGAAATGAACAATGAAAAATCATGAATTTGGTTCTTAAAGTAAATTGCAAGGAGGCAAGAATTAATTCGAAAGAAAACTGAAATATTCCAGATGCAATTAACTGTAATTTTATTTAAGATCCATAGGGCCGGGGCAAGCGAAATCGCGCCTTTTTCGAGAGGCAATGAAAATCAGTTATTTCCATGCTAATTGAATTTCACTGTAAGTAGTCGTCCGTTTTATGTCTACATTACACTCGCTTCGGAATGAACGACTCCGAAAACGGTGTACGGATAATTAATTGGATATAATTGTGCTTCATTGTGCCGCGCGCAGGTTTATAGAAAATCTCGAGGATGCTTATAGGCTGTCTGATTCAAATACTGTTCCCATGGCTAATGTACGTATTAAATTGTTACTTTTAAAAAATCATCATGCACTTGGACAAACTTATGATTCTTTATCTATTTTTTGTCAGCTTTAAAGTTTTTATTTTATTTTTTCCGATGTAACCGTAGTCTACCTTCGTAATATCCTCACCTGTCATCATAGTTTTTCATTTATTTTCATGGAATAACAAGTTAAAGAATTGTTTTTTCGGTTTCATTTTGAATTCTGTAACTAGATTATACTCTTATTGATATATAATAATAATGATAATAATAAGAATAATAAGAAGAAAATTAATTTTGCGTTTTTTTTGGTCAAAATATCTTACAATTTTTTCTCTGCATTGGGCGCTACGTGATAAATTGCTACATTGCGCTTGACTACGCCCAGACCGTGAAATTCAGCTTTGTTTTTCAGTTTTTGTGTAATTTCAATTTCAACGTTCGCCGCAACGCGCCTGCTCAAATATTCACCGACTAACGAGCGAAGGTCTAGCCGATTAAAATAGTTGCACAGACGGCAAATCGAGCCGGCGAACTGATCGCGAGCACAGCCGAGCGCGAGGGAAGGCTGTAATACAACGAAACGAGAAATTACATTAACCGAGATACGGATTAAAGCCGCTACTCCGCGCGGATAATGACGCACGGCAGCTTATTACACGGAAGTAACGAGTCGGTTAAATTTGATTTTACAGCCGCGCGGCGCGGGCATCGAACGAACGATCGATCGATCGATCGATCGATCGATCCACGAGCGGGGCGAATTTTCGGGCTACTATCGTGCGTTCGCGCCACGCCCGCGTGACTGATTGATATTTACCAATTTATATCGCTTACGTTGTCGCGCTCGTTGCGCGTCGTTTCCGTTGATTTGTCGTTACACCGGCGATTATTTTTCAGCCGCTCGGTGTTCAATTGATTTGTTAATTATATGAGATAATTAACGGCTGTATTGCGTTCGTATCGAGGTGGACGGATACAAAAAAAAAAAAAAAAAAAAAAAAATAGGGAATCGGGATCCATACGTTTCGATGTAAATCGCTAAATGTACAGACCGTAGCATATCCGATGGCGCTTCTGAAGAATTATTGACGAGAAAATAGATCGAAGAAAAATTGCTACCAGTTCGGTCAAGAGGTTTGATCGAAGATTTTAAAATTGACCTCATCGTAACTTCGAAAGATTATTTGTAGGTTAAGTTTCATTTTTCAAATAGCAAAACCTATGTCTGACTGAAAATTCGAATGAAGAAGAAAGGAATCACAGTGTATCGTATACGTGGAATCTTTTTGATATTTCAAGCTGGCGAGAAGGTTGATTTTACTCTTTTTATTCGTTTCTTCACTTTCAAGCGGCATTGCAATTTACCGCTAAGATCAACTGAAAGCTTATCCAAACACGTTCTCGACGAAGTCAAGACGTTCGTGTTTAAAATATTTATTGCGAAACAATACCTTTGAGCGCTATTTTGGAGGAAAACTGCGCTGCACAAAGACTAAAAGAAAAACAAAATTGACTTTCTAAGAATCGTAGGCGATCAAATAAACCGTAGGTGCGATTACACTGGTTAAGGTTGAATTTGCCGTTCCTTTAAAATTCTAGGTCCCTTCTTGAAACAGAAAAGCTGACCTTAAAATTAGATTTGTAAATATGATTTATAAATTGTATCAAATTATAAACCCTTTGTACGCAACAGTTTTTTGCTCCAATCGCGCAGTCTTCGAAAGTTATTTCGAAGCTGTGAGCTTATCGTTAATTTTATCACACCCTGTATATCGAGCGCACAAAAATTTTTCGGGCAGAAATTACGAATTAACGAATGACTCCCACCTCTAAGCCGTAACGAATTATCAAAACTACATGACGAGACGTACATAACATAACACTTTTTAAGTATATCTCTAAATAAAGTGTTCCTTGTCCTTTTTTCGAAGGAAAAGTCGTGCATGCGTGCGTGCGTGCAAGAATTACGTTTACCTCACACCAGTATATATATATACGTTCCATAATAATCAAACGAGATAAGATAAAATTTTTGGGGTCTCTGTCAAGGGTAAATCATCAGAGTGCTATGTAAGAGTTGGATTCTATGTGCGCGCCCCCTTACCCCGTTTCTATATTTATTTACCAATATACGCCCCAAACCAGGGAATAAATTTGTCCAACTATCGGGGATCGAACGATTTACATCTAAATCGAATATGTTCCGCCATTCCTGTCCGTTATATCAATGATGGGTGTGGAAGTGTCTCGCGCTGCTTGTTTTTTTTTTTCGTGTTCTTTTATTTATAAATAGATCTTCATCATACAGGCTACACATACGCACACATAGACGCACTCCTATAGTTTTGTAGAAAGAACTGGAATGAGGTGATTTGGCTTATTTGGCTCCTTATCGAATCGATGATATGTCGCTGATAAGACAGACGAGTGACGTTGGACTATTGGACGAATCGGCTCTTTCTCCATAATTTTCGTTCATTCGAATTTTCTCGCATGACTGCATTTGTATTATAGAATTCGCACGGTCAGAATAATTATCCGAATGCGAGGCGCGTGTAGATTTATTTGAGTGTAATCGCAGTTTCAGTATAGAAAGTCATTGCCGGGTTCAAAAATCAATCTAAATTTGCCAATTCGTATTGAAAAATTGAGAATATTTAAAGATTTTCAAGCAGCGCAGGGGACTCTTATTACAGAGCTGGCCAACGAACGCTATGAATGAGAAAATCGAGAAAACGCGAGTAACATAATCGGCGTTTTATGGTATTTTAAAAATATTTGGTCATTTATTTTATAATTTGTTTTTCGGGCATAGACACACATACAGACGCGCGCGCGCGCGCGCACACACACACACACACACATAAACGTACATTTGTATATATAACAAGATCGATATTTTCTTTTAGGGACTAAAAAACAAAGCATCTTTGTTTTTACATATTATATTTGATATAATATAATCTATTAAATTAATTATTTTAATTTCACGAAATTTTTCAATTCGCGCTTTACCCTCAGCCTGATTTAACATCAAGAAACTTGATCAAAATATGCTTCTGTTCTCAATTTCGGCATTCATCATCAAGGAGTTTATTCCACGATGCCTTTTAAAGTCTTCCAACTTCTTTATAAACATTTGGCTTTGTGGCCACAACAAATATTTGCCAAAGTCAGACTTTACTTACGTCCGCAACAATTCTTACGAAACTTAAACATTTTTGTTCATATAATTTACAAATTCAACTGAAAAATCTAATTTTCATAAAGCTTTGTTTTTCATTTTATACTTTTATTCTTTTAACAATTACTTTCGAAACAGTCATCATTGTATTAAACACTATTTTCTTGCAAACTATGTAATTAATTATGACGGCTGTGCAAAAGAAAGCGTTTCCAAATTTTTTAAGACCAGAAAAAATATATTTATGCTAATGGAACTATTAGAGATCGTTTGATTTTGTAAAATATTTAAAACAAAAACAATTTTGAAACGATTTTGTCAGAAAGTAAAGCATTTGATTTTAAAAAAGTACGTTTTATTTTTTATAATTGATAAAAAGTAACAAACTCGCGATTTCGTCGGATTTTTCTTGATACGCGTACGGAACAAATGTAGAAAAATTGAAATTTTTATTTAAAAGAAATGAAAATTTATCGAGTTTCGATGATCTTTTCAAAGCTATAATAAGTTCGTCTAAGTGTACTTCCATCAAAGAATGTATTCATCTACTGCCTAGTAGCGTGGAAATAGTATACATTGATTACCAACTGTTGCGCAACCTTGTCACACCGTCTATAGATAAAAAAAAAAAAAACGCAGCACTTTGAGTCGCGAGCATTTCACATCGTTTATTCGCACACGAGAAACGGGGCCGGACCGGCGAGCGCTTTCTTTTAGCATATTGCATTCCATGCAAATCGGAACGATTGCGTAATTGGGGAACATTTGCGAGGCGCGCTCGTGATCGAAGCATTATTTAATGTCCATTACTCGCGCAAAATTATAAATGCCGAACAGTTGATTATGTGTATTTGTCGTATCCAAGAATTTCAAATGAGAAACTCTGGCCAATCGTCTCCGCTCGTTCGCGCTTCTCTGGCTAAGCGAAAATCGCGAATACGCGCACTTCCTCGTCCGCGACTGTCCATTTTTGAAATTTAATTTCATGGCCATCGAATGACGCACGCGGGCTCAGCACCGCGTGCTTCGCCTATTATTCTTTGCAAGAGTTTAATGGAATCGGAAGGAAGAAAAATTTATAAATACGTATACAGAGCAGTGGTCTTACCGTTTTTTGAGAAGTGGTATATATAGTTTTTACGGAGAGTTTTCATCTAATTTAACCAGAGTCACTATATATATATATATATATATATATATATATATATATATATATATATGTATATAGACTTATAGAATCATGCAATAATATTTTTTCGACTATATGTAGAAACTTCGGGCGCAAGGAGTGTTATCACGCCACACTAACTTTTCCAGGGCGCACCCACGCCTAGAACTGATGTGAAAGTGGACGGGAATCTTAATGCAAACAGATACGCTTATATATTAATCGACCGTAGAAGAAAAATATAACACGGGCGTATGATGCTAGAGTCAACATTATAAATATTATATATATATATATATATATATATATATATATATATATTACGTCTTAGTATCTGTATATGAACTAATATTAATTAGAATAAATATGCATTTAACTGACTCTTTATCAATGAACAAGCATGAGAACATGAACTAATAATATCGCTAGAAATATACATATATATATATATATATATATATATATATATATATATATATATACTCATTAATGATCTAATATGAATTAGAATAAACAGACATTCAATTCACTATTTCTCTATGGGCGACTAAGCATGCGTAAAAAATATGGGATCGACACTAGTCGACTGAAAATTATTTACAATTAGTTGTCAATACTGTGCACATATATATTATGAAATCGATGTATCTGTAAATTATTAAATTATGAGGAGTAATATATTTCTTTTCATATATATATATATATATATATATATATATATATATATATATATATATATTGTCATTGAAAATTTTTATTTGTTTTGGAAAATTACAATTCTAAATTTATCTATTGAATTTATCGAAATTTTTAAATTTCGGAAGCTATTAAAGAATTCAAATTCTTACTTTGAATATCGCAAATATCTGCTGTAAATATTCTAATGTTGTCTATGATCGAATAAAACTCCCTATGATTTATAATTAGAGTGTTCAATTAATTACATGTATATACGTTTTATTAAGATGCAACAGTTAGTATTGCAGTTATTATATATTATAACGTAATTTAATTTAATTTAACATAACTTAACGTAACTTCTTCATAAATCTAACAGTAGAATAAAAAACTAGCTCTGTTTCATTTTACGATGAAAATTGGTCCTTGCTTAGCCCGACTAATACTCTGAAACAAAATGCTCGTAGAAATCAACGAAAGACCAACTACAAAAATCACGGAAATATATTGGATACAATAAAAATAGAAGAAGTAGCAAAAAAAGAATGAAAGCCAGATGCGCAGTCAATAGTCGCATGTTTACCCATTCCAACGATTTTTCTATCATTCGATGCAAATACGACCGATATAAATACATCGTATACAGAAGTATTATTTGCATATGCACGCGTACTAGGACGAAGCGCGCGCTCGGTGTGTCTGTCTGCGTGTATGTGTGTGTTAGAAGCAACAAGTTGCACGGCACAAGTTTCCTCCCACCCTCCCCTGTGTCACGAAATGCGAGGAAGGATCGAAGCGCGCGCTCAACCCGCCCAAGTTTCTTTAACGATGGCCGAATGAAATTAAGCACGAATAAGGCGGCAGCTGTCTTACATATGTACTTTTAAGCGCGAACACGGCCGAACGAGGATGCATGAAAGATCGAGGGACGCGTCGTCGTCTTAGCGACGGAAAAAAGTAAAAGCGTCCCAATAACTTCGTCCTGAATTTCAGCAAAGGTTAAAAAGAGCTCATTTTCCACTAATCGCAACAAACAACTTTTTATTAGCCCGATTTTTACCGATTAATCGAATTGTTTCCTTAACTTCTCAGCCACCAACTATCCTACTTAACTTTAATCCTTCTTCCTTAACTTTTAACCCTCCATAATCGATGTAACAAAAAAAAAATAGCCTCTTCTTAAGCCAAATAGAAATGCAGAAATATGATACAGAATATTAACCAAGGATTTTTTTTCAGAAAAACAACCTTTAAACAGTAACTAAACGCTTTTCATCATGTTAACAAGCCAGATATGTGGATGGTTGTTTTTTTGTTGCATTTGGACAGGCTTTTATGGCCAATTCGATATAACTGACGCATCAGTTATTTTGCTCATTTGCCTGGTAATTTAGATCATCGGAATGCACGCTTAGAATCTCGACATGGACAGTGTTATGTCAGAAATCATATTTACTTGATTTAGATGAGAGTGCAGCTTTTTTTTTATGACTTAAAGAATGTATTGGAAAGTTCACACTGATGGAAGTCGATAATGCTTAGGTATAAACTATTGTTGAATAAATCTAGCAGTACCATTTATTACATCCTATGAAATACTTTTTCTACACATACAGAATTCTATTTCGCCAAATTATTATTCTAACTTCCGTAAAATCTGAAAATTTACTTTTAGAAGTACTATTTCTATCTGTCGTGGTACCATTCAGTCAACAATTTATTTATTTTTTCACTTATAATTGTTTTTGACTACTTTTCATCTCTCTGTTAAACATCCAGATGGAGCTTAAACCTCTTCATTTTCTTAGCCGTTTACAAACACATTTGTTTACAAACACATCGTAGACCTCCGTCGCTGATTAGCACCGATAATTGGAAGCATAAATAAAGCGACGTTAAATAACATAAAAAAAAAAAAAAAAATTTTCTTAGCCGTCTTATACGCTAATAAATCTGACTTCGTAAGTTACGTTGATTCAAAAATGGATGTTAAATTGTACAGAATCGAGAACTTAGGACTTCTATTGATATTTATTTACTTCAACGGATTTCGATCTACATTTCGCATATTTTTCATCATGTCAGTATCGTAATTATTTATTTAAAACTTAATACCTTGTAAAAGGATCCGAATGATTTATTAATTTATAAATACATCGATAAATTATTATTGAACCAGTCATAGCATCAGTCGCATATCTTTAACTGTGATCGTCGTCGTTAATACAAATAATATTCAAAATTCTTACCGTGATATCTTTTATTCACCTTTCATATTTACCCTAATTCACATAAGAGCTCGTGCAGAGCTATTTCGTCATGCAATAAATAAATTACTACTAATCGATTAAAAATATCAGACTTTCGAATAGTTTCAATACAAATACATATTCTACAGTTATGAACGCAATGGTGTAAAACTAATCTTGTTCTTATTCAATAAAGCATCTTTTTATAAAGCTGCGAGGATATTGCTTGTGATAAATGGCGAGCCTCGGCCGAAGTTATATCATAACGAGGAAAAATTTCATTAGCTCGCAAATCGGCAATCGGAGACGAGCTTTTGCGTCATTATGCGCCAGCGATATCGATCCTATAACCCGATCAGACGCTCGCGACAGTTATCAAAATTACTTATAAACCCGTTCTGTATAAACACGACTGAAAATATTATAACACTGCCCGTTTATATGGACGCTTGGCGCGGACGTTTAATGAAAGAGATGGCGCGCGGATCGGCGAGTCCGGGTTGAAAAAAAAAAAAAAATAAATAAAAAAAATAATAATAATAGGAGAAGGCAAAAAGATGAAAGGCAAAACAGTCGCTGCACGTATATAGCCAAGGCTTCGGAAAAATGCCGAAGAAACATGCAGGGGTGAAGCCGAGGAAAATTCAAATTAACCCCGACGAGCTATAATACTTCCTTCCCCACCTTCTCCCCTCTGGCCCGCCCCGGAGGCAGGCGTTGCTCTCTTTTCGCGTCGCTCATTTTTTTCCCACTCGCTCGTTGCCTCCCTCCCCCCCTCCGCCCTCATTCTTAGAGCTTTCTCGGTTTTGTTTGCGCTCACGTCCAATATCGCGCTTTCTTATTAATAATTTTTTTTTTTTTTTTTTATCTTAAAGAGAAAAAAAATCGAACGAATTTTTTAAGATCAACGGAAGTATATGTATATATAGATATATTTTTTGAACATTTATTCTTTGAATGAAAATTAATACAGCACCTAATGTGTAGATTTACTGCTGGTATTTTATCTCAAACAGCTTCTACGTTCTTTCAACGATATACTTCTATTACTAACGTTCCGATACTAAGCTAATACTAGTTCTAATACTAAACGTACAGGAGAGTAATTATACTTTATTACTTTGATGGTATAAGACATTTTATCGGAGTGTTAATTGAAACTGAAAGCGCAAATTGATTTTATCAAAGAAACCATGTTTGAATAATGCATGATTATATCCATATTTTTAGAATATAGCAAATAAAAATTCATTCGGCATGCGATCATCTTTGAATAATTACTAAGAATCATCGGCGATTTATTAGCCTATTTAATAACGTGTAGGACATTTATATAAATTGTTCTGTAATTGCTAAAAATGTAGAAATATTTCATCGTAAACAGTAGTATTTATTTTGTCTTCGGTACTTGGCACTTTCTACGTAATTTTAACAAATCTGTTTTCGACTAATCTCATTTCGCCTTACTTACCTCCAACGACTGGACAACTTAATTCGCCACGCTTTTTTCATCCCATACGTCGCAATTTTCAAACGCGCACAATTGCCGATCATCGCGTTCCTCTGCCTGCGTTTTATTCTCCCTTCACGTTCGATTCGTCATTTGTTCGAGCGTTCTTTTTAATCCAGTATATAACAAACGCACGGATTCCGTCGAACGAGGAAGTCGGTGGAAGTGTGGAAGGGGGGGGGGAGGGGGTGGCTCGCGTAAATCCTCATCTCACATCCGCGGCGAGCTCGTTAATTAAACGATTGGAGCTCTGGTTAGACTTAAGTGCGCGCCACGATCAAAGTAGGAATGTTAAAGGGGCAAAAATCAAGAAATATCGATATAGGAAATTGATTTGAAACAGAAAAAAAAAACAAGACTTTTTCGACTCATCAATCGTAGTTAAAATGCAGAATCTTTGAAGCAATCTTGGAAATTTTAAAAAGCAATAAGTTAGGATATGAAAAACCTTGAATGACTAATTACGCGCATACGTTTTTCTAAAGGCCTGCGTACAATTTCAGTTTGATCAATGACTAGAGTTATAAATGCTGTGTTATGTTTTCCTCAAACGTGCCTTCACGGCTATATAGAGAGTTGTCCTTTATTTTCAAAATCCGATTCCAATATAATCATCAAAACATTAAAACATCCTGAATAATGAGCCAGTATTCGGCTGATATTCGAACGCAGATCAAGTTGTACGTTTATATAGAATATATACAATTCCATGAACATAATGCGCTCGAAGCGTTTAAACCAAATCCAGCTTAAAGCGGCTAATGAGCGGTGTAAAACAGGAACCGCGAAATCCTATCAATGTCGAAGTTTTCATCAAAGGGATTAGCGCGAGTGATGAAAGCGAACGTTTTCTCGTCGACTCTTATATTCTTGATGATGTAGGACGAAAACAGAGAAGAAAAGAGGAAGACATGTCTATAAACTTGTATAATTGCCGCGACGAATTCAAAATTCCGACAAAACAGATGCTGCCATTTTGTTTGTTCCTCAAATCAAATCCGTATCAATCAATTTGCAATCGATGTAAGCTTGAATGTAATTCATAAAGGGTTTTTCATTGAAAATTGGGAGTTCGCGCTTGATTGTGTTCAGAAATTTGATGAACGGAAAATATCTGTATTCGACCTGAATCCCTTATGTACATTTATGATATACTGATTTTCTATGCAATTGCTACACATATAACAGTATCGTCTCCGAAACAAATTATTAATTGAATATTATAAAGCAAAGACTAATTTCACGAGCGATCGCACAAACTATGTTTGATCACTATCGACATGGGTCGTTAAACTAGAGTTTATATTTGCATATGCCATTCGGTGTGTTTTTGTCGTGCGAGCGTTCTCTTCGAAAGTTTCAATGCATCGAGAAACGAGGAAACTTTTTCCATTCCTTAGGCGCAACTTGGAAGCAAAACAAGTGGATGCTGTTCAACTTTTTCAGAATCACTTTCTGGAAGAAGCTCTTTCCATTTTATTTGCATTACCGGCGACATTTTAATTTTGTCAAATTTTGTTATTTTATGATTTTTCAAACTGAATTATATTCGTTGACCAAATTTTTTTCGATCATCGCGTAATAAGAGTTTCACGAATATACCTCAGGAACGTTCATAAATTATTTTATGGGGCCCTTTTATTAATTTTATAATTCCCATCATCAAAGCTCGATCGCTTGTAGCACAAGACTTGAATTGCAAGCGCAAGGAATTTTTCAAGAATCAAATACCACCGCCACGTTTTTTGTGAAGTAAAAATTTCGCCTTTTGACACATGAATCTCGAATAAAGTTCTATTAACGTCGTATTGCCAACGCGCGCCAGGATCCTCCGGGCAGGATCAATTTTCGTCTAATATATATTGCAAACGTGAAAAGTGCAGACACTGGACCCTTTTTGGAGTTTTGCGAATTATATATTTTATAATTTTGGAACCGATTTCAGTATTTGAATCGAAGTTCTATATTTGATAAGAAATGCATGAATGTCGAGCTCGATTATGAGATACAGTAAAAAAAAAATCTATATAGAAAAACATTTCATTACAGACATGATTGCGAAATAATTGAACTTGATAAATCAAACTTTGATACTTTCTCTTTTGGAATTTATTTCGACTTAAAAGAGAAAAAAAAACTGCGTGTTGCAAATTGTCGTCGATAAGGACGACAGTAAAAAATCAATATAGTAGATGTAAACTGGAACGCTCACAAAGGGGATTAATTCTTTTTATTGCCAGCCCTGTAAATCAAAGAATAAAAGTGTTGAAATGAGAATGCGGCATGCGAAGTTCGATTATAGTTCTTCATAATTGATTAACGTATTTGTACATTATATAAATATAGAATAAGCAAATATTGTTGTAAATACGATAAGCATTAAGATTATCTTTTATTAACAATTAAGATTTGTTATTGAAACATAACAAGCAATACATTATTGAAGAATTCCATATTTTACTGTTGGAGTTAATGTTTAACAGGAATATACACGTCTTTAAATTTGGATTTACATGAATTTGAATATACACGTCTCTACATTTCGATAAATTATTCAATTATTAAATGTAAAGGAGAATCAGGATTACAATGTTCGATAAGAATGATCTCATATCGGCATTTAAAATATTATCTGCATTTTTGAAAATTTGGATAATATTTTTCTTATAAATAATCCTAATTCATATATAATTGCAACATATTGCTCAAAGTTGTTTACCACAACTGCCCGTCGGATGAAATGTTAAATATGCCATATAACAATGACCATTTCAAAATTTGATATTAAATTTAATAGGCTTTATTTGTATTTTTTGTGAAGTGTTTTATGTGTGTTAGAACGATTATATAATTTGGTAAAACATTTTGCTTCAAGAGATTTTTTTTTCAATATGTTGGAAAGTACAAGAAAAAATCTGCTTTGTTGAAAATTCGAATATCTGTCGATCACTTCAATTTGCTAGCTGCTTTAATTATATATATATATATATATATATATATATATATATATATATATATATACATACATATATACTATTATCGCATGTAATAAATATCGCATGTATAAATTTCTACTTTTGCTGTATAGCTTGCGAGACAAAATATGTTCTTTTATGTCAAGTAATTACATTGACATTAATACTTTCAAATCGATCATTGTTTAAATGTTAGTTTATTCATGTTTAAATGCGAGTAAAGTCTTTTTATTGATAGGACGTTTCGATTTATCTTAAACATATTTAAACTGAAAAATCGAGCCAATCCTAGAAACTTTATAGCTATCAGTTAAATCTATATGTCCTGAATTATAAACTTGACGTTTCTCTTCTGCACCCATATTTCGACCTATTGGATCCGGTTCTTTTCCGATAGTTCACAAGAATTACTCTATCCACTTTGGACAAACCCATTGATAATTAAACGAGATTGTAGAATTCTACTTTTTTAAATGTACATCCTCTTCCTCCAAACTTTTCTCATTAATTTCTCACGTTAACACACACGCACACATACACCTACTTAGATTATTAAGTCGTTAAACTGTAAAATTAATCCACGGCCACGTTCGCTAAATTTAATATACATCATTCGTATAGAACGGGCTGAAGTCCAGCTTCGTTCGCGGCGTTCTTTATCACCCCCCCCCCACTCCCTCTAGAAAAAATAAATCAGGAGCGCGAAAGGATATCGGCGAAGTCCTATATATATACGCGGGGCGAGCGGACGGCCGCGGGCAATTTCCGGCTCGCCGCGGCGTTACTTTAATGACTATTTACGAAGGGCGGGTCGCGCGGGGATTTTCCGAGCGCCCGCGGAACAGCCAACGGCCCGCGTAATTGAGAGAGGAACGTGGAGATTGATATTCGTCGCAGTTTCCCGGCCGGGGGATTTTATCGGGGTATCTGTCGTTCTTCGCGTGGTGGCAGCGAGAACTTCGGACGCGCGTCGTCGAAAGTGCGGTCGTCAGTTTTTTTTGTTTTGTTTTTATTGTTATTTTTTTTTTAACGATCATGACATGTACAATGAGATCCTGGCGATTATTATTATAAACATGGTATGTTTGGCAAAGTGTTTTATTACACAAAATTTTAGAAATAAATCAGGATAAAGATCGAATGATTTGTTTCGAGGATTTATTAACTGTATCTATGATTATTTTATTATAATATTCATATAAGATCTAAAATTGATTAGAAGAATTATATTAAGTCACATATTGAAAAAATAGTTAGAATTAAAACGCAAAAAAAAGAATAAAACAGCATTCCAGTAACGTTCGTCTTAAAGCAGATATAGTGACCCTTTTCGAACGAGTAAATTTGACCAAGCGTAAAGATGCAAGAAACTTTTAATACATAACAAATTATTTTTGAAAATGATTGGCATTATTGCGATATATAATAAACTTAAAGATATAATTCAATACGCAGAGTATAGAAAAGGAATATGGAAGTATTATATCGAAAAATTATATCTATATTTTATCTATATGGTCAAATTTGATCTGCTAAATTTTCACACCAAGTTTGATGTTTCAATTGGACTGTATCACCTATCCATATTATAAGTATATCTGTACTTGGCGCTTCTCTCCAATAGCCCGTTCATTCTTGTAAGATGTTTAATTCATCTTCATTAGTAAGATTTTGAACATTTAATATTTTGAAAATAATGACACTGAAAGTACGTTGTATTATTTTCTAATTTAAAGAAAATTTAAAAATGTTAAATATTTAAGAATGTATTTTCCGCCGATTTTATATAATAAATATTATATAAATATGCACGTTTTAAACGACATCTTTTACGAAAACTATGAGATCTTGAAAGAAGAAAAATTACATTCTGTAAAAAAATTACATTTTTATACTCTGTAAAAAAATGGGCACGTACTTTTCTAAAAATTGTATTTGCAAAGCTACTGTCAGAATTTGAAATCGATCCACGCTATACTGCAGTAGAAGAGTAATCCACGCAGTATTTTAGTAGTGAAGTAATCCATCCTCCCCATGGGAAAAAGAAAAAAGTACTTTTGAGAAAATAATCAAAATATCAGAAAGAATGATTATTATTATTATTCTTATGAAGACAAATGAACATATTATGATTCTGTACTATAGCAGTTCCAACAAGCTCAGGTAACTCATCTTGTGAAAGTTATGCACCTTATTTAACGATGTCTTATGAAGTGTATTTGTGTTTGGTAGAACTTTGAATATATATTTAATGCGTAGGAATAAATCTAGCTCAAAGCGCGTAGATGTTATGTTAATAAAATAAAGTAAATGCGCTAAATTACAAATTTTTCGTCGTTCGTCACTCATCAGTCGGTTCTCTTTATACAAAACTTAATTAAATCCCTTTTAGTTTTAACTTAAGGTTAGTTTTGCTTATTAATTATCTGCGTCTCGTGATAATTTTCCTAATACTTAAAAGAGCATGATGAATGATATTATTAACGCGACAATTAAAATTAATTTCACCCACCGAATAATGTTAAATCCTTGGTGTCCATTTATTTCGCTTCATCACCTTGCCATATTCAAGCCAATTCAAGAACTAAACGGACGAAAACATAAGCTACAACAAAAAAAAAGGGAGGGAGAGGCACATTCACGGCGATAAATCTCAATCGTTCTGCGACCGAGCGGATGGAATCTCTTGTCCGCAGCCCTGATAATTTGGAGAAAAGGGTGTAATTTCGGCGCGAGCGCGTAAATAAAAACCGTGGGCGTACGGGATTCGTTTGCCAGATATCTCTTGGACCTTTTCATTTTGTCCAGCCGCCGAAATTAGCCGCGGCTACGTAAGTCTAATACTTATACACAAGGGCATTGAAAGGTGTCTGGTGGCTTTGGTTCGACCACACGTAGCTGGACTGAGTGTATGGAAAATCAGAGACAGGAAATCATACGAAAACTTAGTGGTACCAAGGCTAAACACTAAATTGTAAACTCGCAAACTCAACTATGCGAAGATCGTGAATTTTCGGAATTTATACGTCCATATTATCATGAACCCATACTGTTGTGGCGAAGATGAAAAAGTTTAGGAAATTAGGAATACTTATATGTTAAGGACGTACAGAATTTAGGATAAATGTTTAGAAGAATAATTTAATAGTTAAAGAATTAAAAATATGAGAGACCTTTTTTGGATAGTATTACTAAGGATATTTCATTTCGGAAATAATTAGAATGAAAATATATGAATCTTCTGAATTGGAAAACCCGGTCACAGAAAAATGTTGAAATGACGCCCCTGCTTAGATATTGCTTCTACCAAATTCCTGCGTTCTTTTTTAACTCAATAAATGAACGGTCTGAAGTTTCGTCCTTTCGATGAAAAAGTGAATCGAGCCAGAAATAAGTAGGAAATGTCGTAAAATCTAAGTTATAGTTTATCGGCATCAGTTTTTGACCAAAAGCAATGAAACGTAGAGCAAGAAAAAATTCGTAAGTACTGGAGCAAATAATTTTGTTTCGTTGTAACACGTGAGTTTCCTTCTACATCGATCTAAATTTAATGAGTTGTGAAGATGGAATCGCCACCGCAAATTCACTTACGAGGGTATCTGTTCGAGTCCGTATATGAGAATCGATTAGTTGGAAACGATGATGTTCTCATATTATTATACTCCATTAGACGATAACATAGAGTTATTGTTTACTGTCTCGTTAGCTAAATAGATAGGTCGTAGCTTGGGGATTCTTATGCTATAGTATGTAATAGAAATAGATTTTATCGATCTATTGAAACAATAAAAAGTAAAATGAGATTCTTCAGCAGAAATTTTATTATAGACTAAAAAATTATCTTCAAAAACAGCTATATGCAAATATCTCGGGTTTCAAATCAAAATCTTCTAGGAAACAAAATGGAGGTTATTTCTAACAATATAATAAGTTATACTGAATGAAAATAATTTTTGAAAGTTTTTCAAAACAAGTAAAAAATAATTAATGTCTGATGAGTCATAAGTATGTTGAAAAAAAAATTACCAAGTTATTGCATTAATTTGTTGATGGGTAAAAAATTGGTTGAAATTGGTATTTTTTGACCTAGACATCGGAAATTGAAGAGTTGGAATCTTTTTCGGTAGCCATTATACCATTTTAGAATTGGAATAGAATATATATATACCTATAATTGTCTGAATTTGTATTTCTCAGATTGTTTGGAACATATCTACTTGATATACGTAGGGATTTTTGAACGGATATAAAAAAGAAGATGACGGATTATCCTTCCAAACTATAGCTTCGGTTTCTTACTAGTTTCAAATCGACACTCAAGAAACATTTTTTTTTAACTTAATTAAAAGTTTCGTATTTGTGTAAATTTATGATAGGTATCCTGTTTTGTTCCTAGTTCCGAACGAATTTAAGTTGTGAATTAGTAGATTGATAAGAAAGTAAAGCCTTTACTGTAGTGATTGATCGTAGAGCAAAAATTATATCTGATGTATTTTTATTTTTATTTTTAATTAAATTAGTATATCTATATTTCTATAATTTATTAATAAATATTTTTTCTATTGATCTTACAGTCCAATTAATTCAATTATTATTTATTAATTTGTATATGGGCAGTCGACATAAGAACAATTAAACTATTTTCTATAATTTATGTTTGTCCCATACAACGCATGAGTATTTTTTCTTACTAAGGCGAGAGACACTTTCTAATTCAAATCCCAATCTGATCTTCTATTTTGATAATTCAAATTGGTACTGATTGTAATTTGTTCAATCATCTCGAAGATTGTGCGATGAAAAGCAATTGAGAATTATAAAGTGTAATTTATTGTTCGACGTTTCGAAAATTTATCGGTTCTTCCATTCAGGAAATACAATATATTACATACCAGAATCAAAAAATAACGTAATTCAGTAGATGATAGTTTTTTTACACGACATTTATTAAGAAATTCATAAATATTTTTAGTTCAGTCTTACAGTCTTTATAATATAATATATTAACTAAAATAATGACTAGAAATATTTATTAGTTTAATTCAAAACAGTCGAGATAAGTACATTTTTTTTTTATTTTAATTTATTAAGAAAATTTTCATATACCAATCTGACCTCAACATTCTTATGAATATTATTTTATTTAGTATAAACCTATGTGAATCAGTAGAATAAATAAGATTTTTAATAGAATATTTATACTTTACTGCACGAGAATGTTGTAAAATCCTGATAAAATTCATTTTATTCGTATTCGATAAACGATTTTTTTTATCCAATATAAATGCAATATCCGCTCTACACGTTTCTCTTCTCCTACCCGCCCTTTTTTTTTTGCACTTTAAACAGGTTACGCCACCGGGCTCGCGTCAAACCATGAGGTGCATCGGCGACAGACTGGTGGCGGCGCTCGTCTGCCTCGCGGCGGGTCTGGCGATCCTCGGCGGCCACCAGGCGCGCGGCATGCCCCCGGCCCAGTGCAGCCCGGGCCTCCTCGACGAGGTGCCCCCCAGGATCCGCAAGGTCTGCGCGGCCCTGTCCACCATATACGAGCTCGGCTCCGCCATGGAGAACTACATTAACGACAAGGGTGAGGACGACGGGCGATCGATCGATTTTCGCACTTTTCACAATTCTGTACATATATACATATATATCAGTTGATGATGGCTCCTCACACAATGGACAGTCGCCGAAGGTGCTGGCAAATTAATTAATTTCCCCGATGTTTAAAGGGGACGGCGCCATTTATACGACAAATTGATTTGCGAAACGATATATGAAACCGAGTCCGTGAGCTATTCGGATGCATTACGGGATTGCGCAACGTTTCGACAACGTTTCGACGCTTGGCTTATACGGGCTTCCGTGGCCGCTTTTTCAATACGTTCGGCTTGCCATGTCGCGTTTGTAATTTCACGTATGTAACACTCGAGTTTTATTTTCTATTATTTTTTTTTTTTTTTTTTTTTTTGATTTTTATGGTATTGTAAGATTTTGAGAACGAGTTCGATTTCGCTATGGTCCCGAGCAGGGAGCGAGCTAACGAAACAATAAAGCTGATCTTTAGATGAATAAATCGCAATCGTTGGCGCAAAACGTCACGGGGGAGGGAGGAGAAGCTGCTTTTTAATTTTATTTCGAAATTGTAGATCGCGATGAATTATGAGAATGTGCTTGACAGTTTCATTATGATACGTATTTTCCTAATAATGATCTAGTAAAAAAATAATCACACCAAATTTGAAGCTCTGTTTCGCGTCTTGATGATATTAGCCCAAGAGTAGATAGGAAGAGTTGATCTATTTTAGTAGAAGTATTATGGCCATTATGGCAATGTACTACCATATATTGCGTTATGCTATAAGTCAATACACCTCGATAATATGTCGAGCGGTAAACCGGAAACATAGTTACCGTTATATAGATATAGTCTAGATCTCTGATTCATATACACTCGTATCTCTTATTTTCTTTTACTTTAGTTTAAAGTTTGCAAATGTTCTTTTTTAAAACAACTGTTCTAAATATCATAGTATATTATCCATTAGATTTAGCGATAAAAATAAATTGAGCAAAATAATATTTAAAAACAAAAACAAAAACAGAACCAAAAAAATAGTCAAGCTCCGCTTGAGTATTCGATAACCTCGACATATTTACGATTGTATCTACTACAAATCGCGGTATATTTTTATAGTTCAATTTTTCTGTAATACACTGACGTCATCATTCGTTTGGCGGACGAGGCATTCAAATTCCGAGATAGATATTCAGGCAACTTCAATGTTTAATAATTACTTCGTACATTAATTTATTAAGTCGATAGTTACAGTGATCGGAGAGCAAATTGCTTCCACCTTAGTAAATCTAATAAAAAAAATAGATACCTTAACTTTTTCTCGTGCGCCTGGACGTATCTTCCATTTAGGGTTATGTGGAAATCGTTAATATTAAATTTTTTTTTTTTACTTTTTTCAATTCAAATAGAAATTTCGGCATTTTTTTCTCGTATAAACAATGGCTCTTATCTCAAGAAATCAACCTGTAAATTCTACTTTGCACAGAGAAAATTAGACTATTAATTCACAAATTACATTAATTATTTATTTAGCAATTAAAGTTATTTATATAATTACACAAGTGCATACAGAATTCTTTTATGTGAGTTAAATTTTGTTACCTGGTTAGTAACACAATAAAAGAATACTTGCTTTGTAAATAAATGGATTTTCTTTTTGACATATATTATTATCACTGTAAACCAATTGCAGATTAAGACAAAAATATATAACCTGTAATCTATCTTCACAATAATTACATAAAAATAAATTGAAAAAGTAAGATACTTTTTTTTAATAGCTCTAATCAATTTATCAAGGTGGAAGTAACTGATTAGTAATTCTACAATTCACTTGTATGTTCAGTTCCTCGTTAGATTGAAAATCTAATCTTTTTTATCGGTATAAAGGAGCGGCCTGAGATTCGGTCGCAACCAATCTTTGTGGCACCAATCTTGAGGATTGCGCGACTAAATTTTTGCGTCATCATATCGATCTACGTTCTTCTCCGCGCATCTATCTATATTTATTTAAAATCAGTCTTATACGTTCGCGACTTTCGAGGAACCTTGGCCAAGCTTTCCAACCCAAATTTTTCAGAGAAATCGGACAAAAGTAACGATTTATCCATCATAAAATTATAATCACATTCGGCTGAAGATTTTTCGTGCTCAAATAGATGATATAGAATTATAAATTTGATATTTAAATTATTGATTTAATGGCCAGAGTATTTAAACAAATAAAATGTCTTATTTCTACAAGCAATGGTTTCACGATTATATTTCCCGCTCACAACGATTTAGCCGTTATTGAAAACAGCCCTTATCAAAGCATGAGTTGTTTGTTATCATCTCACCACTGTCTATTTGAAAATAAAATAGTAAAATAATTTCTTGTAAAAAAAGCTTAAAATACTCTCAATGAAGATTTAATTACATTAATTGAATATCCATCAATTGTAATATTTAAATGATAAAAATTTTGCATTAATTAATGTCTTTTTCAAGCCTCATTTGTAATTTTTAATGAAACTATAATGATAAATTAAGTGCATAGTTTGTAATAAAATTTTCCTACGAAAAGCGATTAAGCAATTTAGTATTTTTAAAATTATGTACATTTTAGGAATCAATAGTTCTATTTATAGTTAAACAGATAATTAGAGATAATGTTAACGTAATGATGATGGAATGTAATAAATAACAAAGTAATAAGAAACCTTTTTCCATATAAAATTCGAGTCAGTTAAGATTCGTTAGCATCGTTTAAAATACAATTTCTGATATAAGGCTTAAATATGATAAATATCAATTTTCCATATTGTTATTATCACAGTATTGCCACACATACATTATTGCTCTTAAATTATCCATAATTGCAATTAGCTAACTTACGTGAGATTTCTCGCGTTATCAGCAACTTTATTAGAAAAACCGTATTGCACAGTAGGTGGCGTAGCGAGCTATAACTTTGATACAACCTCCGACCTTTATTTAAACTCTTTATCCTTTTGAATCCTTGTAAATCCTCGGATTAGTTTAAAATAGCTCTGATGCGCTTTTCAGTCGCTTTCAAACGCACGATTCCGAGCTTATACACTTCTTTTTTGTAAAACATGTTGATACCTTTAATACCGATTAGTACAATATTTAAAAAATTATATATATATATATTTCTGAAGTTATATAAAATATAATTAATTCATTGAATTAAATATTGAAATTATTAAAATATGTATTTTAAAAATAAATTTTTTTACAACGTTTTAATAATATTGACAAGCAAAGAGCGAGATCTTTTATTATTTTTGTTTAAATATAATTTTCTATCAGAACGTAAAATAAGGCTTTGTACTGAAATACCCAATTCAAAATGTAATTTCAATGTTCACCTTCAGTGCGTTTGAATTTTGCAATAGCACAACTTATATGTTTGATTGAGCTTTATAATTAGACATTATCGAAAAGCTAAATTTAAGTTCAGAATGTCAGTAATTTTGAACAGTTGATTAATAATGTAAAACTTGTGCTTTTAATTCAAAATATTGAAAAATTAAATTAACAAACTTACTGATCGCTATATAAACGAGCTCAACCTTAAGCAACGAGGAAATAAATCGCTCGAAAATCAATTTCGACAAAAAAAAAAAACTATTCCCATCACGGGGATATACGCGCTGGATGGTAATTCAGATCAAGACCTATATATATATATATACATAAATTATTTGGCGCGAAAGTGTCAAAGTCAAAAGAGCCTCGGTAATAAAATTTTCCAACCCCACAGTCGGGGCACCGGGCGAGGGGCGGCGGCAGGTGTCTCACAGAGAGAACAACGCGAGCGCGATAAGGAAAATGGAAGCCGTATATGCGAAGCCGGAGATCGAGGCGGAAATTTACGTTAACTAGCCGACGATCAATCGCTCGGCATATATATGTATATATATATATATATATATATATATATATATATATATATATATATATACGATGGTAATTGCGGCGCGGACTCATTCCTCCGCGAAAATGAGAAATTTCCAAGAGAGTGCCAGGGGGAAGAAACTTGGGAGCACCGCTTCCGAAACTTGAACTTCTTAAACGTTCTTAAATATTCCTTGAAGTTATTAATTTTTAATTGTTCGACTAAGGTGTGGGTCGAAAGAATAGATTGGAACGATTACGTACGTACAACAACATGTATGGAAAAAGAGAGAGAGAGAGAGAGAGAGAGAGAGAGAGAGAGAATAAGACATTTTTCTTCCTTTCAAGGAGGATTTTTCTTAATTAATTTCACTAATCTAATTAAAATTTCTCATTAATTTAGACTTATACAGAAGCTCTTTTAAGGACAATATTAACTTAAGTCATATTTTAAACATTTCGGATTTTCTCCGAAAATCATTGCGTAAACACGGACCTGCAGCCGGTGGTTCTTCCCCTATCGCAATCTTGCGTTATTGGCAAATCGCGCCCACAGACAGACGCCTGGGGAATTTTACGCAACTTCCGCTCGAGTGACTTAAAGCATCATTACTTCTAATTCATCCGAGGGTTTTATTATTTACTTTTTTGCCCGCATTAGTCGAATTACTTTCATATAAACTATTATTTGATAAATAGATGAAAAAGATAACCGATAAAGTGTTAAGGCAATATGAAATTCTTTTTGATTTCTTAATTAGCATTATCAAATAAATTCGGTCAGATCAAATCAAGATTCTGTAAAATGAAAAGAATAGAATTTTTGTGTCAGGATAAATTCACTGGATGAGATTCGAACAAATGTGAATGATTCGCTGAGCGTTTAACAAATGCAAACATTTCTAAAAAATTGATCGCTTTATTTATTAATTTTAATTATAAAACGGTGCCAATAATGAAATGTTTTTACTTTTACATTTTCTAATAGTTTCAATACATTGATTAATTTATCGAATTGGCTTATTTAAGCACTTCATCGAGTATGTTGCTAAATATTTTTCACACGAAAATACAATATATATTAATTTAACATTAAATTATTGCATATTGATAAGGAACGTAGTTTGCAATAAAATTTTGTGTGTAGAATTGAAGTTGCTGAATCTAACTCGGTGAGAGCATCGGTGATCTACATCACGTCAGACTTAGGATCATTTAATATAAATATATTTATTAAATTGGTCATTTCAACATTAAATTATATATATCTACACACACACACACACACACACACACACACACACCGCACACACACACACACACACACACACACACACACACACACACACACACAGACTACACATCCATATATTCACTAGAGAAAAAAAACGAATTTTCCTCTCCTCTGTCTTTCAGTTCCAGTGCTGCGCGAGGGCATCCCGTTGCCGGACAGCGGAGTGAAGCGCCAGGACGTCGACCACGTTTTCCTGCGCTTCGGCAGGCGGCGCTAAAGTCGCCGACCGCGTCACCCACACCCTGGGCCCGCGACCCACGGCACTGCGCTGCGAACGTACGGCCAGCTTTCCTCTCGCGTGCGCGCGTGCGTTCGCCTGCGCGTGCGTGTATGCGTGTGCGCGCGCCCGTATCTCTCAGAGTGTGTCAGAGAGAGTGAGAGAGAGAGAGAGAGAGAGAGAGAGAGAGAGTGTGTGTGTGTGTGTGTGTGTATGTATATGTGTGTCTGTCACGCGCAATCTCCTTACGTTCCCGACGACGACGACGACGTTCGTTCCCCGACGGTGACCGAGAATTATCATCGACGACGACGGCGGCGACCGCAACGACGAGCAGCGTACCGGCGACATCCTTGCTGTATTTTTTCGGCACCTGGCGAGCACCGGCGGAGGAACTCTCGGCGTAAAATTCGTTTTCTCACAAAGGAATCGCATTAGCATTTATATTTATTGTTTCAATCGTTTCGAGCAGTATTATTGTCAGCTTTTTTTTTTTTATCTCTATCACCCCATCGGGGACGACCCAACGATGTATTAGGCGGCAACGAAAGTCTGATTAGGTTAAATGTAAAAGTTTGCGTATACGGGGTGGGGGAGGGCTGGATGGAACGAAAGGTGAGATTGAGAGCGGTTCGAAAAGGAAAAGGGACGGGGGGTAGGAACAGGATTCCCTCGTTCCACTTACGGAGTCCCCGGCGACGTTTTAGCGCATCGCTTACGGGCCATCCGCTCAATTTACATTTGTTCAAAGGACGAGTCTCGCGACGCGCTCTGAAAAGCAGGATGTATCGGACACGTGTGAGCGCCCGATAAGTCGACCGAGCAAGGAGATACGAAGATTCGATCGAGTATAGATTGTATTACGTGTGTATAATGCGTGTACTTTGGGTGACTCGTCCTCGAATGTCTTTCCTCAAAACTCGACACCCCAGATGCGCGTTCATGTCGTTGTGTAATGTAGAACAGTCTTATGGAGATCACAAGGAAGATCTTCCAGTCAGTTTTCACCTTTTCTCAGTAATTAGCCGTCTTTTTTTTATTTGGCTATAATCCCAGATTGCAAGATTTTTTCTTATCGGCTAATTTTTAAGATAATTGTGGGATAAAAAAATCACCTCAAAGATTTCACTACCATTGTTCAAAGCACCGCGCTTGGTTCATGGTCTAGAATTTTATCCTTCTAAAGCAGAATGGAAGTAGATATACTTGAAATAAAACGTTTTTGGAAAGTGCTTTGGAGCTAATTGTTGACAAACGCGTGATTTTTAATTATTGATATAAACTTCATTTACTTAACACATCCTCCTTTTCGTATCATCGTTCGAATACTCGCTTGCTTCGCGTTCAGTAACAGCTGTCACATCGGTTTATTTCAACTTATTGGTCGCGCGTCGGGCACGATCCGTAGATCAGTATCGATACTGTCTAATCGCAGTTGAGGGCGCGACGTTGCGGTGTAAAATAATTACAATGACAACAATTATAATCGTGTACTTGTTGCATCCAAGGTCTCATCGTTCTCTCGCGCTTGCTTTTGCATCGTTGCACGGATGAAGCAGAGGTCGATACCCGCTCCTTGCGCGAGGCGTGTGCCAAATTTTCGGCGCGCCGCTCGAGAGCCCGATACTGGCGGTGGGAGAGGGGCGAATGAAACGAAGCTATGAATGAAAAAATAATAAATAAATAAAATGGCAAAAAACAACAACAACAACAACAACAACAGCAAGAAAAAAGTCAAACCAAAAAAAAAAAAAATAAACAGTTCACGACGATGTTACCGCGATGAAAGTATTTTATTTCTTCTTGGCGCTCACGGTAATGTGCCAAAATATTATGGAGCACGAATGAAATGTTGAGAAAGGGATGCGATAAGAATGGAGGAGGATCATATAAAGGAGAGGGTGAAAAAGAAAGAAAGAGAGTGGGAGAGAGAGAGACAGATAGATAGATAGAGAAAAATTACATAAACGCCGATGTTCTCGCAATTGCTTGAAAAAAAATTCGATATGGCCGTTATAAAGACTTATTACAATGAAATAAAAAAAATGTGTATGAAATATATTATGAGGATATGGTTATATATTTATTATGAATTATATAGAGATATGTATATATTATATATGTATAAAGTTTTACTCTAAAAAATCTTGTTTGTCATAAAAAACTGAGCCATTTATCTTCTTGAATTGTCATTGTAATATTAGCTTTGATTATATCATAGATGTCCGAATATAATGGTTACTTTAAAAACTCGCATTAATGGGGATTACTTTAATTGTCAAATCATTTTATAGATAGAGGTTCATTTTTTTTACAATAAAGCTAGATAAAATATATCAACTTAATGTATTAATGGATTCTTTTCTCTGTCATTAAATGCAAATATCCCACATAATTAATTCAATTTCAATAAGTATATGTATTTTTAAATATCACGTAAGGACTTTGTTAATGAATTCGAAACTATCTGATGATAATATTCATAATTATAATAATAAACTGAAATAAAAAATTTATATTTTTGTCCATTAAATAAATTCAATGTTTTAGCATATGGAAATGTTTAAAAATTGTATAAGGTACGTATGAAATTGTCAATAAATTTATTTAAACTATGGAATTGGATTGAATTTCTTTATTCAAGCAATGAGATGAGATCCTATATCTATATATACATATAGATGTACCTCGAAGTTACCGTCTTCCTAATTTAGTTTATTAAAATTTGCTTCTCCGATAGCGCCTCGCCGATGCACCTTTACTCCCACTTTTCTGAATAATTAAAATTCGTGAGCAAATCTCTCTTGCGGTTCATTTTCAGAATCAATGACTGCGTGTCCGCAACGTACGTTCAGCACTTCGCGCCTCTGTTTCTTTTCCTGCGCTGTAAATCCAAGCCGAGGACCATCCCTAAATATGCTAGAGCACCCATTGTAGGGGCAAATGTTGCGATAATAGTACGCAACCACGTACAGTGTCGACTGCAGAGGTGTTTTTTTATCCGTAACAAATTTAAAATTGATTTAAAAATAATAATGAATTTGAACGTTAATTAGTCCCATTAGAAATTAGAATCAATACACAATGGAAGTGGTATACATATAAAATAGAACATAAAACTTGTTTTTAGCAATCTTCATTTAAATGAATAACACTTGTAACTTAAAACATAAAAAAAATTTACCTGTAAGAATTCATAAATGATTTATTTTAATAGAACAAAAGAGTACCATTGTAATTGTAGCATTAAGATTTCTTTTTAGATCTATTATTTTGGTATCGGCAGAATTTTTATTCTCATGTTGATTTTTTTGTTTACAGCATGGGGCGTCGTAGGTAAAGTATGCACAAAATTTTATTGGAATAATTTTCTATATTTTGTAAAATAAAATTATGCTCGGTTTTTACGTAGTTGCCATTTACATTTATTATATAATCTATAATTCTATATATACATTCTCTAACTTTTGTACAGACTGCTAATTTTCAAAAATGAAAAATTAATCGTAGCAGAAAAAAATTTATTATTCTAATTTACTGTCGCGAAATGAAATTGCGCCAATGAGTTGTTAATTCATAAAAATGATCTCAAATAAAAGCAATAATATATTTTATAACATAAAATTTATGTATCTTATCTGAATACCTTATTTGACCCGTAGTTGAAGCACTCCGAATAAAAGTTTTAGATTATTAGATAATTCATGCATATATTTTAAGATGTAGAACAGTTAGAATATGTCAATAAGTAGCAATTCAGTGTCTGGTTTTATTTTATCGAATTGTCTGGTAGCCTAACGGTATTATGGTTACCAATTTTAGATATCTGAATAAGATTGGAAATAGCTTTTATGATTCTAAAGCAAACAATGAAAAATTCCGTTATATGAATGTATGAATGTATGTTTTGAATGTAAATTTTGTAAAGACGTAACTGTATTTATCGGATTGATATGAAAATATTGATAAGTAACCAAGAATTGTCGAAATTTTCCGTTACAGGCTTGTTTCTTTGAATTCACAATAATTCTTAATACTGACTTAGATGCTATTCAATAATGGATTTTCTATAAATAACTTAGAAAATATTTATTATCTTTTAACAACATAAACGTAAAATTAATATTTAGAATTTATCTAACAAAATTAAAGATCTGCCGTCCCTGTATAGCGGAATCTACTACTTGGTCTGTGTGGAAGATTCTGATAAACGATTGTGGCAGCCAATGTTCTTCCAGACATTATTGCATCGATAAATCCCTTGAAGTTGGACACTTTCGTATATATAGTTCCTTGTCCAACATCGTCACACATTCGGTTGTGCCTGAAGACGACTCCTACGATTTTATTATCAACAACGAGCGGAGCACCAAGATCACCCTGTAACATATAGTTTCATCAGTAATATTTGTTGTTCATCACGTGCTGCTGATACCTATAAATTTTTTTGCGTTTAAACTATACTAATAGATCATTACGATAGGACTCAAAGATAAAACCTCTTTTACATCACGTCAATATTTTACAATGCAGCAATAATCAGCTGTATATAATTAAAGCAAATCATGATATTTGTTTTCATTCCTAGCTCAAATTGAAAAAGTATCTGGTACCTGAGATTATTACATGTTTCATGACTATATTGATCGTATTCATAGATTTAGAACTTAGTAAATACAATACCTCTGAGATCCTTAGATGATAGATGATTTATGGCTTGGGGATATTATAAGGTTCTATTCGACGCTACAGTTTTTTACGCGATATTTTTTACAAGCAAACGACTAATGTTCATACTATAAATTTTAAGCTGTATAATAGTCTCTATTTTTATAGTGAGTACACTGGGTCTGAGTGTAATAATTTGAAAATACACTTATTTTTCGGATCTTGGATCTCAGAGAGCACCAAAATCATCGCATTCTCCTCAGTCAACTGGATTTTGAAATGCTCTATCACCGAGATTGCCGAATTTATAATACATTGTACCAACTACAGAGATTTTCGTTATCATAAAAATAAATACATAATAATAAATAATATAATTTTGATAATAAATAAATAACGTATCTTGAAAACTAATAAATACACTATTATATATTCAATATAAAACTAAAAAATATGATAATTCCAAGATAATGTTCCTATTGATAAATTCAGAACATCAGTTGTTGTTAATATGATTATCGTTTTGAATCTTTAATTATGAAAAATAGCAATACATTTTTTCTCATTTATCTTTGATGATGTAAAAAAAGCTAAACCTATGTGATACAGTTAAGAAATCAAAATTTAGATATTTTCATTGTTGATTTAATTAAAAAGAAAAATTGAGCCCGGTATAGCCCGGCTGATGATTGGCGAGCTTAACAGGTACTCTAAGCCAAAATGATAATTATAATTGAACGTACAACAATAGTTGCTCTTGAATCATTTTAAATGATTTCCATTTTTTCTTTTTCCCTTCAAAAGCATTTTTCTCCTATCTTTGTTATAGAGTAAAGTCTCCCTATTCGGCTCTATCACGTAGAAGACATATCGATGTAATCCATCGTTTTTGTGAATGTACATTTATCACCAGTATTTTACTCACGTGAGATTGTCTATCTGTAAGTGGTTTATTACCAAAAATGAGATCCAATGATTTGTTCGTTTCACGGTATCCAATGAAACAAAAGTCATTTTTAGAACTGTATGTATATACGCATGTAAAAATGACCCTATTTCAATACTCGCATCTAGTGGATGATCCTACCATTATAGATGTTCGAGCATGTCCCAAGTATAATGTATTGTCGAATTCAGATTATTTCGGGACTGATCAATGAGTAATTTAGCGTTCTACGTTCTTTTTGAGAATGGATATTTGTTATCTACAATACATTATGATTTATTGAATACCATTCTCATGTATAAGTATGAAAGGATGTCCTATATAGCTAGCCATAAATGTGATATATGGTTCGAAGAATTTCTGAATGTATCTCTTCGTAGCCCGTTCGCAAATTCCTGCCTATATTGTAACTGAAATTATCCCTATACCTTTTACCGTAGTAACGTAAAATTAGATTCTGCCATTTCTTGTTATAAAGTACAACTCGGAATTCATTAAACAATACTGTTCTATACTTTTTGAGCCTTTAATTTTGTTGGTCATATGCGCAGTTTAGTGAAGTTTCACCATGTCTATTCGCCAGCAAATAGCTACGGGATTTTTCAAGCGCAAATTTTGATACAATTACAATTCTTCAGAAGTTGGAGAAAGATGAGAGCTACGGATGAGTCAAATAAATATTATTTTTAACAAAAGCTAGTAATTTCACTTAATAGGGAATCTTTCGCATCTACTTAAAACCTTATTTTAATTTTACATTCAGCCATTACTTCTCGAGTGATTGAGTATCAAAATAGAGCTTTTTTGCTTCATAATTACACCTCAAATCATTGTAGAGACTTCGTTAAGGAGTTGAAATTTTTTAAAGATGATTTTGCACGAGTAACAATTAATTGAAGTTAACAGAACCTTTAAGATAGTAAATATTTGGGGGGGGGGGAAATGTTTTGGATTACTTGAAATACATAAGTTGGATATTGAATCTTATATTACATATGTTTGTATTTACTTTGTACTATATAAAGCAGATATAAATAACTAAGGGAAGGCAGTCATGAGGGTGGTAAAATTTGAAAACAATGGTCGAGAAAGAAGATTCAGGATTAAAAGAATATTAGAGTGGAATAAATGAAAATGCAGGAGAAATAACATAAACCAAAAATAGGATAAGAATATAAGAATTACGTATGTATGGTTGATGAAACGGATAGAGAAAAGGAGAGAGAGAGAGAGAGAGAGAGAGAGAGAGAGAGAGAGAGAGAGAGAGGTAGGGAGGAATGGAGACAAAAAAAACACTGGAAAAATAAATTTCATGAAAGCTATGTAGGAAGTTATTTATGAAAAAAATTGTCAATATTTCCACTAAGAATATCATTACTATTTCTAATTTTTTAAACGGAAAAAAATAAAGAATTTTTCGATTATGTAAAAAACAATTTGAAAAGTTCAAACATATATTAAAACGAAAATGAAAATTGAATTAGCTAATTCATTTTATTTATTTGTTTAATCCTTATATTATACAAATACGTATTAGTTATTAAATAATTAATAATTAATTAGCATGCAATAGAGTTTCCTTCCATCTTTACTTTTTATTTTCGTTTTAATATAAGTTTCAAAAATATGTTTGAACTTTTCAAATTGTTCTTAAGTAAATATATAAATAAATAAATAATGTATATATGTGTGTATAGTTTATTTATTTATTCAATCCTTGTGTTATATATATATATATATATATATATATATATATATAGATTGATAGTTAGATAGATAGAGAACTTACCATGCAAACTCCTCGGTAATCAAATATTGAATCAATTGATATAATGCCACATAATTCAGAAAAAAACTTAAGTACTTCGCCACATATAATTTCGTAATTTTCAACGATACTGTCAGTCAGGAGCGCTGTACTGTCAAGAATAGTAACATTTGCATGTCTTAACAATAGAGGATCCTTGGCATTTATTCGTATTTGCTCTCGATTATTATGATGCTTTAAATTATCAGGTATATGAATCCCGAAACCTGCTATAACTCCTTCTCTTTTATGAAAGTTTTCGTGCGGAAATGGTATTTGTAGAGCAGCCAAATCGGGTCGATTTATAAGGTCCAAACTATTTTTCAGCTAAAGCGTTGAAATTTTATTTTAAATAAATTATCAACAATATATTGCGTATAAATCCTTTCTATGTTAATTAGAATTTTTATTTATTTTTTTTTACCTGCGTCACTGCTAACTCGTGATCAACTCCAAACTCACTGTAGATGTGCGTATAGATTTTGTCGATATCCAGGAGAGTAAGATTCTTGGAATTCAGCACACTTACACCAACGACTGCAAAGAATGAAAGCTTCTTCATTTCATGTGAGGCATATATGAAACATCGGGAGCAAGTTATTAGGAAAAAGTCACTAATAATGCCAGCACTGCAAAGCAAATTATTCACATAAGTGAAGTTGTATTTCCCAATTATTACAGCTTGATATTTAAAGTCGGATTGTAATCCGAGATAGCCACCAATAATTGATTCCTTTTCCAATGCTGAAGCTGAAAGAAATAATTAATGAATTAACATAGAAATATTTTTAATTATATGTTGATTAAATGAATCAAATTGAAGATAATAATGGGAACGTTGCATATTGTCAAATGCACTTATAAACAATTGAAAAAGTTCATTTTCCAGTTTTTTTTATAAGTATTGAAAATCATTCTATTTAGACTCCAAATAATGATAGTAATCAACGACGGAGGTCTGCGATGTGTTTGTAAACAAAGTACATGCAAATTTTTATACAGTGGTACTTGTGTCAATCGATCGAGATCAAGACTTGAACTTGGATGACCAAATTATCAGTATTTTGCTCTAGCGATTGAATTTAATCTCTTATAATAAGAATTTTAAATAAGAATCCAGAAGACCCATTTTTCTGTTTTCAAATTACTGCACATTTTGAGCTAGATAGTGTTTAAATTTAAAAAAATTGGTAGCTGAAATTAAGAACTTTAAAAATAGTTTTAAAAAACTTCAAAGAAGCTTTACTTTACTTTTTGAATAGGTTTTGATCCAAACTTTTTAAAAGAAATTATTATACCAAAGATATAAAACTATGTAGGACGACAAAGTTTACTTAAAGAGTAAAAGAATTTTAATTTCGACTGATTATGTATTTAAAATCAAAATCAAAATTTGTCGAATTTACTCTGTAGCGAACATTTTTTAGTATTCTCTGATGAAAAGTGAATTACAAACAAGTTAAATTTTGTACCTGCTTGCTTGAAATTTAGAATAAAATTTTAATAAAGTGAAGCACGTATCCTTTAAAAGAGCAAACCTTTTGCGAAGACAATAGAGGGTTTAATATATGTGCGTGTGCATGTGAGTATATATCAAGAATACAAAAATATTAAGGATAGGATATTTTAAAGTAATAAGAAAATGTATTAATTATTCTATAAATCTTCTCGGATTCATATATCATGTCTTTCATGTATTTTGATTTTTCCACATCGCAAATATTGATTGACCTGTCTAAGGATTGCAATGAAAGATGGTATGAACAATGAGATACGTGAAAAAGCATCGAACATTAAGCTTTTGTTCATATGTCGTACTATTCTTTTAACTTCTTTCATTACTATTTATTCACTGAAATGAATGGTTATGCCTCGATGTTTGATCTGCTACTTGAGCAATAGGAGCTATTGAAGATATCAATGAAAGACTAAAAACATTTGAGACCAGTGTTAAGGTCTATAAATATAATAAGGTCTATTCAATTCTATCAGTTGAATAACACAATGAGCTGGGGAATTGTTTCCTACAAAAAATGTATAACTTTTTTTAAATACAATTTTATGACGTTTGTACCGTGGGTCTAGTTTACTCATCATTATGGTCTTCTTTGTATCCTTTCCCTTTATGAGGCACTACATATCTTATTGCATATTGTAACGCTAAACAAAAATACTGAAAATTTATTTCAGGTAGAATGCTCAATGTTTCGTAGCAAGGTTACTTGTGTAGACACGCAGACTTAATGTATCGTCCCAAATAAACATTATCTTAAAATGATAAACATTAAGAAAAATATTTCTCATTGATAAACAACTTTAGAAATACTGAAACAATCCATTAGAATCTTAGGAAATATTTTGATAAACTGTTTTAAATCCATAAAAATTTTGATTTTCAAACTTTGCAACTTAAAAAAAAATCTGTTAATTTATCCTTCTTGTTGGAAATGCTTATAGTTTTTTGGTACACTAAATTGATCATAATGAGTAAAGAATATCGTTTCGGAGGCCATTTTAGACTCATCTAGCAACAAAAATTAACTTTATAAGTACTGTTTTATTGGAAAGTCGATATATTTTTTCCATAATCTATATTGGTTTAAAGATGATTGTATGACGCTCAGTTAGAAAAAGTTAAATTTCAAAAAGGTTTTTTTAGACATATACTTTATTTCTGTGTAATAAGACTTATGCTTTAGATTCGTGTGTCAATCAAAAGATCAATTAAAAATTTATCAACTACAACTGTTCAGGAATTTTTCAACTCCAACTTTCTTCAATTTAATGACCTATAATACGACTACTACTGTACTACTATTGTACTACATTCAAAAGTCTCTTCCGCCGTACATTAGCTAGTTTTTCAAAAAATGGAAAGGTAACAAATTGGCACTTTTTCTAATCTATTTTCTACGCTTAATTGTGTATTAACATTAATTTTATTAATATTAATTCTAAAAAAGGATTAAATAAAATTACTTTTGAGTGTTTAGCATCCAAAGTCACATTCGATATAAAATAAAATATCAAAATTGAAACTCACCATATTTAACAGAAGAAGTAATTGCAATTAACAGAAACACAAAAAGCAATTGATGATAAATCATTTTTCGGCCAAATAAATATTCAGAAAATATTTCTTTATACTTCGTTATTCAGGTATATTATTTATACGTTCGCGACTATATGTCTTTTTAAAAATGAGATGTATATCGTTTTACATATATATATGTATATATATATATATATATATATATATATATATATATATATATAATACTTATTATTTGATAACATTAATTATAGATTACGATATATATATAGCGTGTCTCATAAATCTGAAATGGTTGAAGTGAATTTTCGTTTATTCAAAATATATCCCTTCTCAAATGTTAGTATCTTCATTTTCTTAACAATTTGATTTTCTGTATTTGTACTTAAAAAAGGTTAAAAACTCAGCATCCAATTATATATTTATATATAAATATAAATATATATATATATATATATATATATATATATATATAAATATATATTAGTTATTACATGACATTATCAGCTAAACATGAAGATAAATATTTCTGAAATAAAAATTGTATGATTCGCTCATAGTTTTGAATAAATCCCACTGTGGAGCCATCCGCTATGCTTCTCATTTTTATTGAGATTAAAACTGAAGATATAATACATATTATTAAAATAGAAAATCAATATGTTAATATTAAATACTATTATACATACAAACCACATTATTTTACTTCTATGATTCTAATTAACCTAATTATAGATTTTAAGTATTTTTGTGTCGATAAGAAAGATATAAAAGGATATAATTATTAGTTTTTTGAATTTATTTTTTTTTATTTTTTATGAATTTGGAGAAGATATGATTGTATTATCAAACAGAATATTAGAGGAGGTCAAGAATAGTATTTCATAGCTTATTTTTTGTGTTGATCCTTTCACGTATATTTTTTTGACTTAGAAAAGTTATTCTAAAATTGGATTTGTATTAATACGTATTAACAATCTCTTATTAATATTATTTTAATGATTATTTTAAGTATTTACCTTGTCTATACAATTTACAGTTTGACTAATTATTTTAGAAGTGCTTTGTTAGCTTGGACTCTTCCTTATAATTACAAAACCTTTCTATGGATCTCTATTTAGTTTTAGATTTGAAATAATAGAGATACTTTGTTCCCTAACTATGTTGTTTATATAGGTGATAAAGATCTGTTGCACGAAATACAGTTTTTCTTTATTGTTTTGTTTCGATTTATTACAGTTATGTACGAGGTGGGTTAAAAAATATGGGAATTTTTTTATTTTTGCGCGATACGTAAACTGAAGGAAAATGAAAAACATTATGTATCACGTTAAGAATAGATAAAAACGTTGAAGCTGCAAAGTAAATTATCTCTAAAACGTTATAGACTCATCACTAATAGACAAGTTGCTGAGGAATTGAAATATTGATGTCTTATTTCACTGTAGATATTTTGGATGATTTAGGCATGAAACAGTTATCGAATGGTTTATTTCGATATTCGACAACTACTGAATTTTGACTAAAAGAAGATATTTTGACCAAATACTATACAAGGATAAAGCTTTTGCCTTACATTCATCTGATTTAACTTCCTGTGACGTTTTATATTCCCTTAATTGAAAAGGTTGGCGGTAGGAAATTACTTTACGAACAGATTCCAACAGATGAGAGAGATGGAAGGAGTTTATATATACACAAATACTGATATATATGGGCACTGAAAATCTGCCGCGATAAACATCAAAGTTTTAGAGAATTAGGAGAACAGAAGAGTAGACTAGACTACCGAAAGTGTTACTACGGGATACGTGTAGTAAAATGCAGAGATATATTATTATGGACAAAATATTAGTAACAGCGAAATTTTTTCGAATATTCTTTTATTTCCAATTCATGAATGTCATCCAAGAGTTATTTATTTCTCGTTGCATCTGGAAAATGGACATGTGTAATAGTAAAGTATGTGTAATCTTTCCGCCAATTTGTTAAGAATTAACTCTTTTTGAAACTTATGTATGTATGGGTATTACTTGTTAATGTATGGCATATGTTCGAACACACATAATATATACATTATTTTTAATAATACTGATCATGCATTTCTATGGAATAACAAACTTTATGGGAAAAATATAAAAATAATATAAGTGGCGGGTGGGCGTCATGGGCCTAGAGATGCAGTTCATGTTAAGTATGCATGAGGCATTGATTTCGACTAAGCAGAAATGTTTGTCAATCGCCAACAAAGAACTGATACAGCTGAGTATAAATGCGCAAAATCTATTCGCAAATATCGCTTACGATCGTGATTTGCATCAGGAAACAAATTTTGATCTTGATGTTCTGAGGGTATTTGTTAAAATGAAAAGCTTCCGAAATAGGTTCTTTGAAAAAGAAAAACATTTTGTAAGTTCTAGAAAACAGTTAATTATAGTGGTTAATTATACCTCATAGATGCCCGCAGAAGTACTAATAAAACCTTTCTTATTTCAATTATTTTGGCATATATATACAATCGATACGTTTCGGAAATATACTTGGATACGAATGGAATACCCTTGTAATTCAGCAAAACTTTTGGATGTTGGTCGAATAGCGCATTTAGCTTTGAATCTGCCATTAAATTTGCAAAGCATTGAGAGTGCAATATCAACAAAACTTCAGATATGGGCTAAGTTTTATACGGGATGAATAATCAATTGATCATACACTGAAAGATTTAATAAGAAAATGATTGCCCATGAATAGAGAACTAATTGTATTATCTGGTGATTTTCCATAAACTTTGCCAGTTGTTTCACGATCAATAGATAATATTGACCTTAATGCGTAAAGATACTAATCTTACAAACCAATATTCTTACCCATATACAGAATTATCTATTTTCCGAACGTTCTGAGACAAAATTACTGAAGCTTGTAAATGGAAGGATAGAAATCAATTAATCGACATGGTTCATCGCATTGCAATCAAATTTTTCTAATAAGGTATCAACAAAAGAAGAATTAATTAAAAAGGCTTTCTCAAATATCTCGCCAAATGATAAAAATCATCAGTGGCTCAGTTCTCGTACTATATTAGCAGGTATTAACTGCGATTTTAATGTAAATTTAACCATGTAATGGTCGATATGGGTTATCAACGACTATTTAGAGGCTGCACCCACCCTCTTAACAACCAATATCAAGAAAGGATGTTTGGTTAATTGAAGGAATGTGTAAAAGAATGTAGAATCTTAAACGAATGAAACACTTGTATGAAAAGAATAAAAGTTTATGACGAGCCAAGAACCGTCGGGCTGGCGTGAATAATGAGCATAATAAATCCCAGTTTTTTCAGTCCCAATTTCTTAATGAATATGGAATTTATAAAATATATTCACATATTCCTGAAAAATAAATAAATAAATTAAAATTTATTCTTTATTGAAAATAATTATATATTCTTAAAACAATAAATGATATATTATTAAAACATTAGAAAAACTCTTTAGGATTGTTCTATTATGATTATTATAAATTTTATAATATAAAAATATTTCTATAAATAATTAGCTTGTTGATGTCCCTGCAGAGCCCATACGTAGCATATGTTTAGGATTATCAAAAACAGTTGTACCGTCTGCAATTCTTCCTTCCTTTAGTGCATCAATTAAAGTTTTGAATCTGGATACTTTCGTGTATGTCGTTCCATGTATAGTATCATCACAATCTCTACGGTGTTTGTTTGCGATACCCACAAGTTTATTACCAATCACCAGCGGAGCACCATTATCCCCCTGTAAAACACATTTACTTAGCATGGACTAGGGCATAATTAGATACAATTTATATAAGATGTTTTAAGTTCGCAAAAAAGTTATTCGTTAAAAGGTAATAATAAGTATGTTCCATTTCGATACTCAACGATAAATTTTGACTGACTCGAATGTTAGCAAAGATTAAGTTTTTCGCTGTGTGCGTTTTTGCCTTCTGAAAGAAGCTTTAAGTTCTTATATAGTCTTCCGTTTCTATGAATAACTGACTATCGGCTTAGTCATAGAGTGCTATGTCTTGCCAGATACGAAAACTTGGTCTGAGTTTGGTGCAACGTAATTTTAAAACGGACATTGTTAATTTCTATCTGAGAAGTTATTTTATAGCGAAAAAGCCGTTATTGCCTATGAAACAGTATTAAGAAGAAATCCGGCGCTAAAATACCAACTGTTTACGTACACGTTCGTGTCCCGAGGTAACATATCCCTCATCTTTAGTCAATGGAGCAAGTATGGGAGATGTGGCTAAAATACAACAATGGTCTTTCACGACAGGATCAAACGAGCTTTTGACCTAACGGACTTGGTGAACCTGGAAGTTACGGATGCTAGGCAATTGGCGTTTACTTCCTAATTACCGCAAGCCCGTTAAAAATGGTTTAGTGACCACTGATAGTCAAATCGTTGTAACGTTCTAATTTAATGGGCTGGGGACTTGGTTTCATCCCTTGGCTAAGGGAAGTAACTACTCTATAAACACCTCCTCTTCCGAAATTGTATGGTAGTTGCGATAGGGGATGCATGGTTCCAGGACAGAAGATGGAAGCCACTACAACTGGTAGTTGAAATTGATATGCCGCCGGTAATTAAAAACTTTGTCCATCGAACAGGATACCGCAAAGCGACCTCAGTAGGTGGACGTACGAACACATGATTAAAAACAAAAAGAAGGTAGGAAATGAAAAGAAGGTAGAGAAGGATAGGGAGAATACGCGGCCTAATGACAAGACCAAAATTGCAGAGAGGGAGCAAGCGAAAATGAATATAAGTAAAACCAGAGCAGGTAAAACACCGATCGTAAAATTGACAAAAACAGGTGACTCTAAGTATACCACCCAGGTAGCCAGCAAAGCAAGGCTCCCGACTGAAGGTAAAACTGGAGATCAAAACACGAGCCCCTGCTCAGGGCAGACAATGAACATCAACAAGTTGTGCATGCAAGACTGACGGAGCTGTAAAGGCTGTAGACTAAGGCACTTGCGCAGCAGCACTCCACAAAGAAAGGGCATTCAGTAAACCTACCAAGGATTGCCTGGAGGTCTCAGCGTATGCTGCGGAACTTTATGAAACAATTAAAGTGGTTCTCAAGACATCGGAGGACCCTGCCCTGAGCAAGTAGGGGCTTACAAGCCTCAAAGAGTTAATGGTGGTCATTTCGGAGGTGGGTATCATATGTACTCATGTGGAGGCCTTGCATGAGCTGATTGCAAAAGAAAAAGGGATCAACGGACCACAGACCTCTGCAACTGTAGTCTTCAACAGCAACAATAACAACTTGACAGAAAGGCAAAAACAGAAGACGCTGAAAGCAGACTGGTCGTTCCAAAGGTCCAGGTTGACAGAGCCATAATAAGGCCACCACCAAAGGTAGTCTTACTGAAACCTAGGGATGTGGAGAAATTTTCATGCATAGGAAAGGCGAAAGAAGTGTTGCAAAAGACTTTAAACCCTAGTCAAGCGAAGGTCCAGATAAAGAATCTGAAGGAGACCAGGAAAGGTGGAAACGGCAACCGAAGCGGGGTTGAAAAAGTTAAAAGCCTCAAAAAGCCTAACAGAGCTTTTTGAAATAGAAGCTCCAATAAGCAGAAAGCCGAGGCTCATCATCTACAATGTGCCTAATGATATGTCGCCAGATGAGGTGATCTCGGCTATATATGAGCAAAATGAGGGGCTGTTCTCGTAGACAGAGGAATTCTCAGAATTCTTCAAATCACGTATCAAAACGGGCAAGAGGAGTGACACTGCAACGAACTGGGTGGTAGACGTCATCCCGGGACAAACTTCTTGAAAGAAAGAAAATATATATTGAGTGGCTGTCTTGCCATGTGCAACACTAAGTTAGAGTCACAAGGTGTTATAAGTGCCAAGTCTACGTACCAATACTGCTTCCACTGCAGTTTAGCGGCATATGGCAGCAAAGACTGTAATGAAAAAGAGACAGCACCTAAGTGCGTCAACTGCAAAAAAAGCAAAAAGAGCATTTAATGATAGCTCTATGGACACAAAGTGTCTAACATATAAACCTGCCATGGAGAGATTAGTGAACTCCACGGCTTATGGACAGTAGAGCACGAAAGAGTCAAAGTGGACCTGTTCTGCGTTTCGCGCTGCTAAACGCTAAAAGATCGTGCAGGGTTACTTCAGATATCAGATCGAAATGTGTGGAAAAGGGAGTAGACATCCTGCTTCTCCAGGAGTCATACCAGCGCAGGGGTTCGGATTGCGCACGAGGATGGTATATGTGGATGGGCATATCCCCTATGCGGTTATAGCAGTCCTCGATCCCGAGGAAATTGTGCTAAAACTAATGCACCTCACAAATACACACTTCGCAGTAGCGGAGGTGAGGTTGCGTTTTTTGTCTATGTATGTAGTCAATAGGGGTGCACCTTACACAATTAAATAAGATGCTGCACGCACTTCGGGGGAGGATGGTGCTAGTTGGTGTTGATTCTAATGCTAGATTCTCCCTGTGGGGATCTGATCACACCGATCGCAAAGGGACGAAGTCAGAAAATTTTATAGCTTAATGGCATCTCAGGATCGCCAATGTACCAGGTAGTATCACTACCGTCTCGAACGAAGTTGGAAAAAAAATGTGGACTTGCTACCACGAATCTCAGGACACTCATCACAGGATGGACTGTCAGGGAGGACTTGACCTCGAGTGATCATAGAGCGATTACGTTCCACTTTAATGGAGCAAGCACACCTGCAAGTACAGGTGCTACAAATCAGGGACAAAAGCTAAAGTGATACTCCACACAGAAAGCGAACTGGGATACTTTCTGCGCTATACTAGTGGATGAATGGGACCGGGTCCCTAAATATATGCCCGGCTCCAAAATGGAGACAATTGAGAGAGTTCGTTCATTATCAGCCACTTGGAGGAAAGCGTGCAATAGTACCATACCGAGAGTAGGCTAGCTGCTAGGAGGATTCCCTGGTGGAACCCTTAATTAGATACTATGAAAAGGGCTACAAATCGAGCCCGTCGAGTATTCCAGAAAAAGCGTGACCCCGTTATGCGGGAGCATAAGAAAAAGATAGTATGCGAGATAAGAAAAGCGATAGTGTGACACCTAAATTGTTATTAATTAAACTTCCTAAAGTTACCAAACATATTGTATTCTCTATACAGTCGAATTTTTTCAAATGAAAAAATATTTATTGCGATTCCAGTTACGGCAAGTTCAGTGATCATTAGTGCTAAAATTATACTTCACACTCAATATTTTCTTAATCCGAAAATATGTAATTGGAATTAATAAATTTAAAATATTAGACATAAATATTATTTGATTAATATGAAGAATAAGATTATGAACCATGAAAATGTACAGATTCGTACCGAGATTTTGCAGATATCAAGCGACTATGTATTTAGTTGACGTTTTTTTAAAAAATAGGGATAATTGATTTATTGTGAAACTTGTTGTAATCAAATAGATCAGTTCATTTGATGCAATTGTTTAACAATTTTCAAACGCTATACTTTTGTCGTAATAACAACTGATGAAAAAATTAATAGCGATATCTATGAAAAAAATAAAAATGAGATCATTCAAGATAAGAAATTCGAAGTAGAACACAGGTTACAAAGCAAACACTAAGCACGGAGAGTAATTCTGAAACTTATGTTTATTAAATATGTAATAATTGTAATCCTCATAAATTTTTTAAGATTTATAAAATCAAGCTGATTTATAAACAAAGTAAAATAAATATAGAGCTTTGAACTCGTATTTATATTATGCATCTTTTTACGTCTAAAAACGTATAAAAAATTAAATTTTTATTAATAATTTATCTAGGATTCTCTTGGCACTTTACCCTTGATCTTTGTATGCACTAAAGTACTTTCAAAATCTTTGATGGATTCGTTCTCTTGCCTATTCTATAGATTAATTTAAACATGGAGACTTGCCTGTGATTATTGTTTTAATTTTTAATCGATAATTAATTTTTATAATACACAAAATAATGGTAAAGAATAAAGAAATAGTATTTTGTATCACTAAATTACTTTGTAAAAAAATAAAGTATCGTCCATTGTCGTTTTATACACTTATGAATTAAGGACATTCAAAATTAAGGACATTTTAAATATCTTAATTTTTCTAATGAACCTAGAAATAAACTTACCACGCAAAGACCGCGAAGATCGTACGTTTCATCAGATGATATTACACCACAAATATCATTAAAATAAGCGGAAGATTCATTACATATCCAATTTCCAGTAGAGTTATGTAGAGGTTCCTTAGGTTCCCCGCTGTTAATGATTGTAACATTAGCACTTTTTAATATCAGATTCTTTTTTGAAGACATACGTATTAGTTCTCGATTGTTCAGTTTTCCCAGATCATTAATATCATCAATTCCAAATCCAGCGACAACGCCTATTTGCTCGTCATAGAATTCGTTCTCATCTGGGAGTTCTAACGCATGTATATCCATACGATATTCAAGATATAAGCTTTCTTTCAACTAGAGAAGAAAAATAAAATCAGCCATGAAATCCACAATAATATATGTGAGATATATAAATATTGTAACGAGTTAATATATTACTTTAGTTATTAAAAAATTAATTCAGTGCATTATTTAATTAATTATTTACGAATATTATTTACCTTTGCTATTGCTAGATCATTCTTTAATCCAAAATAGCTGAAATAGTATGTATAGATTTGATCAATTTCTTTTAGCTCAAGATGTTTGGACACCAATACACCCGTACCTACGACTGCAAAAAAGGTCACCTTCCGCAAAGAGTTATGTGTATACATGAAACACCGAGCAGCGGATAATAGTAAGTAATTGGTAATGATACCAGCACTACACATTAAATTAGTCGAGTTACTGAAGTTGTATTTGCCAATTATTGCAGCATGATATCTAAAATTTGATATCGATACAGGATAGCCACCAATAATTTCTTCCATTTTGAAAGCTGAAATTAGTAAATCATATCTTTTTGTATAGATATGAAACAAATATTTGAAATGTTTTGACTGTATATTTTAGTTTGTTTCGAAAAAAATAAAAAATGATAGCAATAAATTACTGTCAAATGATACTTATTTCAATTCAAGTATATAAATGTATATATAGAAAAATAGATATTCTATGTTTTTTGAACTATGATTTTCTCCGCATCGTTTTTTATACCATCTTCTTTCTAGTTATCAATCTATTATATTTATATTACGATATGAATGACTTCTAAAATTGAAATAAATAATTTATTCACAGGGAGCAATAATGGGTTATTTTATAAAATACATATAAAGAATTACAATAACTCATCAAAAAAGAATGTTCACCTAAAGGTTATAATAGAATTTGATAGAAAAAGCCTTTAAAAATATCATCAGTATAGTTGTGGGTGTTCCTCTTCACGGCCGTTAAAAAACTTTCGGTTTCATAGTGGTAAATATTCTAGGTTTGTTTTTGACTTCCGGGCGGAGAAAATATGGGAGTTTATATTTAGTCATTCATGATATATGAGTACTTGAAGTAGCTAAAACTTATTGTATATTATCATTGAATTAAATAAATAATTATTTTTATGTAATATGTTGAACAATTTTGTATGGATATATCTGAGCTTCTTTTTCTTTCAGAAAAATCTAAAATAAAAAAACCCAGAGATCATAATGAGCGCAACTGCTTACTTAGTTAGTTGGAGCTCTAAACGCTAAAAATTAAAAACTTTAGTTTTTGAGGAAAAATTACCAAATGTATTAACTTTCTATCTACAGAATTGGACTATCTTTGTAATAGATAAAAAATTAAACGTTATGTTTATATTTTTCGTACAAGAATATAAATGCGCTTTCATGGGAATCGCACTACTTTCATAACTTCTAGTAGAACCGATGCATCATTTCAAATGTAATATGTTTACAACATATCTCAAATAGTAAGAAAAATAATGATAGGCATAAACTTTATAAAAGATTAATTACATATATACAGAGTTAGTCATTTGTTCAGTTATGTTCTGGTTTTAATTTATTCTCCAACTTGATAAGACTACTCAAAATTGGCTATAGCATGTACACATGTGAATCAAACGAAACTCCCAATATGATCAACTCCGCATGGAGTTCATGGAAGAGTATGAATAACTATGGCAAGTGGTGAAGATACCAGATACCTGAATTTATATACTTATTAAATATCGCCGACCTCATCATGAAGTTCTTGAAGCATACAGTTTGAGTATGTAAATACGAGTTGCATTTAACGGATTAACTTGATATTCTAAAGATTACGCAATTAATTTATACTATCAAATGTGCTATTAATACTTGATGATCTTTTCGTTCGCTTATTTCTTTTTTGCAAGGATAAACAATTCTTCGCCAATAGTATCGCGAATATGTATACTTAAATTCAGATTCATCATAATTACGATTGAGACCTTCGACATTTTGGTTATCTGACTAGAAATAATCTCCAAGAATCTCAACATCAACTGAGAGCAATAATTTATGAAACAAACGATACTCCGTTTATAGCTTGGATTTTATTGCAACTTTTAAAGAACGAGATATCAAATTACTTTTTCAATATTGACGATATCATAAAAAGTTGATACGTTGCCGACATACATGTTACCTCAGACTCAGTTACAAAATGAAATTACATAGAGAATTTAATGTGCAAATTCAGAAAAAGATTTTTCTGAAAGTTCTCAATTTTAGATATCTAGCGTCGTATATGCCATTATTCATTCATTGTTCTATAACGACAAAGTTTCAACAATTTGCTCAAAAAGTATACTATTACCTTTCAAGCGACTACAAGTTTCGAACTCGACAATAAATAGAAGCGATAAATCTTGCCGAAGTGCCACATCGTATTTATTCTACTTTTAACGTAAGCATTACTAATACTTGTGGACTGATTCTCGACTTACTCTCGCCTAGATCAAGTCTCAAACATTAAAGTGAAAGTATTATATTGAAAACGGATTAATCCAAAACCACTCTCAAGATATCATCATTGGAAGCATCATGACTCATAATCCACTTACTAACCGAAACTCACAATGCACATTTGATGCTCGTGCTATTGTTACAACCCGTTGTCGACGCTCGTTTGTATTTTCCTGACTGATACGAGGGCGGAACTATGAATGGATTGAAATCATCCTGGGGCGACGGTAGTGGCGAGTTTAAGGTCGTTGCGCGTCTCGGAGCTTAATTAATCAGCCGGGTATCTCGCTAGGTAACCAGATCTTCAGCCGAGTATCTTTTATGCGCGATTGAGCATAAAAGTTACTCGATGATATTACGCTTGCGGATGACGTGCTGATTTCGACGATAATTAAGTGTGATACTACGGACACTGAACACGAAAGCTTGGGCACAACGGAAGCATAAGAGGTCTATTTCTCTCAGGTCTGCTTCATGTCTGTAAAAATGATGTTCTGTATCGACAGTATATGCGTATCCTATTAGAAAACTGTAATTATATATATATATATATATATATATATATATATATATATATATATATATTTTGTTTTATCACGCAGTCACTAAATAATAGAAAACAAATCACTTGGAAATTGGAATAATTTTCAAGCTGTGTTTTTAAATAAGCTAATAAACGCTACAATAAAAGCTCAGCTTGTCTTTTTAAAATAAAATACAAATTTTTTTATGTAGGTTTTCAATGTGTCATGAATTTGTCGTCCACTTATAGAAAAAATTAAAGTATTACAGTACAGAACATTAATCTTATTGTTCTTTACTGAAAATCTGTAAATGTACATTGTGATGTGAATGTTATGGTTTTCTTTAATTTTTTTTACATAAAGAGGTCGGCGATAGGATGCTCAAACCCAAGTCGATAATTATGGTATATTCCAAGTTATTTATTTATATATAATTTGGGGTGAAACAAATTAAAATTTTCTTCCGAAAAAATGTAATCTTAATTAATAATTACCAATAAAATTCTAAATTATTGGGTGCATTAATGAAAGTTATAACATACAAATAGTATTAACATATTATGTAAGAATGTTAGGACAATCATAAAACAAAAATAAATTAATAAATATTTCTATTGGTTTTACAGTCCAATGAAGTACATATAAATATATAATTAATTGAAAATTATATATTGATATATATTAGTATTGATATAATATATATTTGATTATATATTATATCAATTTTATACATTGATATTATTATGTATTAGTTTTAATTTATTTAATTAGACTATAAGACCAATAGAAATATTTATTAATTTATCTAAATGCATACGACATAAGCACAATTAAAGTATTTTAAAACAAAAATAATCCGTTAAAAATATTTACATAAATCTCAGAATCATTGTATTTGAAATAATTAAAATTATTCTATGTATTGCTACTACACTTTAAATATAAATTTCAATGTTTAGACTGAAATATATTAGCCTATATATAGGTTTGAAATTGACATGAATTTTGTATATAGTTGATACGTGATAGAAGACACTAATTTTCAGACTCTGAAAGGATACGTTTAAAGGTTCAAATTGTAGCAGTTTGAATGTTAAATCTAAATTTGCAAAAAAATTTTTTGTTATATTTTGCCAAATTTTATTTAGTATACCGATAACATTATAATTATATGTAATTTTATATAATTTGACTTTTATTTAAATGTAGATTCCAACGAATATGTAATTTTAATTATAGGTGTCTGTCTGGCAAGCGATCTTGCCCTTACATAGATGACATCGGTACAAATATAATTATAATTTATTAAGAACATTAAAACTTTTTTAAAGATACTTGAGAGAATTGTACAAGCGGTGGATTGTATCGACATGTTTTCGAGGCTACAAAGCCAAGTTTGAAAAATTCACTTTGTAAGAAAATTGGGTGAAAAATCTTTTAAATATAATTTACTTACCATAGTAAAATGAAAAAGTATTAAAAATTAAATAAAAAAAGAAGTATAATTTACAACAGATCATATTAAGATATATGTGTAATATAGATAGAATTTTTCGATGTACAGGCTCTATTATGTCTTATCACTTTTACATTTATATAGAAAGTCGATGACATACACACTTGTATAGAATTAATGATAAATTGCAATATATGGGGTGTATCTGAATTAGTTTCCATATTAACAATGTTTTTAGAAAAATTGTTATTAAACATTTCATAAATAATAATTGTAACTTTCAAAGTTATTTGAAGAATAATATATTTTTCTAAAAAAAAAAAACAGTAATTTCCTGTACTGTAAACGAAAAGTGTAGGAAAAAAATATATTCGTAAAATGGAACTGAATCTTTTTAAAGTTTTTTTATTTAAAAGATGGCTTAAATTATCATAAGAAAATGCATTTGACAGTTTTTTTGATTATACATATATATTTATGTTATAATTCATATCTTTGGTAGCCCAAAATGTAATGCTGAATTTATATCTCTTATGTAATCTGAATTGATATTTATTATCTTATGCGCGACGATGATACCAGTGCTGGTCTATAGCAATATGAGAAAAAGAAACTTAATGGAATTAAATTACAATTGCGTGCGAAGAATAAGTGTCTCAATATTCGATCAATACGCCTCGGCGTATATCTCCAAATTAACGGGAAAATTCAGCTCGTAAGTACGTCTTAGTAAAATAATTACACAATTATTATGGGGGGGGGGATGCGATTTGCGAACGAGCGGTCGTTCACGCCCGAGCGGACCGAGGTTCTGGTATCGATCAAGGCAGGGCTGCTTAAGAATCCAAGATCGATCCCGTTAATTCTGTTAATTTACCTTTTTTTTTTAATCAAAGATAAAATGCAAACGAAAATTACTTGGGGCAGCAACATAAAATAATTTCATTTGGACTCTTCTCTCAACGATCAGGCCATTATCAAAATACTATGAGACACGATGCGATTATGTTATTTGGATGAATTTTTTGTAATCATATGTTAATTGAAAAAATACAGCAGTTTTCACCTGATGAAATGTACCGTTTTTGTATGTAATTATTAAAACACATTGGGTATTGTCAAGTGGTCAACGATATATCTGTTATCATATGGTGACTTTAGTATTCGGTAAGCTCTGTCTTTTAATACATTTTAAGAAATGTAGCTCGATAGATTTGACTCTGTTTCTTGATTAAAGAACATGCTGTACGTGGCACAGCTATTATGATGATTCTTATACAAAGAAGCAGATTATAAATTATTGTCTGTTCAGACATATGTCTCTTTAGTAAGTGACGGTACAATAATTGCCGGCGCTCATTTTGGTATAATGTAATGTAATAAATGTAACACCGTGGTACATCTAATGACCGATGAAAGATAGTAATTTTAGATTGTAGCGTGAAAATTGCATCCATTCCCTTCTCAATGGCTTCAATATGTCTTAAACCAATCGTTACTTCAGCTTTCATACAGACCATCATGTATTATTGAGACGCACGATAATAATTGTTGATTATTATGCTTCCAAGTTTGACAGACTGAATCTTTTGATCAGGAAAAACGTCAAAAGGCTATTGAATTGTAAGAAAACAATAAAATAAAGTCAAAAAGAATTTAACGTATATAAAGTACACAAGTAGACTAAGTCTAATGATTGCACGAATATTCTTTCAATACTCAAAAGTAAACAAAGGAAATATTAAAAATAATTTATTCTATCTCAACATATCTAAAATGTATAGTTAAGATTTTATTTACACTCCAAATTATAACAATGTATTTTATCATTCGAAATAATTATATTTTTTATTCAATTTAATTTTATGAAAAAAAAGTTTGATTAATTTTCTTATGTTTTATGACGTATTATTATATTGAAATCCATTATTTGTTAGCTTGCTCATAAATTCAGATAATGTAGGCTTGACGAGTACACATGTCAAAGTCTGGCATGTTTAAATTAAAAGGATAATTTAAAAAGAATGATTTTACGCTGACTTGCAATTAACTTCCAAGAATTTGAGTAAAATTTGAAGAATTGCAATTAATGGATTTTGTATATAAAGATGGCCTTGGATCATGCTTTGCGACTGCTACGATGCGACGATGATGTTGAGAGACAAGAAGAAAATAATTTTAATTTTAAAAAATGCGTACAATAAAATGTATGCAAAGCTTCTCAGCTTCATAATTATATTTCGGCTCTACGTCCAATATAAATCGGTCCAACAGTTCAATCACTGCCTCAAAATGATTTGAATTTACCTAAACTTAAATAATATCATATTTCATGTACATATCATAGAATTGTAACTCACTAATTCTTTGAAAGATAATTCAAATTCAAAAATATAATATACTCTTGATACTACTAGAGGTCATACGTACGCAAGCTTTCGGGAATTTCATTTTTTATATTGAACAAAGAAACTATTAAATGATATTTGCCTATCCTAACTTTTTTTTAATGATATTTATTTAAAAAAGCTATCCGAAATTCGATTACAATATTCTAATCAGCGTTAAAGTTAAAAAAAAATTAATTGCTTATCTTCGTATCATATATCATATATTTCTTTTTTATTAAAATATTGAATATAGCATCATCTAATTACAATTCTATTAATTTTTTTTATTTGTCTCAAAGAAAATCGTATGCAAGAATTCTATTACGCGCATCGAACGAAAAATGGAATAGACTCATTCATTTAGCGTCATTCTTGCCAGAAATATTAAATATAGCTGTCGATCTTAAATAGAGATACTTTTTGGTTTCTTTTTAAAGAATTTTTTAAAAGAAACCGTATTTAAATAGATATATAAATATATATATATATATATATATATATATATATATATATATTTCAATATGATATCTATTGACAATACACGGAGTGCTAAAATGTTTTTACGATAACATAAGAGCTTTTCTTTCGGTACCGAACGGTATAAAACGGTACCGCTGATTCCTATCATAAGACAATCTGAAATAAAAAAAAATTGTATGATTCGACAGTGTAAACCCATATTACATACGCAATAGTTTTGAAAACGTCAATTTTTGATCCCTTTTTTCGCCTCTTTAAATTAGCAATTGATGTATGCTAATTAGTTTATAATAGTTTATTCGAGAACAAGACGTATATGGAATATATCAAAAATATTGGCACGATCGGCTCGAAACTTCTTAAGTTATCGTATGGATACGATTCGAATAATGCTGTTTGAAAATAAAACTTCTTTCAATATTTAATTTGGCATTGCGAAAAAATAAATGCACGTACGATGATTCGGTTATACCTGGACTATATAGTACACTTACTCTAGCCGTGAAAAGTCATACATTTGTATCGTTCTCATGACCTGAGAAAAAATCTAGACTGTTTCTCACGACCTGAGAAAAAATCTAGACATTGTATTGCTACTTGTGACAAAAAATCGAAAAGTCTCTTTGAATGAGGTTTCAACACTTGATACTAGTATGAATTCTCGTGATTAATAGTTATTTTAACAATTGTGGCAGGAGTTCCTAAGTACAGAAAATCTCCCAATTATTCTAAAATGTATAATCACTTTATAATGTAGTTTCTGTAATATTATGTATGTTAGATAATTATATATGTTAGAATCTATGATTATGACTCAGGATTAAAACAAAAAAGTATCAGCGAATTTAAAGCATTGCCTTATAATCAGACTGAACGGTAGAGTATTGTGAAAAGAATACTGCGTATCTTGGGGAATAAAGATAAATAAATGGAATTATACAAGTTTATTTATTTATTTAATATTTTCCAGAAATCGATCTTTTAGAAGATGTAATATAGTCAGTGGGCAGAAAAATAGTTGGGGTTACCAAACAAATTGACAGATATTGATTCGAAAATGCTTTCAAAATTTGCAAAAACTTAAGAATATATATCATGTTCTGGTAATGTCCCGTATCGAGAAATAAAGCTGAGTTTCCTCCGTTTACAAGTTTCTTAATCAAATCCTTTATTGTGCTTTAGTACTATATTAAGATTTATAGGCTTAAACATTAAACTAGAAATAATCTCGAATACTATAATAATATACATATTTATAAAAAAAATTGGTTTTGAATAGATTATTTATCGACATCGATATATAATTGAAGTTTGACACCTATAATGTGCCCCACGTATATGCATATTGAAATATGTTCGCAGATTTCTTATAAACGGTTGTACCAGATAACGGACTTCCTCGTAATAATCCACGAAGAAAATCATTGTATTTCGACACCTTGGTATATATAGTTCCAATACTTATATCGTCACACTCTCTGGTATGTGTATTTACGACTCCTACAATTTTATTGCCAATAACGAGTGGACCACCATTATCACCCTATAATATACAGTATGTTAATAAGGAATAAACAATAAGCATTTAAAAAAATTTGTGAAACAATATAAATAGATAAATATAGTATTTCGTGTAAGATTCTCTATAGTATATTATAGTACTTATTTTTCATTTATAGAGAGGTTATATTACTTAAATATTTAAACAGATCGTAATTCTTATTCATTTAATAACTGCTAGCCTAAGTAAAAATAATAGCTTTTCTATTTAATTGAGATGCAAAGAATTAACTTTGAATACGTAAAACAATTAAAACGTGAGTAAAACTCGTAATTACCATATTGTTTAAAAATATATACTGATAGAAAAATTAACATGTATAGATCTACAATTTCTGATAAAATTAACATTATGACATTATATTGAACATTTCAAGAACTATTGATTTTCGTAAACAATAAAAGATATTTATAGCAGAAAATGAATGAAATAGGAACTATCAAGTTGAATTTCTTCATTTTTACTTAATATAATTTTTGTCCCTTGTTTTTAATTCTAAAAATTGTTGATAACCTCATAAGCTCTCATAAAAAAATTAGCACTCATACTAACTTCCTTCAATTATAAGCCATATCAATTCTTTATTAAATAATAACAAGAATTAATAATTGACATTTGTAATATACTTTGAGGATGAATTTTTAGCAGAGCATAGTACACGATCCGTTTATTTACAATTACAATACTACTTTTTAAATATCTTATGATATATTAGATCACAAAAAGGATTACGTTTACAAAAATTAATTTCACAATTTTAATCGTGATAAAGGAAGGAATATCGTACTATTACCACTATATACGTGGTATACCTAAACTGATGATTTTCAATAAGTAAAATACACACTAAGTATTTTTCAATAAGACTATATATAAGATATTTCATAATATCTACGTTTAAGCAACTCTATGAAAAGATAACTAATAAGCCAATATTGCCAATATAAGCCGAGCAGCCCAATGGTTCGTCCGGATAGCAATTTTGCTGATTTTGCTAATGGGTCGAATCTAACGCACTCAAGATTATCTTAGTTTCAAAAGAAAAGATTTATTGTCAACAATGAATTTCCTTGAAAAAATGTCATCTATATATATTTTAATTTGTATAATTTGCAAGACTCCTGCTGTCTTGCAATGAATAACAGAAAATTCAATTCTATAATTCAGCATATAACCACTTTCTTCTATGTTATTCTTACGATACTAATCATCGCTGGTACAGTATCACACGTACATGGGCAGTAAGTACAAAATACTCAAAGACAGCTTATAACGTTAAATTCAATTAGACGATTTCTACAAATATGCTAATAAGAGAATTTATATATATTTTTAAACAAACGACAGAAGAATAGTTCAAAATTATGCCAGTTGTAATACATTAAAAATTTAACAATCAAAAATCATTTCAATAGTAATATTTCAAACAATAAATAGTAATGGAATAATTGGAAATATTTATTAATAGATTACCTAAATTGCATAGATATGAAAATATTAATCCAAATAATTCTTAATCTCAAGGAATATTAGTAAATTTACATTGATGTAAGAGAATAAAATTATTTATAAATACGATTAAACAATGCAACAAAATAATATAATAATAGAAGTACAAGGTAGTTATATACAACGTTATTATTCTTAAAATAACTATTGTTTATACAATATAAATTAATATTATGAAATTATCAGAAATGTGAGTACAATGCATTGTTAATATGTATTGGTTAATAGGCATTGCAACAAAAGAAGTAGATAACTTACCCAGCAAACACCTCTATAATTGTATTGATCATCTGAAAATATCATACCACATAACTCGGTGAAAAGAGAAGCAATTTGATTACATATTAGGCTCTTATCAACAAGCATTTGTTCATTAACAATCAACACTTTCGCATATTTTAATTGTAAACTATTTTTTGTAGTTATTCGAACTTGCTCTCGATTATTTTGCTTGGCTAAATTATTGAGTGAATTAATTCCATATCCCGAAACAAGTGCTGTATCTCCGTAAAAGGTTTCTTCTATGTCTGGAATTTCTAGAGGAGCCAAATTCGGACTATTCACAAGATCCAGGATATCTTTTAACTAAAGAAATTAAATTGTGATTATTTAATTTATTTTTTAATTTATTTTCATTTCATATGTTTTTTTTTCACCTTTGATACTGCTATGTTATTTTTATTCTGATAGCTTCTGTAATTGTATGTATAAATCTCTTCAATTTCATATAGAGGAAGATGTTTCGATTTCAGCTCACTCATACCAACGGTAGCAAAAAACATTAACTTCTTTAGTTCGTAATTTGTAAGCATGAAGCATCGGGCAGAAGATAATAGTAAAGAGCTGCTTAGAATACCTGCACTGCCCAGTAAATAAGGAACGTTAGTATAATTATATTTTCCGATCAATCCTACATGGTATTTAAAATCTAACTGAAATGCGTTATAGCCACCAATAATATCTTCCACGTCCAATGCTGAACCTTAAATATATAAATAAATAATATTATTGTGATGATTGGTATATTTATCAATATAGTTGATTTATAATAAAGCAAACAAATATATAATAAATATTCGTGGTAAGTTGATGAAAATGAAAATCATGCTGCAAAATTGGGAGGAAAACTTTCTCTCGTGTTTTCATAATATAGTATAGGATAATTGGACATAATATGATAATTTGGATTTTTTAAAGAGCATAAACAGAATTTGCAGAAATGCGGATTAGTCAGACGTGGTTTCGCTATTTCTACCACAAACTCTCCGGAACACGGCTCAACTTGGCTGAATGTTGGAAAGGTCTATGTTTATGGATAAATATTATGAAGACTCTCGGAAATATATAAATAGACAATGGTGTGTGTGTGTGTGTGTGTGTGTGTGTGTGTGTGTGTGTGTGCTTTACGCCCGCTAACGCGGAACTTTAGTTGTAATTAAGATTTCCAGATATATTAAAAATATGAACTATGGAAACATATCATAAAGATTCATAAAAAGTAATTATTCAATGTCCAACATAATCTAAATTTTGAAATAGCGACGGAGATTTTATATGTCGAAATATCTACATAATATATGTGATCCATAACACATTTAGATCAGATTTAATCATCAGATTTAAAAATTATACAGTTTATATGTAAAGGAAAGTATTTTAGTAAATATTTTTTAAAATATAATTACTTATTTACATTTTGTAACTGAATCACTGTCAAGAACTGTTTTAACTATCAACTTGAATTCTGATTAATACAGTAAATTCTGATCTAATTTGATATTTTATTTTTTTTATCCCAAATTTCGTTCCAAAAAAAGTAGAAATTCTAAACTTACCGTAGTAAACCGAAAACATGCTTAAAATGCTAAGGATGATACAGAATAAGCTATAGCAAATCATTTTTTGATTTTTTCGTATCCGTAAAAATATCTATATATGATCTCTATTAATTTATAGCAAGTTTATATATAATATCATTATATTTACTTGTAAAAGATAACAGATTTCCCATATATTTGAATTACAACAATACTGATCAATTGTAATACACGGGGTGTTTCCATCAAAGACATATATGCATTTTCTTACAAGCAAAAACTTTTGGGAAAAATGTGCGTTCAATTATGAAAAAAGGGAGTTCAAGTAAGTAAGAGGAATATGTGTACGGGACAGAATAAATAAATAAAAAATAATTGATTTGAATAATTTAAATACTATGTATGTGAAAAATTTAAATTTAAATACTAATATATTTATTGAAACACTGCGAGGTAGAACAAACCTCCACTCCACTTGTGGAATCCGTTATTTACAAAAGAATACAAAATGTTGCGCTTATTATACTAGCATACAATACGTATCTGATACTTATATTTACATATATGAATTTAATGGACGGAGCAGTCATTTGGCTGTTAGAGAGAAGTCGAAAAGAGAAGATGGGCTCCGCTGATCCTTAAGCTCTGCGTTGGTCAAGTCAAGCGCCTTGGCCCGTAGATGCGTTACATAATCTTACACTTAGATGCGTCGATTTAGTATTTTTCTGTGCTTAGCATTTGTGTAACCCCCTCCACTACAGATTCAGTTCAAACTCAGAAGCTTTAAATCTTCTAATTCTAATTTAATTCAAAATGAAATATCCATAGTAATAATATCTAAACTAAATAATAGTAATAATCTCTTTCATGTTGAAGTCTTAAGGTTCCTCTCATGGTTAGGTCAAACTAATAAATTCTTCTAAATATTAATCTTTAAGTTTGTGTGTCTTTAAATTATAAACATTCATAATTTCCCCAAAGTTTTTTTACATAACAATATGGATTCATAACAATATGGGCATATCAATTCAGAAAATTCCATGTATTCGGATAGTTTAGTCTGAGAGTTTACAGTTTAGCATCTACGTTTTGTAGCGACTGGTTTCTGGGCTCCTCTGTCTTGTTTTGCCAGAGCTATCAGACATCTTTTGACGTCCTTAATCGCACTGGTTCTGACGACATTAGCATGCACATAAGCTCGTACGTCAACTAAAAGCCCTAGAAACGATCTAATTCTAGCACAAGTACTATCCTTTTCGGTCGAGAATTGAACACGAAGTGTCTTCTAGATTAATTTCTACATCATCGAGGACGTTTTGTCGATGCAGAGGAAGTAAATTCTTTAATAGATGACATGGGGATTATCTGGTAAGCCGGTGGAGACGAAATGCGTTTGCCATTATCCATGCCTGTGACCCAGGCAGACGTTTTCACCGCATGGGCGCATTTTTATCGCCAGCCTAAATGTTAGAGCATTGAGAAAAGGCCTCGAAATATTTAGAATTGTTATCTTCTTAATTGTAGTACGTAAATAGCTGTGTAAATAGTGTAAACACTGTGCACAGGTTATTGATAAAGTTTTTTTTCTACCTGAATATTACAGTTAATTCCTTACATTTTACGTAACTAGTTGCATTATAATAGCGCCAACTGGGGCTCGCTTTAGCTGCTACGGTGTCCCGTACAAAGAAGACAAATGACTATCCATTAAAAATATATCTATTGAATACTTTACTGAATATATAATATGCAATTTTTTTATGTATTTTTGATAATTATAGACATAGAAATAGAAGTAATTTTTTTTTAAAACTTAATACATAACCAATGTGCTTTCTTTTGTTCAAATCAAAAGTTTCACTTTTATCATGATAGTCGCAGCAACACTACCCTTTGAAAATATTATTAGTTCATTAGAATCATGAGTTATTCAGTTGTTTATAATGTGTATATAAATGCAAGCAAAAAGAGGAAATTCCGAAACTGAGACTCGAACAGAAAAGATTTGATTAATGATGTTTCGTAAAATAAAAAGATAGGACGAATATTAGTAAGCGCATAAAAAAATATTAGCAAAATAAGGCGGTACTTAGTAAAAATTAATAAATTTAGTTAATAAATAGATTAAGCATTAAGTATAATACTAAAGAAATAAACTAAATTTACTTATAGAATTACAAAGTGCGTGTTAATATTCATATTAACATAATGTAAATATCTCCATCTGATTAAGTGTTAGTATAATATAACATATAACATAACATACTATAAGTGTTTGAATGTGTGTTCTTCCATATTCCAGACTAGTACATGATGTGTTACTGTAAACATGTCTGTACACATATACTTAACATTAATATGTATAATTGCTATTCCAGAGCATGCACGCGAGAATCCTAGGCTTTTTATCTAGTGCACCTAGTTGACTTACGCTTTACGCTTTCGTCGTTGCTTTACTCTCATTCTCGGTTCCTGTAAATTTTTTTCAGGGATAAATTAAAATCAGCTATAAGTTATAACTAACGCTCCTGAAATTCGACTTCGGAGCGAGTCTTTAAGATAGCCTTTCTCATATTCATTCTAACGAACTAGCTAAATAATTTTACACCCTAATTCTGAAAATCGGCTAACTATAATGTGAGTGTTATTTTTATGAATTAAACCATTTTTACAAAATTGATCGTAACCATTCAAGGTCCTTTTATGTTGCATAAATATTCATGAAACTAAGTATATAATTTAATATAATTATATTATAATATAATATAATTAATATTAATTAATTATAAGAAATAATAAATACTTTTCTTAAATCCTATTTTGTTAAAAAGAGACTACTCTTAGTGATCTACGTTATAGTTAAGATATAAGTCTAAAACAACGCCATAAAACCTTTAATCTTGTGAATATAAACATTTTTTTATACGTATCAAATTTCTTGACTGATTATAGTATATTGAAAACGTATATAGCAAATAATAGGGAGTCCAATGTACTGAGTATCTATAGTATGGTTAGTTTGAATATTCTAATATTATTGTTATTGCTGTTAATACTTTTTGAGTATCTCGTAGAATAAGAACGATTTTAATCGAATAACGTTCTGCGTATTTTAGTTAGTTAATTATCTAGAAAAGTAAATAAATCAATCACCACTAGTAGTTGACCAGTAACATGTTTGATATTCTTATTTAAGTTGCAGATGTAGAGAAATCAGTTGAACGAAATTTTTTTAATTTTTTGTTCTTCTTTTAATTTTGTTGCTTATTCTTTATGAATTTATGTTTTAATTGTCGTAGTTAATAATTCTTTTAATATGCCCCACAGTAGTTCATATAAAGAAAAGTTTTCAATTAATTAAAAAAAGTATCGTCAGTTTATTGTTGATTTTCTGGATAAATATAATAAAGTTTGTATATTTTTTATTATGAATTAATATAATAACAAATTTAAATTCTGAACGCTTTAGAAATTAGATGCTCTATTCTCTGAAATCAATAAGAATGAAAAAAAATAATTTTATTGTACTTCATACTAATAACAGCACAAGTTGTATTAAATTGAAGTATATTTTTTTTAGAAATTTAAAATTTAAAAGAGAAGATATAGAAGATATTATTTATGTAACAATTATTTTTCTTTATAATTAATGAAATATCATGAATTCGCTTCTTGAGGCTTCACTACTGGATTGTGGAGTTTGAGATCCGTTCAGAGTAGTATTATAAACTTTGGTGCCAATTAAATGTCTTTCTAATAACACTCCGAAGATAAATTCCTTGAATTTTGTCACTTTCGCATATACAGTTCCAATCGTAATATCATTGCAATAGGGACTATGCGTACTTACGATTCCAACGACATGTTTATCAACAACGAGTGGAGCACCATTATCACCCTAAAAAATACAGATTATTATTAAAAAAGATTTGACAAAAATGAAAAATATATAGGTATGCTATGATTTACAATAGAATTCATCTCACTGCTTTGCAGTACTAACTTTTCACTTGACAAGTGATTATTTATAGGTTCGACGAAAAACTCGTTCAGGACTTGCTTAAAATTCAGGACTAACTTAAAAAAACCGTGTACACAAATAACTGTACACCCATTTATTTATTTTACGCACCATTGGAATAATATTCATTTTACACATATAAAACGTAATTTGGAATTTCAGAGTAATATTACACAATAGAATAATCTCATTTAAGATTAAATTTAATAGTACAGATCTTTAAGTACATATACAATTTTATGTTTATTATAATTATGATTCATAAAAGATTACTAACTGTAATAAAAATATTATGATAGTAACCGAAACAACGTATCAGTAACTTCTTAAGAAACTAAAACAAATACAATAACTTACCATACAAACACCTCTATAGTCGTATGCATCGTCAGGTTTCATTATACCGCACAGGTCAGTGAAATACCTAATAACTTCATCACATATTAGGTCACCATCATTGGTATACTCGGCAGCATTAACAATTGTAACATTGGCATATTTTAAGAATAAACCAGTTTTTGAAGTGATTCGTACTTGTTCTCTCCGTTTCTGTTTATCTAATGCTTTAATTGAATCGATACCAAATCCTGCGACAACTGCCTGTCTTCCGTAATAGCTTTCGTGTATGCTCGGAATTTCTAGAGGAGCCAAATTTGGACTATTCTCAAGATCGAGACTATCTTTTAACTAAAAAAAAATGAAATTTTAAATCTTGAATCATATCTTCATTTTATCAATTCATTTTCTATCTTTACCTTTGAAAGTGCTATGTTATTTTTATTGAGATGAGCTCGGTAATAGTACGTATATATTTGGTTAATTTCAATTAGATTAAGATCTTTGGATCTCAACGAATCTACGCCCGGGGCTGCATAAAACGAAATCTTCTTCAGATCGTAATTTGTCAGCATAAAGCATCGAGCAGCAGATATTAGATAATAGTTGTTCAGGATACCGGCACTACCCAGTAAAAAGGGAACTTTAGTATAATTATATGTTCCGATTAATGCAACATGATATTTAAAATCTAATCGAAATGCGGGATAACCGCCAATAATCTCTTCCACATTTAATGCTGAAACTGAAATATATGTGGTTAATAAATCATCAATATTCTACTTACAAATTCGTAAATACATGATTAATTATTACTTTGTTAAAGCACAATGCGCATGACAACCTACATATGAATTATTTTTAAATTTTCATATTTCACAGCTTATTATAATAAATTGTTATTGAAAATGGAGAATCAAATATATGTCACAGATTACTATAAGTAAAGAGAATGGAAAATTGGAACCAAGATATTTTCTTAATCGAAATAAATTTATTATAAATAAAAAATTAATCTGTAGTCTTTATTACCTAAATTACAAAATTCTGTAATCTACAACTAAATCCAAGTCTTTTGTAGATTTTAAGATAAAGACGCACTAATTACGGCATATAATTAACTGAAGATTCGTTGAACAATTGATGAAGCATAATGAATAAAAATTTGTATAAATAAAAATGTGTAAAGTAATGGGGAAGTGCGAAAATGTTCATTTTCGGTTTAATAATTTCTACTTTGTCTTAGATATTTAATCTTCTACTTTTTTTAAAAAATGGTGTAGTAAGTTTACATTTTTTGCGTTAATATTATATTTTTTTATTAAACGATGTTCTTATAGCCATGATGGAAAGAAAAAGCATTGCGGCTTGACAGATATCTTTAAATGCTGCCTATAAAGACAAATAATTAGGAACATGTTCCCAAAAGATCTAAAGGAAATTATTGCTGCTTTCGGTTCTATGTAAACAAATTTTTCGGACCCCATGCAAACAATCATACCAGAAGGAAAATGGTGAGTCTACATTTGGATTTATGAAATGTAAAAATGAAGCATTGTAGAGTTAATCATGAATTACAGAATTTTGTTGAAGTCACATGGAATTAAAATTGAACATACGGCATCTTATTCACTTCGGTATTCTAGCGTTTCAGGATACGATGAAGAAACTTTTTTTTTTTTTTTTTTTATGTAATTTAACGTCGCTTTATTTATGCTTCCAATTATCGGTGCTAATCAGCGACGGAGGTCTACGATGTGTTTGTAAACAAAGCACATGTAAATAATTACAGCGGTGCCTGTGTCAATCGGCCGAGACCGGGATTTGAACTCGGATCACCAAGTTACTAGTCCTTCGCTCTAGCGATCGAGCCATCGTAGGATGAAGAAACTTAATATTTACGAGACGATAATATTTGAAGTGTTAACATTGAATTAAATAATATTGACAATCTTAAAAGTGCAATATTACATTGTGAAGTTCCCTTAGATGATCAGAGATGACGCACTAGGAGTGTATCTTTTCATAGATTATGGCTGGTATCATTTCATTAGACTTATAGCTGGTATCAGTTAGCCACGTGAGACAAATTCTAGTACCGAAAAGAAGATCCAATCCACGTGAAAATGTATGGGAATGAAACAGTATACGAAGAATTAGACACTTAAAAAGTAAGAATACATGGAATTGTGAAAATACAATGATAATATCTCATCATCCGATACAAAAAAGATTATTACGTGCAATTGAATTTTTAAGAAAAAGATCAGTATATTAGGTATAAAGCTTGAGAGGCTTCGCGCAGAAGTTTGGCGTGGATTACGATGTAATTCTCGGATCCACATTGCCTGAAACCATCTTCAAGGCACTTTCTACACTTGTACACAGTAAGGACCGTTGAATTAAACACTGCAATTCAATAGCCGCTTTTCCGACTACAGATTGGCATAAAAGCATATATGACCATTTTGAAATGAACATAATGAGGTAACTATGAACGGTATAATTTGTAGGTTTGAAAAGAGCCTTTACGATTTAAATCAGAATTTAGAATCAGAATGTCAATACAGAATTCAATGACTCAAATTATTACAATGCGATGCAGATTCCGCTTGATTTATGAAACGAGCAAGACGCGAAAAATTTTTGATAATGATTTACGTAAATTACATTTGATTATTGTTGAGGAAATAGGCAACATAAATAAAGAAGCTTAACTTACGGAAATTATTGTGTTATGATCTTAATTCGAAAATAAGAAGAAAGTTTAGTAGCAAATTTTAGATTGTATATAAAATAAAACTATTTAAATAATTTATATGCAGAGTTGTAATTAAAGTTCCCGACTATTCGTCGTCACTATTCTTGAAAACAAAATGCACTTTTCAATAGAAAATTATTTCCATTTTCAAAGTTTAATTTAAAAATGACTATAGACATCTGATTGTTAGTAATTCGATAAAACGGCTATTTGATATGTTTACATTTCTGTGTCCTAAGTTTGGTCCACAGCATATGGTGCGTGAAAAATAGTTTATACAAAGAAATTTAATTGTATTAATTATTTATTAAAAATAATATTAGTTGTTTACATTACCTATAGTTCACTATCAAGTACTCGTTTAAATACCGTACCGTAATTGTTTACTAATTTTTTTAATAATATTTTGGAAGTGACTAATATTTCATTAAAATAGGTTTCGTATCTATTTTATTAATTTAATATATTTAAATACTTATATTTAAGTATAGACAAATCATTAGCTACTATGATAAGCAAATAAAACATTCAAAAGTATTTGTGAAGCTTATTATGGTTTCTGCATTTCTAAGTTAAAATGTGAATCACTACTTTTATTTTTTTCATCGTTTAATAGATTTATTAATTTTATTCCAAGAAATTAAAAAATTTCAACTTACTACAGTCTACTAAAATGTTAGTCCAAATGACAAGCGTGACGCAGAATAAATTATACCAAAACATATTTTATTTTTCACTGTATCTGTAAAATTTTCTATATATAACGTTATATATAATATACGTGATATTTACTTCTAAAAAATAAAAGATATCCCGTATATTATAATTATCACAATATTGATAAATTGCAGTACACAGGGTGGCTCGATTACAGACATTGTATTGTCCTACAATATTCCAAAGCTTTCAGTAAGATAATACTTTTTCTTTGTACATATTCAATTATTTTAGAATTTTGTTTGTTTTGTTTGTTTCATGTTTCGATTAATATTTTAGATTTCCCACTGTATTTTATTTTACGTCGTGTCCAGTAAATGTAGAATAATAAGAGTATATCAATGTAATGTTCGAATCTTGTATCGGATTTCGATGCTCAGTAAAAATAGTTTCAAATTAAAATTATTAATGGCATTATTGAGAATTATATCAATTATTCGAAAAATATTTCAAAAACAAAAGTTGTACACGAAAAATTTGTTGCGATAAATGTTCATCTAATTACAGGAACCCAGTAGTATAAAATTTCTGCGAACTCATTTACTCTGTATTCAAGCAAATGAGTTATCGAAAGACGTGGAACAATTGTTCAATACAGATGTGGCAAATTCTGCTAGTCTCTTTTGCGTTGGCGATATACATATATTGCTACATTTTTCCATTTATTTAGTTAAGCTATCATACTATGCCATTTTCTAAGAAATGAAAAAATGAATATAATAATTAACGGGTGTTCTTGCAATTGAAGAATGATTTATAATATGGAATACATCAAAGAGCGCGGAAGGATACTGAAAAAAATAATTCCTCTATTAATCTGCTGTAGTTTTACTTTTCTCACGATTGCCACAGTATTAGTTGGTAAATACTTTTCGTACTTCATAATCACGAGTTATTCAGTTTTATCGTTTGCTTTGTCTATAATGCGTATATCAAGAATAAGAAAAAGAAATGTGAAAATCGCGATTCAAACAGGATGATTGGATTCGCGATGATTATAACGTATATTAGTTGTAATTCTCAGAGAGCACAACCAAAAACCAAAAACTGACAAAAAAACTGAAACTTGATAATTCTAAGAAAATGTATAAGATTTTGTGTCGGCAGGTTGTAATATATAGCTTATAAGTTATTTATTATAAGATATGAACTAGATTTACTTATTATAGTACAACTTATGTAACATATTACAAAGTACATGTCAATGTGTAAACGTATATATAAGTATACATGCATATGTGTATACATATATATATATATAATATGTATGGTGTTTGTACATGCATACATGTACAAACACCATATCAAATATCGTGTACTACTGTAAACCAAAAATGTATGTATATATTGATAGTTTAATTTTTGAAGGTGAACCGGCGCCTTTTGAAACGTCAGACATTAAACGTATATTTAAATTTAAGGTGCTGGGAGTAGTCAGGTTGTTCTTTGCTAAGATAGAATATAGATTATTTTATATTTATTTTTGAATTTTCAATTAAATGTTATTTTTATTTTATTTTTTTGTAGTAAGTTCCATTTCAGATTCTAACGAGGTTATTATAAATAAGGACAGTTGAATAAATTTATGTTCGAAGTTGCTTTGCAACCTAATTTTGGGAGCGATGGTAATAGATGGTTGGTGATATAATAGTCGCTTGGGTACATTGGAAAATGTAGTGTTTCGCCACACGTACCTGATTCCCCGGATTGGTAATTATAAAAATTATTGTTACGTATATATATGGATAAAAATTTTGATCGATTTTACAGTCTTTATAGAATAATATACTATACTAATTTAATGATAGTCATATCAATATTAACTCAAAGTAGTCAGCTTAAAGTATTAACACCAGGCCAGTTCATTTGAATGATCATATTCAACTTTGGGACTAGTATCCTGAATTATGGTTATCTCTTGATTTTTGTAAATTTTATTTTCTCTTATGTGGTAAAATCTCTATTCTCTCTATCTCTCTCTCTCTCTCTCTCTCTCTCTCTCTCTCTCTCGCTCGCTCTCTCTTTCTCTCTCTTTCTCTCTCTCATTTTCTCCGTCTTCTCTTATAAAATGGTTGTATGCCAAATCATCAACTAAACATAATGTGTGACGACAAATTATTGTTTTTCTTTTGACACGTTATATGATCTTCAGATGTGGCATAGGCTATATTTTTTCGTCAGTTTGAACTAAAGACATGATGACTAAATAGGCTTACCAACAATCTCGAAACTATGTATATTATATTATCTTACATTATATACATTATATACATTATATGATTAAATTTGACCTGAACTGGTGCATTTAAACTCCGCGCGTAAACTGAATCGGTAAATTTTTTTTTCTATATTGGTACAACTTTTCTTGATGTCCATGAGAAATTGAAGCGCCATATCTCCATTAGTGTGTGTTGGTCAGCTATTTGTTTATGGCGCAAAAAGTTGGTCTGGCGATATTGATTACGGAAAAAAAATTGATCAACGAGTTTGCTTGAAATTTTGTGTTTCCAATGGAATTACGGCTACGATATCATTAAAAATGTTGCAGAAGTGTTTTGGGGAGTCTACTTTATCGCGAACGCAAGTATTTGAGTGGCACAAAGTATTCAGTGAAGGTTGTGAAGTCGTCAAAAACTTGTCTCATGCAAGTCACCCATCCACCGAAAATCAAGATGATGCTCATCGTTTTCTCCGATTACCACGGGATGGTTCACCATGAATTCATTCCAAGAGGTCAAACGGTCAATAAGGAGTACTACTTGGCCGTTTTGAGGCGTCCACGTGAAGCAATTCGTCGTAAATGACCGAATTTGTGGGTAGACAATTCATGGTTTTTTTACCACAATAATGTGCCGACACATTCCAGCATGATTGTATTTGATTTTTTGGCCAAACACGACATAAAAGTCCTTGCTCAGCCACCGTATTTGGTTTCCTGTTACTTTTTCCTCTTTCTGAGACTCCAAAATCCGCTTTAGGGAACGCACCATGAGTCCATAATCAATATCGCCCGACAAATTTTTTGCATCGTAAACAAACAGCTGACAAACGCACAATAATGGAGATATGGAGTTCAAATTTCACACGGACATCAAGAAAGTTTGTACCAATATAGGAAAAAAAATTTACCGATTCTGTTAACGCGCGGTGTTTAAATGCACCAGTCCGGGCCAAATTTGATCGCATTCTACTTCCTCAAGACCAAACTCTCTATAGCAGTCGTCCCGAGGTATATTTTATGTTTCAAACATAAAACTCTCCGTTTGTTGCCGACCGATGTGCATATATATATGAAATGGTCTGCGGAATATCACCTTTTTGCAATGGGGGCGCTTCTATGAAGCAGCTTTTTGTAGGGAAACAATAATAGTTAAATTATCTATAAGAATATGGATTTATATACATAGAGTACTTTGTAATTCGATATTATTGAACTATGTCAGAAGTATTTTTTACATTATTATATTATCTCGAAAGAGGGAATGCTAGTGTGTACGTATTTGCGTGAGGGTGTGCGTCTGCGTGTGTGTGTTTGTGTATTTGTGTTTGAAATTAAAAAATAATACTATCGATAAATAGGAGAGCACATAATATTTATAGATACAATATAGTCCTCTATTGCAAACACTGAAAATACACACAATAGTATAGAAATAATAATATTGGCAGACTTAGCCCTTTATTTAAGATTTTACATTGATCAAGTAACAGTTAACCTCTAACGTAATCATAATTATGCTCTTAGTAAATGTTTTAACTCTTTGTTTATTTTTCTGTGTTTATTTTATAATCTGACTTATTTTAATTATTTTTATTTAATATTAGTATAATAAAACATGAAGAGGGTAGCAGACCAAATTATAGAAATGATACAAGTCGCACTAGCATTTGTACTTGGTTCTATTTTCATATTATAACAAAATCAGTTTTCAAAAAGTATCTTCTTTTTAACATTTTAGAATAAAGAATATTACATTCATTTTTAAATTTTTGAAAAAGTTTAAATTGTATGAAATTCCCGTATGAAAAAATCTATTATTTAAAAATAACATTGAATAGGTATATAGATATTTATAAAATAAAGGATTTATATAAATTATGTATGTTATAATAATTCTTCATAATCAAAATAATCTGACAAATTAGCTGGTTGACGCTCCTCCTCTATTGCGATTTGGATTTTGAGATATATGTACATTGTTCTCATGAACAGTTGTGCCAAGTATATATCTTGCCGATAATACTCCGTCGATAAAGTGCTTGAATTTCGATACCTTCGTATATATAGTGCCAAACGTAACATCATCGCAATTGATACTATGTACACTTACGATTCCTACGACTTTATTACGGATAACAAGTGGGCCACCATTGTCACCCTAAAAAGGAAGTTATTATCAAGAAATTCAAAGTATATAGGTATGCTATTATTGACAATGGAGTACATCTCATTACATTTTTAGAAATATCTAGATTAAATACATATTTTAAAAGATGCCAATTGAAAAATTTTTGCTTAATACTTTCAATAATACTATAGTGTATTAAAGTATATTAAAAGAATTAATATGTAATTTAAATGCAACTTCGGTTAAAAATATATCCTTACATTTATATTTTGGCGTATATTTTATATTTCAAGTCGCTGCTACGTTAAAAGATAACTTAATGGAAAACTTAATGAAATAACAAAATCCACCTTTCATCGTATTATACCGAACGACTTGAAAAAAGAAAGTATGCGTGCATTTCGTTCCTCTGCAGTATATACTCCACCAGTATATACGCGGCAACTAAAATTCAATTTTTAGCCAAAAAAATGGTTTCTGTACTGAACCAATCATCATAGTTGCCTGGTTTCAGTCCCCTGCCCACTTTCTGTTTCTAAAATTACAAATGGACTTGAAAGGAAACCGTTTTCGTCAATAGACGAGATACAAGAAGCCGTGGTAACGAAATTAAAAAGTATTCCAAAACAGGAGCTTTTAAAAGGCATGAAGTGACTGGAAGATCGTGTCAATTTGTGTATTACTTTTAATGGAGATTATTTTCAATAAAAAGTTTGTTGAAGAAATTTTATACATTTATTGCGTCTTTTGTATCCCCAGTCTTAAAACTTTTGGTATAAACTGTGTATGGGATACACAAAATCATCTACTATATAAAAATATCTTTTGTAAGTACTGTGTGTAGTGAATTTATTAATGCGAATCTTATCTTAAGTAAACACTAATTGAGTTTTGTTAACTCAATATTAAAAAATAATATATCGAATTGATTTTCGACATGTGCCTTTGGTGTTCGAAAAAAGCTCACTTACCCCACTTTTGGATTTCGAATTTACAAATCAGACGACTTAAAACTAAATGTCATTGACGGTATGTGATGGTAGTAGTTACAATCCAATATTCAAACTGGATTACTGTCAATATTCTATTTTTACTATTTTCATAATATTTGTATTATTTATAATGAGTGACAAAATATTTAGAGAGTATACAATTAATTTTATACATCTGATCTATGTAAAATCTATGTACTTTATTCATCAAACTGTCATTATTTAATTATTTAATTATAAATATATTACTTTATACAACTGTAAGACCGATAAAACTATTTGTAATATTATTATTATTATATTATATATTTTGACCATGAAACCTAGAAAATCGTGTTTTGTTGTGCTTTTGATAGTGGTGACAAAATGAAACATATAGTGATAAATTTTTAAGGCACCAAAGGAAATAGAGTAACTTACCATACAAACACCTCTATAACTATACGCTTCATCGGGTAATATTTGACCACACAGATCAGTAAAATACTTATTAGGTTCATTACATATTAGTTGTTCCTCGTCAGCATAAGCTGCAGCATTAACAATTGTAACATTGGCATATTTTAATAATACACCATTTCTTGAATTTAGTCGTATTTGCTCTCTACGTTTTTGTTTCGACAGATCATTAATTGTATCAATTCCAAATCCAGTGACAACTCCTGATTGTCCATAAAAAATATCGTCTACGCCGGGAAGTTCTAGAGGAGCCAAATTTGGACTAGTCTCAAGATGCAGACTATATTTCAACTAAAAAAAAAATGAAATTGTAAAGGAAATATTAATGGTATATAAGTAATTCATTTCTTTTTTTTACCTTTGATATAGCCAGGTCATTTTTAATCTTATAATTTCTGTAATAGTATGTGAAGATTTCTTGAATCTCGTTTGTAATAAGATCTTTGGGTACCAAAAAATCTACACCGACGGCTGCGAAAAACGATATCTTCTTGAGTTGGTCAGTTGTAATCATAAAACATCGGGCAGCAGATATTATGAAAAAATTGTTTAGAATAGCAGCACTACCCAGTAAATAAGTAACGTTACTAAAATTATATTTTCCTACTAACCCAACATGGTATTTAAAATTTGAATGTACTGCGGAATAGCCACCTATAATTTCCTCTGTGTTTAATGATGAAACTGAAATACATGTGGTCAATAAATTAACATTATACTCATCAGTTGTAAATATACGATTGCTTCTTACAGTCTTTAAAATCAGCCTATTATGCACAATGTTCATCTAAGCTACTCATTCATTAATTAAATTTTTAATCAGAGAGCTCATTTTATTAAAAATGGAGAATTAAATATATGGCATAGATAATCACAGAGAACTATAATAAGATTATATATGTTTATTAAAACTAAAAATGAATCTGTATTCATTATTCCATCAATTAAAAAAATTTGTAGTCCACGATTTCCTGATTAGAAGTTATTATGGATTAAATTTAATTCTTTTGTAACTTACGTGATACATAACAGTTAATTGTATAATTCAATGAGAATTTGTTATGCACTTAGTGAAACAGAATGAGATAAATATTTGCAATGTTGGATTGAAAAGACACTCCGATAGTTGTCGAATTTTTTAAAAAATTTAAGGAAATGGTTAGTATTCTATGATTTGTGGGAATGAAATAGAGTTACTGTGATACTTTTAAAATAGTGAGAGTTGAAGCGGATAAAATTATCTATAAAAGTCGTTTGTCTTTTTCCATTTCTATGGTGAAATTAATATTATTTTGAAATGAATTTATGCATTAGTAACTTTTCAACTGAATTGAGAAAACAGGAAGTTGTGGAAAGGATGGCAAACTAGATTTGAAAGGAAAATGGTCCAAAAAAATTACATTCCGTCATACCTTTAAAATGTGAAGCTTTTTTGCATGGAAATTTTTTTATTATATTGGACAATTTCACAGCATTCTATTGAGCATAGTCGCATTGCATTTGGATGGAATTTTACGATGCTATAAATATTTGAATATTTAAAAACCTAATTTCGATGTTTAAGAAGCTCGATGAATTTAGAATATATATAGACAAAGTAGCTGCCACACTTATCCTTGATTGCAACCGCGCTCCTTGATTTGCGACATTTAAAAATGAATTTAACGATCTGTCAATAACTGTTCAAATACAGAAAATGTCCTCGACGTATATTGATCATAAAATAATAAACTTAAAACGAGTTTTGAGTTTCAAAATGAGATAAGTATTTCACTGAGGAGTGGCGAACCTTCCCGATCTAAAAACCATTCAATTGTAAATAATAATTCATCATTGAACATGAAATAGATTTGATTGAAAGAAATTTTTAATCAAGCCACAATGTCTTGATTAATCGTATGCTTTAACGTTCTTATTTAGCATATCTAATATAATATTAGTCGTATAAAGTATTCGAAACGGATTGTCAACATTTAAAACGTTTATTTTATTCTAGTTCACCCACTGCTCTGCGGATTCACAATTAATTTGTTTTCAACTTGAATTGAATAGCAACATAATGTAATTGATGAGCACCAAGCGAATTTGCGCATTTATCAGAAAATTTAAATAGCGTTTCTTCAACAGTCGAACAGGATATTACGTATTAATTTTAAATACATGTATCTAAACTTCTTAATATTATTTTATTTTATTGAAAATTTTCGATAAATGTTCCATTTTACCTACTGATTAAATTCTTCCATATATTTACATTAATGTTTTCAAAAAATTACTTATACTTTCTTTATAAATTGTATTGTATGTAATTCACTAATATTTCGTCCATTTTGAATTGGCAAATATGCTCTTAATTTAAATTTTATGCACATTTTTACGCCTACATCGTGCACGTAAGACTTAAAAAGTTTTCTCAATAATACTGTGTCAGTAGTAACGCTAATTTTAGATGGAAGGAGTAATCGCAATGTGAAGCTACTTAGAAGCAATTTTAATGGCATGCTATATATTGAAAGACGCGGGGTTTTTATGAATTACTATCAACTTTGTTGATGTTCTTTCAGAATTTTCTACCGAGTTCTGTTGGAAAAGAGCATATAGCAGGAGTTCAATGCATTCATGCGTGCAAATATATCTGTAAAGTTTTGCATATAATTAGAGTAATACAATCTTACTGTTTGATTGTTTTTTTGTTTACATGAAATTTTTACAATAAATAATTAATTATATTCAAAATACGAGGTTGGAATTATTTTTTTTAATCACATCGAAAGCAACGTGCCTTTATATAGATGAGGGATGAACTGTGAAAAATGCTAGCATGAGACTTGATCTACGAAGGGGCTGGAGATTCCAAGAGCAATTCGTAATTCGTAAATATTTTCTAATACTCTTTATTTCAGATGAAGATCGAAAAGGAAAAGAATATTTTCTCATAATGCATCGGACTTAATTCAGATAGACATCTTTTAATACAACAGAAGTTTTTTTCCATTATTAATACAATAAAGTGAGCCGGCTGATTCCAAACATCTCGGTATTATACTTAGAAATAATCTATGGATAATATGAATAAAAATTCTCTATCATGAATCGGGCGAGAATTTTGAATAACATATTAATAAATAGAAAAGAAACGATTTAAAAAGAATCATGCTTTATTTATTTGTTAATTTTTTTTAATGTGAGAAGCACCATACAAATCGAATAAATATAGTTATCTTGACTATTGTATTTATAAATTATTATTGTATTTATAAACTATTGTATTTATAAATATAGCTATTTTAACTATTATATTTATTTCTATTCAGTTAACGAAATTTCTGCAAAATACAATAAGAAAATGTAAGCTTACTTACCATAGTGATCCAAAAATGTACTAAAAATTAGAAAGTAAATGAACAATGATTTATAATAAATCATTTTTAATTTCTATGGTATCTTTAAATGTTTCTATCTACAGAACTTACCAATTCATATCATTTTTATACGTAATATCAGCTATATTTATTTGTAAAAGATAAACGATACCGCTTTAAATTTCTTTATATCAGTAAATCTACTGGGTGCTTCAAAATATTGACATATGTACAATATCTCTTCATTCAAGTTCTTTAAAATTTGATTCTTTTAAACATGCTTTTAAAAATGTAGGTAACGTTTAGTGGTAAAACTGTAGGTAATTTTTACTGTAAAATGAACTATAAAGCTTTATTAAATAAAACAGACAATACATTTAGAGCGCTCTAATATTAAAATAGCAATATGAATTGAAGTAATAAAAATGAATAAAAATAGAATAACTGAAATAAATGTCTACATGGAAAATTTTTCTGTGGCGTGGAAGTTGCTTTGACTCTCTATATCGAAATGCCGCTTCTGCAGCTTGTCGAGTGTCTTCAAATTCCGGTGCAAGAATTATATTATGTTAAATAAACGTATTATGTCATGGGTGAGCGTTTTGCCTTATCATTGATGATATTAACATATCTCCTTAATTTATAATATACTAGTTTTACGTTTAAAGCAATGCTGAGTTAATTATCCGCATTTTCCAACTATTAATTTTAATGTAAGCTTTCCAAAAGGCTTCGCCAATATATCAGTAATCATATTCTCAGTACAATATTAATGATCGTCCAAATCTTGTTCAATTATATATTTCACAAAATCAAAGTTTCTGTCAATATTTTTTGTGAGATTACTGTGCCTATTAACTTCTAAAATTTTCAAATAGCATTGATAGTTGTTTTTAGTAGTTCTTTCAAATTCATTACAAAATTCTTCTATTGAATGATAAATACATAGACACACTACGCTTGCTTTAGCTAGAGCAAAGAAAGCGCTATGCATATTCGTTCACATTATGCCTAGCTCTTGGTGTATCATTTATTCATTATCCATCAGACATACTCTGCATCCCAATTATGCCAGCGTCATCCATCAATGCGAATATGTCGTCTCCTTACTTTTTTTTTTGTTCTGTTACTTTACCTCTTTAAATAGCAATCTTAATCAAGATTTTGCTGTTAAAAACCTATTTGTCGTTAATTATATTATTTCTAGTACCAACAGACACAACTTTCAACGTTTCATTTGTCAATAAAGTGTCCACCTCTGTATCCATTGCTTTTCCTATTCTGTCTTATCGGATCTCGATAATGAATCCTGAACCGTTTTTGGATCATCTTGATAAATTATCGATCGTACTGCTGTATATCTATCGGGCGGCATGCGTCTATTTCCTTTTGAAATCTTCTAAGATTCATGGGTTATATTATCCTTTGCAATGACTGACCCTCAGTACTTTCAGCATCTGGAATTATCTCATAATCACTGCAGCTTTCCTCCTCTTTCGTTGTGCTTGACCCATATGACTATGAATCTATTTCGATAGGCAGACTTGCACTTTGATTATTATGCTCATATTGGTTAAGAAAAGTAACAACTTGACTAATTTTTAAACGCTTTATGTATAGGCCTATAAGTCAGAAAGCTTTAGACTCCTACAGGTAGTGCATGAAAATTAATTTCTTTGCGGTATTATGTATCTTCTATTGTTTTTTGACAATACATATATTGGTGGTATCCAAATACGTGTAAATTCTTCGCATTTCATTGTTTAGAAAACCACGATTCAAGTGGAGTTATTGCTATAGTTTTTTCGGCAAACTGGTTTCTAAAAATTTGATGTATTCAAAGCTTCCCCCCCCCAATATATCTCATGATTCGCACGTTCCGTAATTCCATTTTGTTGCCGTTTATATGCTATTGTAAACTTTACCTTGATTCTTTCACCGGTAAAATTTTTTTGAAGATACGCATTAGCTCACACTTTCCCTCGATCGGACCTTACACGTTTAGGACTCCTATGAAATATAGTCTTTGCCTTGACTAATCTGTCGTATACTTGCCTTGTTTGATCATCTTGATAAACTCCGTGATGAAATTTCTTACTTCACTGTTGTAGTCCATAAAATGACTGTCATGTATTGGGAATAATCATTCATTAGAGTAAGTATGTATTGTTTTATCTTCCTTATGTTAACGTTTGCATATATTTTTTGCTGATTTTTGACAGCTGGATGCATCGTTTTATCCTGGTATTATAGTTTGTGCATATATGCTTTCAATTACATACGTGGCTAGTTATATATATATATATATATATATATATATATATATATATATATATGTAACATATATCCGTAGAGCTCTGTATGTATAATATCAAATCACGCATTTATTTTTGTTTTCTTTTGTCTCAGCAATTTTCCTTTGAAAACAACTTTTACAGGCTTCATGACATCCATAGTCCTTAATCCAGATATCTATTGATAGTCCTTTTGCTTCAAGTTGCATAGTTTCGTTCAAATCTCTATGTGCGAACTAGCTACACCACTCGTTTGAGCAGTCATTACCATGTTTATTGTGATGCAGACCTTGTAAATTATCAGCTGAACTATAAATCCTTGATCCTCCTTAAGTATTTTATATTCTTCTCCATCACATTGAATTTTTGAGCCAGTTATTGTGAATTCTGAGCCAATAAAAGAGTTGTGTCGAGAGACAGTAAATATAACATATCGCCTATCGTTACTGTAATGTGCTTACCGAGTAGTTTATATAGACTGATTCTATGTGACGTACTTAGTTTTTTGCTGATTTTTGGAAGCTAGATGCATCATTTTATCCTGGTATTATATTTTGTGCCTATGTGCTTTCAATTATATATGTGGCTAGTTATTTTGAAGTCCATAATCTATAAACTGGCATAGTTTTGACTTTTAAAACTCCTAAACATTTTTTGATAAAATCGGTTTTTAGGTTCATGACTAATAGTTCTTCACAAGTTAACTGGAAAACTTCAATAGCTAGCCCTTATTTGGATCAAATATCTTAAAATTCACTAACTGCAGGCAATTTCTCTTAAAGTACACTTCCTGATTGGTTTTATATGAATTTCTTTCGTATATTGTATGTAGCATTGTCATCATTCTGCTATCTAAACGCCGCTTTTATTGACGTCTCTTATACTCATCAATTAAGATGTGTCACCTTTTAATGGTGATTTCATCTTATTCCATACTTCACTAGCGGAAGGAATACTCTTGGAGTGTAGCAATTGACTATCTTCTACAAAAAGTCCAATGGTTACACATGTTACATCATCTCTTCTTTGCCAGTCAGCATCTACTGAAGATGACACTGGCTCTTGTACAGAAAATAAAAAAAAAACATAAAAGAAATAAAAATTGACACTGTCTTTTGATTATCAGGCGCTGAGTCCATAATCTGTAAATAATTTATACCTTATGGAATAGAAACCCTTTATAGAATATAATATATATATATATATATATATATATATATATATATATATATATATATATATATATCTACAGCGCGCTGGAATGAAAACAATATTAATTCATATAAAAATTGGTTAAAATAGAATAACTAAAAATGACTAAAAATATCTCAGGTGAAAGGGCCCTACACCTGAGACATCTGCCACTGCATTCAGAACTGCAGCCCACCTTATGCATATTGCAATCGAATTACAAGAACAAAATGTTTAAAATGACAAAGTTATAAAATTGAAAATTTAAAAAATTGTTCTTTGAGTTAATGTTAATATTTAGTTGCTAGTAATTGTGAGTGAATTTTTTGATGTACGACTGAATTTCATTTTTTATAGTAGATATATCTCGTATTATTTATAACTATATAATTATTCGCATTTTGTATATTAATTACGATGGTTATCAAAGAGAGATCTAGGTTAAGAACATACCATCATAAATGGAACCACTGTCTTATAGCTTTAGAAAAATATTTCTGAAATAAACTTTGTACACGCAAAAACTTTTGCTAAAAATTAACACCACGCATCAATAGACCTTTACGACTTTTATAGTGGATTCGTTGGATTTTGGGTAACTCAGAGCATTATATTTTTAGCAACTCATTTACCCTTCATTCAAAAGTCAATTATCGCATGCGTAAGCGAATGATTTATCGGAATAGACGGAATAATTGTTCAATACAGACGTTGGAAATTCTATTCTTGTTTGGTTCACGTATTAAACATGCCTTGTGAACAGTTTTCTCAAAGGGTTTTTATTATTCATATATTTAAGCCATTATTTTTAGAAACAAAAAAAGTAAATACATAATGAATGGTTAAAATTGTTTTAATTAATATTATTCGATACTTAATTTTCGAGAAATGTCGATACATTATGTTCTGAATTTTTTAAATGCTTGAATCAACTTTCCGAGTATATGAACTATCGAGCATTCATTATTTCATAAAATTCGACAGCGTTAACATTATTAGCAAATTATTTTAAAAGATCGTAAATTATCTGAATATTTAAAAGTTTTTTTTAACGTAAAAGTTTGACACATTAAACCATACACCACACTCTTTCTTATCTATACTTATCTATACAAAATATATTCAATATGTAAATTTTTTCTAGATTGAGTTAATAGTACGAAATTTGTGTGACTGTCAGGCCATTTTACTCGAAAAGAAAAACACATTATTTTTCTCAAACTGAAAATATAAGATATTAGAGCTTTCGTAGTTCTTCGTCGATGAAATCATTGTATGACATGTACATAGGATTGTTATGAATCATCGTACCAATTATAGGTATTCCTTCTAGTATTGCATAAATAAAACCTGTGTAATCTGCTACATTTTTATATACAGTTCCCTCTATAGTATCATCACAGTCTTTACGGTGCCTGCTTACAATTCCTATAACTTTATTGCCAATGACTAAAGGAGCACCATTATCGCCCTGAAAAATATAATTTATTAACAATGGAACGAGCGCTTCATAATTTCTTATTTTGCTCCAGATATGAAAAGTATAATTTTCAGAGGAAGTTTTTATCATAGATAGAAACCGATACAAACTCGAACTTTGTTAGATTTATTATTCCTTCATTAAATCTGAATGATTATACCATTTACAAATTACGTATTGTATTTTTCAAGCATACTCAATACCCAACATATATAATGAAGAAATAATAATGTTAATTCTTAATACATATCCATTGTTCGATTTACCTCAATTTACATTCGGTCTTTATACACGTTAAAGAAACATAATTTCTAAGGAATTTCAATTTGAACTCACCATACAAATACCGCGTAGGTCGTATATTTCATCAGATTGTATTATACCACATATATCATCAAACACATGAGCATTTACATTACATATTGTGTCGTTAATGCCGTTACTACTGCTCGGATCATTTTTAATAATTGTGACTTCTGCATATTTTAACAAAAGAGCACTTCTTGCACGTATCCGTATTTGCTCACGATTCTTCTGTCTTCTTCTCTCTTGAGCTAAATTAATTCCATACCCAGCAACAATTGCTGATTGTGCGTCTGGGACTTCTTCAGGATTTGGTATTCTTAAAAAATCCAAATGAGTATTGTTCTGAAGATTCAAACTTTCTTTCAACTAAAACAATATATTTTAATAAAATATGTGTGACAAAGTACATATTCTCATTAAATTTTTGCGAAAATTCAAATATTCGGCAGATCTTAGGAGAACATCAAAATGTGATTAGTGGTATTATTTTTATTGTTTTAATTTTTAATTTATCTATAATTTACCCTTATCACTGCCACATCATGCTTATCTCCAATACTCCTATATGAGTACTGTATAGATTTTATCGATTTCTTGTACAATAAGATTTGTTGACATCAATACATCTGTACCTGTGGCAGCATAAAATATAAATCTCTTCAATTCGTGATGCATATGTATGAAGCATCGAGCTGCAGATAATAAAAAGTAATCGCCGATAATGCCAGCACTACAAAGTAAATTGTAGAAATTTGTAAAGTTGTATTTGCCCAATATCGCAGCTTGATATTTGAAATCTAATTGAAATGCCGGATAGCCACCGATAAGCCCTTCTATTTCCAAATTTGATGCTATAATAAATCAAAAAAATATTCTACTTATAATTTGTAGACTTTTCATTACGTTATTAAATTAATTTTCAAATAAATCGCAAGCTATGTATACTTCTTGCTATGCACACAATATAAATTATCTATATTCAAGAGAAAATAGGTAGTTAAGGTTCGATGCGTGTACAAGAAAAATAGTATATGTCACACAGAGCGTAATACTATTAAAATAAAACTTGAAACATTAATTTTTTAATAATTTTTTCCTTATTGATTTTTTAATATAGCCATTGAAAAGAATACTGTAACACTATCGGAAACAATAGTTTCCGGTTTTTGTACTACGGATATTCAAAAAGTAAATTTCCCTAGTTTGGCGTTTCTCTCAGACGCCCTCTAGCGGACTTCATCTGATCATCGTTTCAGTTTAGGTTCTACCGATAATAGCGGGATTGGTTTTGGTGGCCAAGAATAACTTTTTCAACAGTACCAGCTCGACCATTATAGAGATACCAGTATAAATCGCATCCGATTGTGAATTACGTGTGGTTATCCTTTTTTTTTAATGTAAAAAGGTTCAATGGCAATGATTTTTACCCAAGTATTATAGCGGAGGATGAAACGTGGATTCATCATACAAATTCCGAAATGAAGCACCAAAGCCTGGTTTCAATGAAAAGTAAAGAACGTGCTCCGAAAAATGAAACATTAACCATGTAAATGACGTAAGTAACTACGAAAATGACAGGAGATATTACTATTCTCCTAAGAGCTTGTGTAATTTCGACATGACGGATTAAATTATAAATCTTTGATAAACTTAGGATCATTTATAAAAATCTTTCGAATCATCTTTTACTTATTAGTTATTGACCTCACATTATCTTTATAAATGTTTATGAATTGAGTAAAGATAACGTAAAATTTTCCTCAAATTTGTAAGATTAATAGAAAACGGATACCGAATATATTTTTTCAACTAAATTTTAATATTGGTATCTGGTACAGTAATCTCAAATTCTTTTATTTATTTACCTTTTACTAACTTTTATAAAGAATTCAGATTAGAAAAAATAAATACTTACTTGAGCCAACTGATAAGGTACAAGTACTCATAAGAAGAATGAGTAGAAACTTAGAATCAGTCATGTTCAAAGCTGCTCAGTATCGATAAAATTATTCAATGTACAGTCTCTTAAATTACTAGACGTGTATATTAACGTTTAATATTTACTTGTAAAAATAAAAAGATATCACATATATTGGCTTGTCGAAAAGTGATGAAAAATTACAACATAAATGGTGTCTTTGTAACTATATTATCTCTATAATTATATTTAACTTTTTTTGTTTATAAAATTTAAATGCAAAAGACATACTGTGTGTTAATCTTCGATGTGATATGAGGTCAACTTCATAAAGAAGTTTTTTTATCGTAAAATCCAAAAGCATAGAAAAATTAATATGCAACTGTTTAAATATTATATAACATTTTAATTATATACAGGGACATATCGGGGATAAAATCATACTATTGTCCAAAAAATAATGTTGGCTTCCTGGTTAGAAATTCTTACAAGAGTAATCTTGGTTTTATTAAATAATATTTTACCTGCTAACAGAGTTATTTGTGTTTCCATTTTCTTAGACACGTTGTATGCAGACGTGTTACATAAATTATATTAAATGTTGAGTTGATCAAAGATTTACTATACGAATACCAAAACATACTTAAATAAGAGATTGTCATTAAATTTATAAAACCATTTGAATGTATTCATAGTAATATAAATATTTGAATGCAACGGCTCTTTTGATTTCATACTCGTACGAATAATAATAGGATAAGAAAAGATTACAGCGCAATATAGTAGACGAGGCGATACGAGTAGTGTTCAAAAAGTAAGCAGACTTTTTGAATTTAACGAGATTCTTTACAGTGGACTGAATTTTATTGTAGTACACTTGTCCCAAACAATAATATTTAGAGTTTTAACTACATACATAATATTCTTATCTTTGCTTGCGATACATATAAAGTCGAAAAAAATTGAATTACGTGACGCTCAAATACTTGACTTTTGACAGCCGCATACGATTAATGTATTCTGAGTAAAGAAATGTTTTCTCATGACTCAGGTTTTTCCAGGAAGCCTAAGTAGATGTGAGAATGATGAATTTTATCCCGAATGTTCAAAGAAGTAATAGCAGACCTTGAAGCAGTGAAGAATATTTTTTTGTAAAATCATTGAATCACCGTTGCTCAGTATGCTCAGTATAGTTTCACTTTTTTAACAAGCACATAACGTATTTAAAAATGAAAATAGATTTATATCACTCTTGAAAGTTTGGATATTTAGATTTAGTTATACACTTAGATATTTAGGTATATAAATAATTTTAAAATTCTACTGCCAGACCTGGCATCTTCGAATTACACACAGTATTCGTTATTAACTTAGGTATTAGTGAAATAATTATTTTTAGATAAATTATTTACAAGATATTTATTTCATTTTAAATACTGACACAAAAAATATAGACTTACAATGAAGCTATCGATATATACATTATGTAACAAATTATCATGGTTGAGTTCCTACGTCTTGGAATTGGGCATAACAAACGTGTGGGGGATTGTCATAGATGATTGTGCCATTTATATAACTTCCTTCTAATATACCATCGATGAAATATCTGTAGTTTGCTACCTTCGTGTATACAGATCCAATTCGAGTATCGTCACAATTTTTACGGTACTTCGTTACGATTCCTACAACTTTATTACCAATGACAAGCGGGGCACCATTGTCACCCTGTAAAATACGATCTATCAGCAATCAATAAATGATAACACTGCGCAAGTGTATTTCTCATACGAAAATTCATTGTTTGTAAAAATAGATACATTTGTGAAAATCTAAACTTTTTATACATTGCTGTAGGTTATATAAACATTGCTATTCTTTTTATACTCCTATCAAATGATTCAAGTGGTTAATGAACAAAATTTAAAATATCCATGATTAGAACATTATTTATAAAAAGAATCTTCTGAATATTATATTGAAACAAATGTTAACGGTACAAATGTTGATAAATTTACAATAACTAAGCATTCTATTCAACGATTGTTATTCTATCTAAAAAGTGAAATTAATTTAATTCGATTAATTTTTTAGTTCATAGATTACCGGGTCAAAGAAATTTTGAAGAATCATTGAAATCCATTTTTATAAAAGAAATTCCATTTCAAACACAATGAAGAATAGCAGTTGCTATTATAAAAATTATCAAGAAAGCCTGCGATGACTCGATCGCTACAGCGAAGAACTAGTAACTTGGTGATCCGAGTTTAAATT